>VXAL01001472.1:19583-31263 GCA_013399475.1 Chauna torquata | reverse complement strand
AACCTTGTGATTCTGTGATAACCGTTCCTGATGCTGCAAACCTCCCAGCACAAATTGGGACATGACATTGCAAATAACATTTACATTGCAAAGACATTCCAAGATAATCTTTTTAAGAAAGCTGGACAGGGACTGAAGACCAACATGGTCTTCACATTAAACATTACTTACGCTTATATTTATGCTACTTAGAAACCTAATTATCCAACTCAGTCATTTTACCAAGTCTGAAAGCTATCCAAAATTGGATTCTCCTGGTATATCAAAAAGCTCCATCTCATTTTCAATTCAGTGATTAAACCATAATTATGTATTTCTTTAGATCGTATCCACAAAATAAAGACGCGTATCACTAAAGAATGAAGAATACTGCAAGCACCTTTCAAAGTTTCTACTTAATTCTTCAGTACTTACTAAGCAATACAGAGAATAATGCAAACACGTAGATGCCAATGTTTATCAAGGAAGGTTGACAACCTCTTTAAGAGCAGCTGAGGGTTCTGCTGCGGGTAGTTCCACTTTCTTTTGATTGCTTCATTATAGCCAGGAACTCCTCAGGCATAAGGACTTATAATTTTTCATAGTTTGATAAAACATTGCCTCTCTGTACTATATGATTGATAAATATCTTGTTTGATATATATTTATATATATACATATATATAAGCATACAAACAGCTAACAAACAGCCCTTTACTAACAACAGCCTCATCAAACTGAGCTCTGGGGGCTTTCTCCAAACACCCGCAAGACATATCTCCTCCCAGAGCTGTAAGAGGTGCTCATACAGAGATCTGCTGGGAAGATAAGGTAAACTGTTACAGGTATCCAGAAACCACATTTAGTAACAACAGACATCAAACATCACTGTCTCTGCTGACAGCTATCATGTATTATGAATCTCCTAGTTTTTACCAGGAACCGAAATACTGTTACATTCCACCACTTCAGTTCATAGCCAAAAATACTGGTTGACAAGACTTGAAAAAGATACAGCATGCCTGAACTACCCAATAATGAATAATTTAAATCTTCTGCAGAGACAGAGCATAAGTCAGTCCTTTTTTTTCATTGAAGTAGTTGACAGTACATTTCACTGGATGGCAAAATTTCCTCCTTAGAAGCTGTAATAGTTCCTTATGTCTCTGCAAGGTCAAGCACAGATCTGTGGGACTACAGGCACTCATGATGTCAAATTGGTTAAACTGAAACAAGCATCCTTGTGGCCTATTTCTCTTTCTGCCTTCTATGAGAAATAGTTTCTGTTGCTAGAGATTCTTTCTTAATCTTGTCCCCACTCTCAAGTTTGCTACATCTTTGTCAATGCTATAAATACTGGAGCAGCAGTGTAAAATTAGCAGCAGCATCTTGAATTCTAGCTTAGGGTTTTGAGGTTCTTGAAACAGTAGCCCTATTGAAACACTTCTAGCATTACTGTTAATTAGTCTGCATCTTAAAGACCCTAAAGCACAGAGTACGAAGCAATGAAGAGCACTTAAGAGTACTCAGAATGTGTAAGCTGCCACATTGCAGCTACTGCGCAACCCATGCTCTGCAGCAGTGCAAGACTACACAAGATGTAAGACATATGGGTACTGCTTATGGCAGACTTGTTTGACACAGGTACCCACTATGCACATGTAGACAAAGGAGAAGACCGCTGTTGGATCTGCTCCAGCTTTCAGTGAACACATGCCCCCAGAGCAGCCCCAGAGTCCAGCATGTGCACGTGGAGTCAGCCACGACAGCACCCATGCCAAAGCCAGAGCAGAGCATGCCTAGTGTGTTCCCATACTTTCTTACCTGCCAGTGAAAGGTGGCGGCTCTTACAGCCTAACAGAGTACCTGAGAGGTACAGCAGGGGCCACACCGTGTGAACAGGACCATAAAGTCTCCTTTGCTGGGCAGCAGAATTCAAAGACTTGGAAACAAAGGGCGATCTCAGGAGAAGAGCAAGATAGAAAAAACACCCACCATTCAATCCTTTCCCTACAAAGTAGCAGAGTTTGAAGTAGAACGGCAACAGGATTTCTCCCACAAAGCAATACAATTCAGCTGAAGACGCAAACCACCAGGTCAGAGACACTGGCCTTGACAGCAGCACCTGTGCTGTTTTCATATCCCACCCAGCAGCTACCAGCTGATTGCGCAGCTGTTCCAAAAGTTATTACAAAAGAATGACACTGGCACTGATATTGCCTACCCATGAAAATTATTGTTGGAATAAGACAAGTTGAAAAACTAAGATAATAGATTTTGTTCACAACATACAAAAATACAATACAGTTGAGAAAATTTGTATTAAGGTTCAAACTAAAAAGTTACGACCCATCACTTTAAAAAGTAAAGCCAGTTGTTGGATGTAGAGAAGGAACTGGAAGTGTATTAGAACAGAGTTAACACATTTGAGGTTTTTATTATTAAAAAAGGAAGCCTAAGAAGTGAGAGTTCTACTGAAAAGAACCTGTAGAAAGGATTTTCAGTGCCTAGGAAGCCAANTTTAAAAAGTAAAGCCAGTTGTTGGATGTAGAGAAGGAACTGGAAGTGTATTAGAACAGAGTTAACACATTTGAGGTTTTTATTATTAAAAAAGGAAGCCTAAGAAGTGAGAGTTCTACTGAAAAGAACCTGTAGAAAGGATTTTCAGTGCCTAGGAAGCCAAAAACTCTGCCAAATAGTTTTTTTTACCAATGCATCACGACTAATGCATTCCAAAGCCTGCCTTAAGTGCACACGTGCTGGACCAATGCTCCTCAATCATGGAAATACAAACAATAATAAGGACAATTTATTTTTATACAACAAACAAGCTGACATGTAAGCTTAAGAAGGCTCCTCCTTTTTTGTAAGCAAGGATCCGAGAAAGCCTCCAGTATTAAAACATCGAAGAAGCTTACTGAAATTTGGATTGCAATTATTTTATTAATTCTGAAATGCAATACCTCTTTCTTTTAAAGCCAAAATAAAAGCAGAAGACAATATTTCAACTCAATTACCACAACTGCTGTAACTTGGGTATTCTGAGCAAGTAGTTAAATATATAACCATGAGCATCAAGGAACTTATTCAAGCACCAAAGGAAGAAAAGAAAGATAGAAGCTGAGACAGATGTTGCAAGACAACTCTAAACTGAAAAGAGTCCTCAAACTGGACTTCTGCCCTACAAATGCCATAGCTGGACAAATCCAATTTTATTTAGAAACTGTTGAGAAGAAAGAAATAGTTATAGGCCAAAAAAAAAAAAAAAAAAAAAAACTACCTGAAGATGAAGATTTAGAGCTTTTTTAAAACCTTAAAAAAATAAAAGGACAAAATGACTTTCCCTTCCCCACTTCCTCCCAGCATCTTTTCTTTTCTTTATGCAAGGCACAGAGACAATAATAACATCTATTCCAAGATTAGAGGAGTTAAGAATAAAAAAAGTATGCACTACAGTAGTGGTGTTGTAAAGTGAGTTTTTTCTCCTCTTTTCACCGATCTTCGTATTTAAATGTTACCACCTTCAGCATCACTTAATCACTTGCACAATTCCTTTAAATGAAATCAGTCCCCCTTTTTTCAACAACTGGTAGAAGGTGATGCCAATCCAAATGAGCAATTATGTCAGAAATCAAGTGAAACCACTTTCCTTTTTATTCACTGTAACAGTCTTTAAGTGTGATTAATCAAGTCAATACTCCCTTTCCATGCAGAGCTATAATTGCTAAGTGCAAATTAAAGCATATTATATATGACATATGATACTTAATCTGAAGACAAATTTTTATTAAGGTTTAAGTCAAACTTTGTTAAATGAGTTAAAGATACCCGCTGAATATAGCCTAACATTATGTACATGCCCTCAGGGAAAAGAAAAACATATTACAAAAGTACTTCAAACACCATAGATAATCCAATTGCTTTACAAAAAAAAAAGAGTAACAGTAACAGCATGTTTGTAAGAATAAATACAACATCTTCACAGATCGTATCAAGCAGTTTAAAATAGAGTAGCAGATAATTCTACACATATTCCCAAGAAAAATACTGCCATCTCAAACATAATTCTTTTTCATCATAATGCACAACAGTCCTTCACAACAATAAAGCAGAACCGCATTCACTACTAGAGTAAGATGATGCAACTCCAATGATTTTAATAATTGTTGACAACTGTTGTGAAATCCATCGCTACCACTGTATCCTAAACAAATGAGGACAAGAAAATTCCCCCAGAAAGGAATTTAAGGATGAGAGATGATATTCTTATTCAATACCCCATGGTTTATTTTTCTTCCTTAATTCTGCAGCTGTTGATACCCATAACAGTGCTTTCTGATGCAATTAAATAAAGTTTGCTGTCCTACTGTGTCTGTAAGTAACCAAAACCTATTTCATTAACAAAAGCTGGAACATAACAAAACTGTCCCAGAAATGCAAATAGGAAGAAGCCTACAGAACCTATGAAAAACCTCCACAAGCTAACAGAAAAAAAAAATCCAAACACGATGGAAAAAAAAAAAAAAGTGGAACATTGCTTTAGTTAAAAATAAATAATAAATAAATAAATAATTTGGTGGTATAGTGTTAGCAACAGAATCCATCTTAGGTGAACAGTGAAAATGCAACATATTTAAAAGATGTTCAATTTTGAAGGGTTGATCAATTACTTTTAGGACAGTGTTTTGTCCTAGGAATAATCCTCCGCAGAACGTGGTCTCTACCCCCAACTGACTTTATTCTTTAAGTCACGGAACAGTTAATAACATCTATATTTACGATGAAACCCTAAAACATATTTATATTTTAAAATAATTAAGACACCTATTCAGTGTTCTGTGCTTTAAAAAATCATTACCAATGCAGTAAATGTAATTAAATCTAATGGCAGCAGAAACAACCATTTCAGCCAGACAGCTGAAGGAAAAAAAAAAAAAAAGAACCCTGTTATAACCCATCATCCTTTTAAGCATACCGTCAGTCATCCTAAAAAAAATCTTGCCTAGTATAACTACACTGCTGTGTTTCTTAAGAGAAATTGTTGTATCAGCTAATGCAATGTTTTCTACCCAATTCACGTCATAGGCCACCCATTTAGAATGTAAGCACAAAAGTAAAATAATTCATCTTAGTGTATGACAATCTCATACCTAATTTAATTTCAAGGCTGTATATCCTCTTGGTCCATTGTGAATTAAAGCAGAATAGAAAGGGCTGTCAATACCTAAAATAATTTCCGGAAAGACTCTTTGGTTTATGTGCAGCTTGTGTAACTATGCCGTATCATGAGCAGGGAAATGAAGAGAACTTGGTCTCTAGGAAATGTGTCTTCTTTATCCCAGTAACATCCACAGCCTGGGCACTAAGCTCGGCTTTTCTGTCTCACAGCCTATGACATCGCCACTGCACAGCGTACTCTGATGTCACACCTCCTGTGCTGATCTAGCAGGCATATGATGGCCAGCCCAGCTGGCTGCCACCATATGGAACAGGATGAAGGCTCAGTTCCTCTCAGCTCCCCATTCAATAGGCAAGAAGTGTCATTTTATTTCCTACTTATAAAAGTCACAGAAACTTGAGCACCTTTGGGAAGTCTTCTTTGTTCTTTCCAGTCTGACAATTGGCCAATAGCTTCAGAAATTATTTGTTACAGAGAAAAAGGAAGAGGCATTTGGTGAGTCAGCTGACAGACACAGAGCCTCTGGCCTATACCTCAACATGTCAAAAAAACACAATGAAATGCCCGTATGGGTAACTCATATAATCCAAGTCTGGACTTCTTCTATTCAATTCTCATTTTTAATTCAGTAAGAGATGTGTTTCCTATAGAAGGGATATATCCAAACTATCTACACAATGAAGAATAAAGTAGAGACACTTAAGGTTGATTTCAAGTAGTCTTCACTGCCAGAAGCCTCCTAGGTGTGAAAGCTGAACACAGACTTATTTATTCCGCTGAGCAATGGCTAGACTGTTTCTGGTACCTGAAATATCTTTTACGTTTAATTCAAAGCACTCCTATACTGCAATGCAATTACCACACTTCTGTTGTTTGCTTTTTCCCATTAATTGTTGAATAGTGTTTATAATTGGCTATTGCTGGTTTAAAGTGTTGTCACAAAATGGAGACAAGTTCATCATCTAATTCCGTCCACGCTGCATTCCTGTCATTACACACATTTCAAATGATCAGATTAATATCTCATCTATGGCATGGGCAGCAGAAGAAAAAAAAGACAAAAGAGGGAAGAGAGAAGAAATAAAAAGGTGCAGCTCACCAAGAAGTATGAGACATCTAACTCTCCATACCACGTCAAGACAGCGTTGCACAACCTGGCATTGACTCCAACAGTAAGCAGTTTCAGTTTTAAAACTGAAATCAGGCAGTTTTAAATGCAGTTTTCCTGGTACTCTACACTTCTGGCAGACGCATATCTAATTGCCTTTCCTACCTCTGCTTTTTTTTTCCCACAACAATCACTTGAAGCTAGCCATATTATTTGAGAAATATTTGAAAATTAAAAAATGCCATGAAAGTCACATGATGTTCACCCAGAGAAGGCAATCTAACAGCGCACCACAGCCAGCAATGCAGCGAGTGTTTCTTTACCAAAAGTTTTAGCCTTAACACACATCCAGTAACACTGTCTGCTGCAGAATCATTCCTGCAGTTTCACTGTCCAGGTGAGGAACATACGCGTCTGCCCTCATCTGTAGGCATCCTGAAGGTCAGAAAGAATCTGCATCTGTTTTTATTCAGTTATTCAGATGCTGACAGCATGGAACAGCCTGCACCATGTATGCTCTCATTTCTGAGAAACATGTGACCAGCTGATGTTCAGGAAAACCTGCTAATTAGAGAAATGCAAATCGGAAATGTACTTCCTTAAAAGTCAATTTTGAAGGTGAAGGTATCAGAAGAAAGTATCAGATTCTAAACTAAATGCTAAACAATGACACCCTACATGCATACTCATGTTACCATTTGCTGTACATATGAAACTATTTTTTCATCCTCTGGAAAAGTTTTCCTTTTATGACACAGTTTACCACAATTACAGTTTGTTCTAAAATCCTGCATAGTGGGAGTGTCACATTTTGCCTAAACACACTCAGACATTTCACGAAGTCTCCAGATTTACAAAGTTTTCTTTGTAGCTGTCTTAATTATGGGAAGTTTTACGTGGCTTTTTTTTTTTTAATTAAGAGTTGGAGAAGCCAAGGACAAGATGATTAGTAGTCACAGCATTAATCTTCTCGCTGTATCTAACAACTTCATTTAGTGTTTAAGACACAAACCCATATGGGGTTGTTCTGTTGAGCTGAAGTCAATGTACTTGCTGGGAAGTTACTTCTACCTCCTCCATCCTGTGCTGAGACACAACAGATTTACTCTCAGGAAATTGAATCTGATACAAAATACTCTCACTGACTTTAGTGAGCTCTTACAATGCTAAAACAGAAAAGTTAGATTTACAAGTGACAGAGGAACCCAACACATTTTGTTTAAATACAAAGACTTTTCTTGACAGTGGAAAAGAATTCTTCTCTTCAGATGCACATAAGCAACAAGATTTAGAAAATATATTGTCTGTTAATATTATCATTAGCACTTAAGAAAGGTGTATTTTGACAATTTCTAACACAAACTTTACATACACTGCTTTTAATACTGGAAAGGAATAACACCACTCATACAGTACACATTAAAGAGCAGACTCCAGCCCTTTACTTTCCAGTACAATTGAGCAGCTTCATGCTACATTAGTCTGGTAATGCAAAGAGAACCCAAAAATAGAGACATTTTTAACCTGGACTGTCTAAGCCTCCAAGGAAATGAGGCTTAGGCAGTCCCACATCTGTTCACGTCACATTTAACTTCTAAACTTGCTGGCCAACTTCAACTAAATTTGATAAAGGGTTGGGAGACAAAAATAATTAAGGTCCCTGCAAATTCTACAAAAATGAGAAGCAGAGTACAGAGGAGATGCCTACACAACGCTCTCACTGAAGGCAAAGGAGTTTTGACTGATCTATTATCCATCACCTAACTAATGAATACCATACACTCTACCACACACTCAGTGTGGTATTCATGTATATATATGCATATACTTGAAACCTAAGTGGACACGGTCCTGGATAATCTGCTCTAAATAACCCTGCTTGAGCAAAGGGGTTGCAGATGATCTCAAGAGATCACATCCAACCCAAATAATTCTGTGGGGGCTATGCATGTGTGTGTGTGTGGCTTCAGAGAAGCCAAAACTCCAAATGATATGAGAAATGAAATGAAATGAGAGAAACTCAGGGGCAAAAGGAAGAAGAATTATTCGGAAGATAAAGGACATAAATCGAAGGGCAACTGAGCTTTAGCAGTCATGCTATTAATGATCCTTTTTCTTCAGTGACCTTCAGAATTTCACTGAAGACTTGTCACTCCACTGCTTATGTGCTATTAGCAAAATCACTTTAGAAATCATCTCTAGGGATACAAGCTGCATGACTTTAATTACACTAGTGTAAAACATACTTTTGATAGCAAAGATCATTCCTCTAACCTTTTATACTGATGTTAACGTATCCACATGAGGGACTGAGTAGCTTTCTCCTTATTAAATGGCTAAATAAATATAAAAACTGTACAGATGAAACTTAAAAGCAAAATTCATGTCAGCTTGCCATTTGGTGGTGGGAGGGTACTGGATCTCAAATTTGGAAACAATTACTAGGGAAAAAACTGTGAGAACCAGTAAGCTACAGGAAATGGGGAGTTCAAGGGCATGACCAAACACTTGCAGCCTCACTAAATGCTACTGAAGAGTTGTCTTGTATTACCAAAAGAGAAGGAGTGGGGTCCAGAGTGAGGAGTCCCATAACTGAGTCTTCCCCACCAGTGGACCACCAGTATGAACAGGAACAGAAGGAAGTTGATAAGAAGAAAAAGGCTACAGCATTGTGTAAACAACTACACAGTGATACCGGAGCAGATGTAGGGTGGACAGCCTGGTAAAGAGGTGACAGATCGCAGAAGCCGGACTCTACTCAAGAGTGTGGATGTGCAAAATAGGGTATCTGCACATAAGCTTGTTATCTAAACTCCTGTTAAAATCAGTGGGCATTAAATCGATTCATTATGAACATTGAAACAAGCCAAATCAGGAACACAAAAACAACCAGGATAGAAGAGGGCTTCAGAAGCCTAAGAAATTCTATACTGAAATTCCGGGCCTAAACGAGAACATGACTACAGCTCTCAACATGATCTGGAGGCTGACAGTGACAGCAACATGCTGACAGAATCCAAAGTTGCAAGGCCAAGAAGCAACATCAGTGGCAAACATCAACACCACACAGGCTGGGTGAGTGCTTGCTAGGGGCACTATGCCCAAAAAAAGAATTGTGATGTCCAAATTTGGAGAAGCAAATCTTGACATGGCTTGGATCAGCACAGTGACAAAGTTCATAAAACTGTTGAAGAGCTACTCTGGAAAAATCAAGTATTTAGAATCAGCGCTCCTGTGGGAACAACAGAAGTTGAAGTCTTCACTAGCATTGGGCTTAATTTTAAAAATGGAAACAACATAAAAAATCATGACAATTTTGGAAAATATTATAGAAAGGAAAAGCTTTGTGGGTAATCTGGACACTATTTAACAGCACTGTATTAAATGGTAAACAGAGGCGTGTCATCTGTCAAGGTATTAGAGAAAATACAACTGAAAACCTTATGGCTGAGCAAGAGAGTAAGGTAGGCTACTAGAAACAAAAACTATCATTGAAAATGGGCTTATTGGAATTACAGGATAAAATTACAATTCTTTCAGACCAAAAAACCTAAAAGACAAGAAATCATGCCAGAAAAGATTTAAGAAGCAATCTGGAAAAGACACAAACTCTAATAATGCGGCTTCTCAAGTAAAACTTCCTTCATACTAAAAGACTGACATGACTAACAGGACACTAGCTTTCGAAAATGTTTCCTGAGAAGATCTAGGTAAGTAGAAAGCAGTAAGCCTTGCAACTATACCAGACAAAGTGGGAGAAACTATTCCAAAAAACAGAATTAATGACTATACAGATAAACAGGATATACTGGGGAAGAGATAACAAAGCTTTTGTGAAGTGATATCATGATTGACAAATGTTAAAAGAAGGTTCAGCATGTGAGCAAAGCAAATTAGGAATCCAATCAGGCAGCATGAACAAAAAAAGCATTTTTCAATGACCTTCACAAAAAGCTGTTAAAGACACAAAGCTGCCACAGCAGAAGAGGAATGTCCTTGCTTGGATAGATAGCTTTATGAAAGACAGAAAACCAAAGAAACAGGCAGTACTCAGACTGGAAAGACTGCCCAGCTGTATTTCATGGGAATCTGTTCCATGAATCTGCTGTACTCAGCTGCCTACAGATAATCTAACTATTCAGCAGTAGGAGCAGAGGACATCATGCCCTGGTATAAATTCATGGAGCAACCACATCTGGGTCTGTGCACTTCTAATTCCTCTTATCACAAAAAGGATGTAAATGGGAAAGTTACAGAGGACAGCAAGCACCTTCAAATACATGAAACAGATTAATCTGAGGAATCATTAATACACTTGGACTGTTAGGTCCAGATGATGAGATAACTAAAATAGGACAGTAATTTATAAAATAATGAATGACATGAAAATGGAGACAGAACAACTGCTCAGTGTATTTTCCAATTTAAGAACCAGGGAACATTAAATGAGGCTATCATGTGGCAGGTTCACAAACAGAAGACACTCCTTACTATTTGTTATCCTGTGAATTTCCTTGCTCAAGCACCTGCAACAGACCTTAGAAGTTTCATATGTTCAAAAAGCAACTGGACACATTTTTTGGACAAAAACTCTTCCAAGCTGTAGAAAACAAAAACCACCACAGGCTTGGAGAGTATTCCGGGCAATATATTCACTCTTGCTATCCTACTGCCAACAGGAGACAATCATACGGACTTTGGTTTAAGTCAATACATCCATTTGTATATTTCATCGGTACATTTCAAGTAAAAAGCATTGGGGTAATGACCATCTTCAGAAACTTTGACAATGGAAGTTCTTCTAATTTTGATATAACCTTCCTGTAACATTGCATTCAGAAAAAGATAAAAAAAGATCTGTGCTCAACAAAGAGACAAAGAAAACTTGGCTTTCATATATGAATAATTCAGAAGACAGACCTACTGGTGATTATTTATATCATCCCAGATTTCCATGAAAATCTGTACTTTCCACATAAGTCTTTATAATAAGCGTCTATTACATAACTGAGCGGTGTGATCAACTTTAGAGGTCTGTATTGGGTTTACGTGGTAAAGGTTTGGTAGCAGGGGGGCCACAGGGGTGGCTTCTGTGAGAAGATTCCAGAAGCTGCCCTGTGGCAGATAAGAGCCAGCTCCAGCTGGCTCCAAAAGGGACGCCCCGCTGGCCAGACCTGAACCAATGAGCGATGTTGTTTGCGCCTCTGTGAGAGCATATTTAAGAAGGGGAAAAAAACTGCTGCGCAACAGCAGCTGGGAGTGAGAGGAGTGAGGAACAGCCCTGCAGACACCAAGGTCAGTGAAGAAGGAGGGGGAGGAGGTGCTCCAGGCGCCGGAGCAGAAGTTCCCCTGCAGCCCATGGTGAGGACCATGGTGGAGCAGGCTGTCCCCCTGCAGCCCATGGTGTACCACGG
>VXAL01001472.1:0-17481 GCA_013399475.1 Chauna torquata | reverse complement strand
AGAGGGTGGGGGGGGGGAAGGTGTTTTTAGTTTGCTTTTAGTTTCTCACTGCTCTAGTCTGCTAGTTATAGTAATAAATTATATTAATCTCCCTACATTGAGTCTGTTTTGCCCATGAGGGTAATTAGTGAGCAACCTCCTTGTCCTTATCTCAACCCTTGAGCCCTTGTCCATTGTATCTTCTCGCCCTTCTTCCCTCGAGGAAGGGGAGTGAGAGAGCTGTTGTGGTGGAGTTCCACTGCTCAGCTGGGTAAAACCACCACACCACTCCTCATAAGCCTTATTTTCTAGTCCCTTCATCAGCTTCATTGCTCTTTGTACCCCCTTGAGCAACTTGATGTCCTTCTTGTAGTAAGGGGCCCAAAACTAAACACAGTACTCGAGGTGCAGTCTCACCAGTGCTGCATATGAAGGGACAATCACTTCCCTAGTCCTGCTGGCCACACTATTTCTGATGGAGGCCAGGATGCCATTGGCCTTCTTGGCCACCTGAGCACACTGCTGGCTCATGGTCAGCCAGCTGTCAACCAGCAAGCCCAAGTCCTTTTCTGCTGGGCAACTTTCCAGACAGTCTTCCCCAAGCCTATACCGCTGCATCGTGTTGTTATGACCCAAGCGCAGGACCTGGCACTTAGCTTTGTTGAATACCATACAAGTGGACTTGGCCCATCGACCCAGCTTACCCAGATCCCTCTGCAAAGCCTTCCTACCCTCAAGCAGATCAATGGTCCTGCCTAACCTGGTATCATCTGCAAACTTACTAGGGGTGCACTCAATCCCCTCATCCAGGTCGTTGATAAAAATGTTAAACAGAACTGGCCCCAATACTGAGCCCTGGTGAACACCACAATCCTGGTGACTGGCTGCCACCTGGACTGAACTCCATTCACTGTGACTCTTTGAGCTTGGCCATCCAGCCAGTTCTTCACACAGAGTGGTACACCTGTCCAAGCCATGAGCAGCCAGTTTCTGCAGGAGAATACTGTGGGAAACAGTGCCAAACACTTTTTTAAAATACAGGTAGACAACATCCACAGCCTTTCCCTCATCCACTAAGAGGACCATCAAAACAATACTTTCAAGAACAAGACCCAAAATCTGTCTACACGGCTGAACAAGACCTGTAACAGAACTTACACTAATCTCATTGTTTAAAGAGGCTAATAGTTTCTCTCCAATACAAATCAACTAGAAGAATAAAATTTGCAGAGTAACTCAGACTCTCTGCATGGCACTTAAGAGTACACGAAAGAAGAAAATCTTTGAAGAGCTCATTCCTATGAAAAAACATGTATTGAAAATATGCTGGAAAAATTAAGCCATATAGTGAAGCTGCTGGAGAACACACACTGTTTACCATCCCGAGATCTGCAAGATAACTGTTGAGTCCCATGTTAATATTCCAAGAAACTCCAGTTATTTTTACAGTATACCTTCAGAAATTAATCTGCACAAAAAGATATAGAAAAGTAATTACGTTCAATATTGCAACGATGCCAACACGCTGCATTTCCTTTAATGAATATGTTTAGGGAGGTTAGAATTCAAACAAATTCCTACTAGGGCAGATAGGAGCATTTTATCTTTAAGCAATATTTGGTCTTGCTGGAGGTAGCTATGCAATATAGGCTTCTATATGCATCCTTAACGTATTCACATCACTGACATGTATGAGCATATCTATATAATCTTTTAACTGTTCACAGATTGTGTACACTTAAATATTTCATTAGCAGGTAGAAGCTGAGTGCCTAACTTACTATACATGCAGACATACAAATATATGCATTTAACAGACAGCTTTCAAGTGTGTTGCATTTGCATACAATGTTGCATACAGAACATTTTAAGCAAACCTCTTGATTTTTTAGCTGCTAGATTTTTTGCCACTTTTCTTTCGCCTTCAGGACTGCTGCTCGAACAAGGTATAATGGTACCTTAGAACAGGTTTTGATGGCCCATAATTACTTCTGGCTAGATAGTAACATATATACCCACTCCTGGAGATTATATTTTTCTGCTTTGAAAATCAATCCAAGAAACTCTGTCACAAGGCAGCTTGTGTAGATTTAAAGCCTTTCAATATTTTGAAGGCAGCCTGAAGAAAAAGAAACTTTGTGAAGCATTTAAGTCCCAAGACAGAACCAGGTACATCACACCCAACTGTTCCTTCAGCTGCTGCCAGTGCTACAGCAGGTGTTGGACAGAAAAATGTAACTGCATCCACCATTCCCCTGTTAGCACAGGGATCACCTTACTCTTTGATTTGACTTGAAAGGGAAGGAGCCTAACCTCTCCTCTACAATGGCAGCTGTCTCTAATTTCTAAGCAAGCATCATGACATTTAACAGGATGACGGAACTTATCAACATTTTGACGCTTACATTACCAGACCATAGGGCCATAGCACTTTCTAACAGGATACCTACGATGTTCATCTTCACAGCTACCACTCCTACTCACATCCACACAGCAAGGTATGAATTATTTCTCCAAGGCTGCAAACAGCATCAGTACTAATGTTAGGCTGCAAAAAGTGCTGCTGGTGCAATGGAAGGGGGAGTAAGAATTGGTCGGAGCAGTTTAAGCTGTCCTTTATGCCCACAAGTCCTCGACTGCCGGAGAGCTTCTAACACTTGCAGCACTGACAGCCACAAGCTGAAGCGTGCCACAAAACAGGGCATAACATAAGGACACGTCTGCTGCGGTTTAAGACTGCTCGAAATGTCAGGAGATGTGTCTGAAAGGCTGAGCAGGAACAGTCTCAACAAGGATGCTAGCCAGCTGGCCATGGCAGAGAACACACACACCAGCTACGCTGGCTATGGATGCTCTAAGCACAGCCCAAGAGCCACCTCCCTCCATTCAGATGGAGGCAGCTGTGTGGCAACTGTGGGTGTGCGCTGATGTGTATACATACACAGTAAGCATGCACGTGTGTATGCTGATGCAGGCGGTGGTTGTCAAGCACAAAAAGAGAGAAGCCACAAGCACACATCCAGCCAGAGTTAACACAGGCCTCTGAACAGCAGCCTATATAATCAGAGTATTCTGTTACTGTGACTTCAGTAAGATTTCAGAAGATACTGCCTTCCAATATCAGCTTCATCCCAAGTACTTCACATATACCTTAATATAATTTGCTTGAGAGTTCTGTTGACTCACACCGCTTCATGGTGCTACACCTTGTTGGTACATACTCTGTGTTAAATGTACACTTTGTTAGTCACCTGCAGCATGTTATTCACAAAAAAGACAAAAAAAAAAACTTTAGGGAAAAGGTAGTTTGTTTGTTGCATCAAAAGAAGGAACGCTTGACGAAAATACATAACTGAGCTTCATGCAGTGTACAGTAAGTGACAGGTGCAGTTCATTGTGTGCTTTTTATCTCTGTAGCTTCAGCTTCAAAAATGAGTTTTCAGTATACAAAAATTAGTTTGAAGAAATTCCTGAATTGCTTTGTTTAATGAATCACGCCCCATGATTTAGGGCATACTGTTCATCATGTAGTCCACATCATTAAGATGTTCAACTAGTAATTCAGAGAATACTCAAGTAGATGCTTTAATGCAATATGAATTCCTGACAACAAAACCTGTGCATATAGAAAGCAGCTACTCGACTGAGCCCATAGCACTAATGCAGTATTTGTCACAAAATCAGTCGGATGCAGCTGTTATTCATATTAATCAACTTCTCACAAAGATTTCTGTATTTAGCTTCAGGCTGTGTGTACTACAACTACATTGTTTGCATTTTGTAACCATTCACTTATAATCTGCTTTAAATAAGAGTATATGTTACATACAACATGGTAAAGACCTATACATGGAATTTACTTAGATGGTCTAAAAAGTGGGATCAGGGATAACAACCAATAAGCTTTTGGACTAAGTCATCTCTGTCATCAGCCAGATTAATGTAACCCATCTGAAAAATGCACAAGACTTCCAACACTCTTGCAACTTTGATTAATGCATTCAATTTGGAGTGGTTTCTTCATGTGAAGATTTTATTGAGGTACTAAAACCAATTTAATTCTGATTTGTGCATGGGGATTACCTGTTGCTTACGTCACCACCCCCTACTTTTACTTTATTTAAAAAAATAAAATAAAAAAAAAATTCTACGGACAGAGCAAACCCCACAGAGCTACCAGGCTTAACTTGTTCCTAAAAATAGCTAAGACAGCACAGTAACTGTGAAAAGCCAGGAAAGAAGAAAGAATAGTGAAAGGAAGAAAGGTATCATTTTACACAGAATGTCTATGTAGGAACTCTTTTTAGACAAAAAATAAGTCACGGGAAAATGGTTTTGCCTGGCACTAGTTTTTACTGACCTGATTCTCTTTGGAATACACTATCTAAAAAGGTAATTGATCCTGTGCTCAGTTGTTCTTTTTTTTTTTTTTTTTTTTTTTTTTATCTAATAACACACACGCAGCATTCTTTCAAAACTTTTAGAGAAACACTGCCAGGTACTTAGTTCACACTGAAGATAAAGTATTGAACTACACAAAAGGAAACCAGCGTGATAAAAGTTATATACATCTTAACTTTTGGGGATAACAAAAAGGCAGGGATAAATAGCCATAGTGAAGAGCAGTAACACAAACGGCTGGACGCAAGCAAAGAGCTCTTACCAAATACAAAAGGATACAAGGCATACTTGACAACAGCTCAAATCAAGTGCTACAACAGCTGAGTGCACCCTCAACTCTGCTTTTTGCCAGTTACAGGTAATACGTAATCCACCTACAAATTTCATTAATACTTGATACATGATAAAAAGCTTGCCAGTGAAAAACATGTAAAAGCCTCAGCACAGGTTAAATTAGCACAGCACATTAAAATATATCATTAATCTTTTTAAAGGTTCTACAACCACTTGCAAAATGATCACTTAGTTATATTTTACTTTGTTTAATAAAACAAGATGTCTCTTTAAGTAAAGACTGATAATGCAACCTTGTACACAAGGTCAAAAGCCGTTTTGCTTCTGACTTGAGTTAGTGAAATCTCCGAGAAACGGATGATAGGAAGGTAAGGGAATCCTTCTGTTAAATTTAATGTGTCAATAAACAAAACAAACAGCTACTATCGTTCCAGTCAATTTATCTTCACATTTAGGCATCGCAAGTTCCGCCAGGAGGTGCCACGTCCAGGAGGTCTGGAGAAGTCCATCCAGGATGACTTCATCCCTAGACTGACGGTCTACATGAGACATGCTATTGACTAGCAATCAATTCTAGCGTTTAAGTCTTTACCCATAACTGCTTCTTTAAAGACTGACAAACTACATCCTTTTCCCTGAGGGAACCTGAAGTATGACATACTCGAAGGGCAGAAGCACACATACTACAGAAGAGCATTACTCACCACTACCATACAAGCAATCTGACATACCATCCACAAACAAGCACGGATCACATTTTAGCATAATGTTAATGGTAAATGTCCCTGGCATGAAACCCCCTAGGTCTCACCCCGGACACATACCTATTGTGCTAATGCCATTCAAATGCAACAAAATCCTGAAGAGATGGGCTAGCCACACATGCGTACATCAATTCAACACCACACTGACCTGAATGAGTCTATGTAGTCATTTCTCCTTCGCCTGACAGCTTTCAATGGAGAATACTGGAAGTTAAGCTTCTGGCCCACCCCTCAGCTACTAAGTATGGTTTTTCCCCACTGCTGTTATGGAAGACCAGATTCTTAGTCTCGCTGGTCAGAGCAAACAGGACTCTTCACTGATGCACAGGGCTAAGACTGTAAATTAAAAAGCTATGCTAGTCTGACAAACAGCAGCATTGCCCCATATAACTGCAAAAGCTCATTAAGATGTGAGCAGTATTCCAAGGGTAGAGGAAGTGGCGTCTAAAGAAAACTTTTTTTTTTTTATCACACACCCCTATCAATAAAAAAATTTTGAATACACCTTCACTGTATTTATATTTCTCTAGAAATTATATACATGCACTACTATACTGATATGTTATACAACATACACAAAAGTTGAGATAAAAAAGGATGAGACAAAGATTAAATAAACAGTTTTATTTTATTAATTAATGGTAAAAAAAAAATTTCTTCCTGCACCCCAATGGATTATCTTGCACACCCCAGGGGGTGTGCACTCTGCACTTTGGAGACCACATCTCTATGGCAGCAAGCCATCCCTTATCGATGTACTAGTCCCACGGTGGGACAAAGACAAGGGGGCTGTACATTCAGCAATCCAACACACTAGGGTGCACAACAGAGGCAGCTTTCTTCTGCAAAAACCACTTTCAGTGGTACGCAGCCACAATTTAATAACAGCACAAGCTGAATGCTGAGATTTTTCCTTGCTACTTTTCTGTGACATCTTATGTATGCAAATTATCTGGATTTTTCCAGTCTCTTTTGTTGTGTTCCAGACTTTGTCCCAGATAACAAAGAGCTGACAGTGGAGCTCAGCTGCTATTTCAGTCCTACTCCTGAACAGCTGACTGGTGTGGAAAGACAGACATTGGCTGCTATTACTCAGCTAGGGTGAAATTACATCTTATAATTCAAATCATTGTCTTAACAAAAAAAAAAAGAGAGAAAAAATCAATAGGATAGAATCTCCATTGCCATTTCACTGTCAAAATAACTAATCACTGAATAAAACCCAGAAACTTAATTATTTCTCACTATTAATAAGAGCAGAACCCAGGATTTCTTCCTCTGCCACATGCTTCTTAAAAAGTGTAACTGTGAAGACAGAAAGGGGAAGCTGCATGACCACCAGGACATGCTGAACACATGTCAACAGTTCCTAGAAAAGAGTTTCTAAAGAAAGTATCATTTATTCTCTGAATTCTATGCAAAAACATAGAAGTTCAATTTTAAAAGTACTTTCTGGTCCCAATTTGTTGCAAAAATAGTAGTAGAGAGAGACCCTGAAAAGTACCAAACCCCTCAGCCTCCTCATACCAAAACCGGCTTTTTGTAAGCACTCAACCTAAGACAAGAAAAGCCTTCACTGCAATAACCGCCATCGTGCAAGGTCAGCATGACAAGTGATCAAACTAAACTTGTCTTCACAGTTGGTTCTCTGCCTCAAAAGCCCCACACTACAGTCTCTCTCAACCTTTTCGCCCACAACATATAAACAGACCAGTGAAGTACGGCCTCTTGCACAGACGGAGCTCCAGAACCAAATGCAAACAGCACATCACAAGCCCAAGAGTTAAAAAGCAATGAAAACCAGAGGTCTTTATAAAACATCCGTCACCTCCAAGGTTTATAGAAGGCAACTCCATACCACCTAGTTCCTGCTGCCTCTCAGCTCTGTGTGACTGTTGCTCTTTGGCTGCTTCCCACAATACCCAAAGCAGCAGGCTCAATTTGGAGAGTAGAGAACCCAGTAACAGTCACTAAAAAGATGATCTATTTGGTCTTCATAATTTTTTTTAAATCTCAAAACCAAGTTTATTTAACTCTTTTTAATTTCAAATCCTTCCATTTAATGCTTAATAGATAATTTGCCAGAACAGAAACTCAAAAAGCAAAGAGTATTTGGTAGAACATTAGGTAATTGATATCTGTTCCCACTGACCCTTCTCCACAACGTGTGCGTTACATTTACACATGCACGTGTGTACGTGTAAAAAAGCTAGTAATTAAGTAAATGTATAACGTCAGTCAAGGGAAAACAGCTATCCAGGAACATCCACTGCTTCAGCAGAGCACTGTCTCCAGTTGCACCTGACTGCGCTGGAGAAGCACCTCCCACCACGGTTTCATGAAAAGCACAGTCATGTAACACCACTTCATGGTCTATTTTCTGCTCTGTTAGCACAGCCAAGCCAAATCTCCTCAAACAAGGCTGCTGGCATGAGCTCAGGAACAAGTGCTGTACCAGTCAACTGCTTGGGAGAGAGGCTGCTCCTATTCTGTTTTGAATAGTGCTATTCAAAAAAAACCTGAAACACAGATGTCTTCCCTCCCAAGTGTGGAGGAAAACCAAATGAAACTAGTATCAAAAAGACATCCTCTGAACATCCTCACAGAATTACTTCCTGAAACAGCACCTTGCTCCTATAGCAAGCCTCCACAGTGTGGACATGATGTGGAAAGGAATAACCTCATAAAGTCATTTCTTTACAACACAGGTATGGGTTTTTTAATGACTAGGCCTCCAAGAACTCCTTTTCAAATTATGAACATCTACAGGTCATTTAGAAATGCTTTATGCATAAAGAGTCAGTAACCTTACAGGAGGCTAAAAATCAAAACTTACGCTCATTTGCTTTTATTTATAGCTGAGTAACTAAGACTTCAACTGAGATAAAGTAATAGGTATGAAACAAACTCCTTAAAGAGCTATTTGTTTCTCAGTTGCAACAACCAATTCAATTCAGATTTAATCTTCATTTGTCTGATTTTTAAATTTCCAACATTCTGAAATGTTCAGTATAAGGCTCAAAGCTAACATCTCCTTATTATAGCTTTATTTCAATAGCTTGCAAGAAGCAATGTTTTTCTCAGGTCCATTTTAAAAGCTTTGATGATCTGCACAGTGCACAAGAAAATCAGACATGAAAAATTATAAAACAGCCCATTCACTTGGACAGACTCAGCATCTTAGTTCCTGTGAAAGTCCTGAGAGGCATGAGCAATGAGAGATCTCAGAGAAGAGGTGTTAGCTTGTAATTATAACTGCATGCAGAAATAAGGCTGAGGTTTATATGCAATTGTCGTCCCGTCCTGCCCCATCCCTGTTCACCTTTACCTTTTTTTTATTTTATTTTATTTTTTCCTTAATGGAAGGACAGATCAGAATTCTCAACTGCAGCAGCCTGCCACCCTCTGCACTGCACAGAATCTGCCTTGCCCACTGCATGCCAAGTTCAGACACCACTGCACAGTGCAGGGAGAGTACTTATCTGGCAGAAGTGAGAGCTGGGGGATAACATCCTCATTTAACTGCTCTCTAGGGCAGTCTGCCCACTACATCACTAGGCTCTGCAGGTGTACCCATGAGTGCTTGGGTTGCACAATGCTTCTTTTTCAGTGGAAGCCACTGGCAATGTTGAGTATTTCACAGAAAAAGTGAAAAAGAGAGGAACACGGACTCTTAAACTGGGGAGAAGAATATAACAGAGCGGAGAATCCACTCTTCCATTGCTATGAAAGATACAGTGATCCAGTTTGGTATCTCTTTCCTTATTGATCAGAAACAACCTCTGAGCTCGGGGCAGCTAGAATGCAGGGTCCCAAGCAACTGCACTCACACCAGCTACTCTTTCCCTCCACCTCCAAAAAAAGATACAAAGGGCACAGGCAAGTAGAAGTGGTTCATATCTGAGGCACACAGATGGTTCTTGACACCATCTGGAAGACAAAGAAAACAGTTCCCTGATACCATAACATAGACATTACCTTGGTGGTAAAAATAATCACTAGTCTTCTATGACATTATGCCAGGTGACCTAATATTTGAGGAGCACAGCTAAAACCCATGTCATTTAGGGTATTAATCTGTATACTGCTGGATTTACTTGAGACAAGCTAATTTAGCACATCTGACACCAAAAGCATATCAACACAGCTCACTATTGTGGGAACTTGTGTATGTGACCTTTGCATCTGAAGTATTTCAAATTTTTTTCTTTGTATATCACAATCTTTTAAGTTATAGATACCAAACATTCAAAAAAAAAAAGAAAGAAATATTGTTTTATTCTGACAACTAACTTTGTATATACTCTTTGAGAAGTCCTTTCTAATTCAAAAGCTGTTACATAATATATTATTATTAAATTCCTTAGTTCAAAAAAAAAAANTTTCAAATTTTTTTCTTTGTATATCACAATCTTTTAAGTTATAGATACCAAACATTCAAAAAAAAAAAAAGAAAGAAATATTGTTTTATTCTGACAACTAACTTTGTATATACTCTTTGAGAAGTCCTTTCTAATTCAAAAGCTGTTACATAATATATTATTATTAAATTCCTTACTTCAAAAAAAAAATGATCACAGTGGATATAGATTAGAAACGTATGGAATGTAGTAAATACTAAATGTTGACATTCTCATTGTCAAATCTTACTTTGGAGAAATGTACTTAGAAATCTTAATTACTTGAGTAAAATACGAGTATCTATATATAACTTTTTTCCTTTCTTACTGAGCTGTTTTCTTCTATTTAAAGGGAAAGACAGCTGACATTTTTTAGTATTTATGTGCTTTATGTGTTTAATGATATCCAAAATTAAGTAGTCATATTTTTCTAGAAGAAAGGAAAGGGACAATCATGTACAAGCATACTTAAAATCTCTATTTTCAACATTTTTGTTTGTTGATGAAGGGTCCAAAATCCCCAAATAATTATTGGAAAGGCCCACTGCCATCTAGTTGTATAAACATAAATAAGCCCAAGATAACACCCCAAGCACCAAGAGTAATGACAGAGGTGGAAGAGATAGCCTAGTCAGGCATGAAATTGATTTTATAATAGCAAATATCTGTTGCCTTCCATGTGCTAAGTAAATAATTCTAAAGAAGAGAGTAAAGATAATAAAAACAAAATCATTAACTGCTCCTACTAAATCAAATGAAAGAGAGAAACCTGTTCTCACATTGACCCTGAAGCCTGTTTAATAGCTAATTAAAGCAATTGCTCCAAGCATGACGAAGTCCTTAATCATCAACATCTTCAGATGCAGAGATTTTTTTGCTTTCTTCCAAGATATTAGTATTTTATTTAAATGAGCTTATGCCAGCAGAACTTTCACCAGTTAGTCACTACACTGTTAACCGCTGACACAGTCCCCAAACTTCGACTACTTTAGTTAATAAGAAATATTCCACACAGACTTTACCAGGTTTGACTACTCAACAAAAGTAAGATTACAGTATTCAATAACTTCAGTGCTTTTATAAAAAGACTGCCCTAAAACATTTGAAGATAGTCTGAAAACTGACTTTTTTCCTCACATTCAGAAACAAACTTGATAGCCAACTGAAATCCAATGTTACTGCAATGCAGCTACAAAAATGAGACTGCAGGACTCCACACGCACCTGGCATTCTACGTCCCTTCACATCACTTACTCTTTTTAAACTTACTGCAGTTACTTTTCTTCTCTGCTCCAAAGCCATCTGATACAGCTTTAACTTGGATTCCTTGATTCATAAGCTCCAGCCACAAATAATATTTTGTTTTTAATAAAACTTTATTTTCGATAACTTTGCTGTCATGGTTTTGGCTGGGACAGAGTTAATTTTCTTCATAGAGGCTCACACAATGCTGTGTTTTGGATTTTTGATGAAAATAGTGGCGATGTTTTTGGTTGTTGCAGAGCAGTGTTTACACAGAGTCAAGGACTTTTTTGCTTCTTGTGCTGCCCTGCCAGTGAGGAGGCTGGGGGTGCACAAGGAGCTGGGAGGAGATATAGCCAGGGCAGGTGACCCAGACTGACCAAAGAGATATTCCACACCATATGACGTCATGCTCAGCCATAAAAGCTGGGGTAAAGAAGGAGGAAGGGGGGGACGTTGGGAGTGATGGCGTTTGTCTTCCCAAGAAACCATTACGCGTGGTGAGCCCTGCTGTCCTGGCAGTGGCTGAACACCTGCCTGCCCATGGGAAGTAGTGAATGAATTCCTGGTTTTGCTTTGCTTGCGCGCTGCTTTTGCTTTACCCAGTAAACTGTCTTTATCTCAACCCATGAGTTCTTGCACTTTTACCTTTCTGATTCTCTCCCCATCCCACGTGGGGAGAGTGAGTGAGCGGCTGTGTGGCACTTAGCTGCCTACTGGGGCTAAACCACGACATTTGCACAGCTTTTTAATAATGACTAGTTATCTCATGCCATACCTAGTGCTCTAAGGGAGCTAATTAAGCTGCTGTTTTGAAGATTGATCATTTTCAAGTTACTAAGCATTTCTGTGCTGTTAGAGTACACATAACAATAACTTGAAGTAATGGCTTGACTAGTATTAAGTGTACAGCTTGACAGTTTATCCAGTCATAAATTAGATGACTAATATTTTAACAATAAGCAAATGAAACTTTATGAAATTTCATAGAATCACAGAATGGTTTGGGTTGGAAGGGACCTTAAAGAACACCTAGTTCCAAACCTCCTGCCATGGGCAGGGATGCCACCCACTAGACCAGGTTGCCCAGGGCAGCCTGGCCTTGAACACCTCCAGGGATGGGGCATCCACAGCTTCTCTGGGCAACCTGTTCCAGTGCTTCATGAACTAAATCTACCCTGTTTTAGTTTTAAGCTGTTACCCCTTGTCCTATCACTACACTCCCTGATAAAGAGTCCCCCTCCAGCTTTCTTGTAGGCCCCCTTTATTTTCATCTTGAGCTGTTAACAACTTCACTATTTACTTAAGTTCCAGAAAAACAAAATATTCATGTGTAGATGAATAGATAAAAAGATGGAAATACAGTATTAAAAACACAAAGGAGACTCATTCTATCATATTTAGGAGAGATGTAGAGAAATTATAAATTGAGGATGGAGAAGCTCCCAAATTATTTCAAAGT
Source organism: Chauna torquata (assembly GCA_013399475.1). Lineage (NCBI taxonomy): Eukaryota > Metazoa > Chordata > Aves > Anseriformes > Anhimidae > Chauna > Chauna torquata. Next base: position 4,939 of record VXAL01001472.1, on the reverse strand, counting down.
CAGAGTAAATATGTTACTAAAATAAAAAAAAGTACTGAAAATAATGCTGTGACACTGCTGCTGAGAACACAATAAATGGAGATATTTTCTCTATAAGAACTAGATATACCCAAAAAGCTAAAAGTGCTTTCAATTAATAAAGCAAAACACCTTGTCTTTAGCTAACCTGTTTTCCAACTACTTTCTAAGCATTACTGGTTCCATATGGAATTTTCTTCAGGCAGCTGATTTTAATTTTCCTTTTTTTTTTTCTTTATAACTGGAAATCTGCACAGATAGGAAAGTATTATTCAGATATACCTGGCACATACACCCCCCCTGCAACTCAACCACCCAGTTCATGCCTCTCCTACCATCCTGACAGTATTTTGCTGATGTGCTGCGAAAATTTCAACACGAAGCTGTAACTAAATCAACTCTCCCTGGCCTATGATGAGCCTCACATACTATGGCTAGATGTGCTGTTCATCTTTCCAATAAAATAAATATACTTTCATAGCCAAAGAAAATAGCACTATTTGATAAACTTACGTTAAAAGCACTTTCCCATTGATATTTACATTGTTTCTGAAAATTATACCTAAGACACTGATACAGCAAAACAGTATTCAACTTTCAAGCTAGAAAACAGCCAAGAGAAAAGAAATGCTAAGGAGGACCACAGATCAGGGAGAACAGGTCATTTAATGAGAAACAGAACTAAGAGAATCCTGATTCTTGAAAACATGTGCCTTATACCCACTTCAGAATTGAACGGAATTTAATTCAAATAAACAATTTTGGAAAACTCCCTTTGACAGCATTCACTTTTTCAGTCTAAGTTTTCCTCAGTTATTAGTAACCTATTTCTTCATATACTTCTAAGGGTCCTCTTCCTTCTGGAAATCAACAGATTTATATGAAAAGACAACCATACATTTTTGTGCATGCTAAATATAGACATTTGAAGAATTTATTCAAAAAAATCCCATAATCAGGCACAAAGATACTGAGTGATAACTACCTCTACTAACTTTTAAGCTGACAAATTTAAAACAAGTTTGACAAAAACAGAGTCCTTAAACACATCAAGTTCTTAGAAATTTTCAGAAGTATTTTTTAGTACCTGGAAGAAGTAGAAAGGCCCCAAGCACTGATGCTTCTAAAAGAGAGGCAAAGATGGACTTCTTCATTGTAACTTTGGGAATTGCCAGATTGTAAAATAAAACAGAAGAATCCAAACCTACCTGTTAGAGTTTTATCATTTTTTCATGATGGATTCAAATTATACCAGAAAAGGCAAGCTGGAAATTTCTGTACAACCTTCCCCTTAAAAGGAAAAGTTATCAAAAATGGCTGCTAATTTAAAAAATAAAAAAAAAATTGCCCCAATGAAATTTGAGTGGAGAATCGTTCTTATCTTATTCTGCATATAATGCAATGCGGGTATGTTGCATTCACTATCAAAAAGAAAGCAACACCACCAAAAAAATAAGGGAGACAATTGAAGAACTGCAAAAGAGGATGCAAAGAATGACGTTAAAAAAAAGAACAAAGGATAAAGTTTATTTAAATTTTGTGCTGAAAGAGACTGGGGGGACAGGAAAACAGGGAGATGTACTGGTCATGTTTCAGTCTCCTTCCTTCTTTGTGTAGCTCCCAGTGAATTGATTTCAGTGGAATTTTTTTCGTTAGCACTCAAGTCACACAGGAGCAGCAATTCTGAGTTACAGCCTGAAAGAAACACTTATACTTGAGCAAGGCACTGCTACATCAGTGCTAATGAAACTGCTTTCAACAGTAAGGAGAAAGCTTATAAATGCTTCAGGACATGGTAACTCACGTCAGTACATTTCAGAGAACTGTTTAGGCTGGAAGGGACCTTTTGAGATCTCTAGACCAAGCTCTTCAAAATTAACTGTATTTATACTTTTTATATTAGATGCTTCCTGAATGGGTGAAAAAGAAGCAACCAAAAAAAAAAAACCAAAAACAACCAAACAAAAAAATGAAAACAAACAAACTTTTCCAAAAACCTTCTCATCAGTGGCCAACATTCGTTTCTTTCTTTCTCGCATCCCTGGCTGCAAAGCAGCCTGTTTCAACAGAAAGGATGGAAAATGTTCTGGCTCCGAACACAACCCACTTAATTTAAAAAAGAAAACATGGCTCTAAGGTTCTCCTGGAAAATAAGAAAAAAACTTTAGAGATCTCCTTTCTGACCTGTCTACAACACCAAGACAATTGTTTATCATATCTAAAACAATTTTTTTCCTGTAATCATTCAATACAACTACATAGTGCCCTGCAGTTGCTGACCAAAACCTGAGAGATACCTGCTGCTATCTTCATTAGAGAAGAGGCAGAAGACACTTACACATATCCTCACCCAAACAAATGGGGAAGAAGGACAAACGGAGAAATGAACCTTTAAAAAAAAAAAAAAAGTAGCACATAACAGTTTGTCAGAAAGACTAGTTACTGAAAGCTAGTCAGCAGTGAGCTGTATCTCGTTAATGTCTATGAACTACATCCAGAAGAATCTTTCCAGTCACTGAACCTACTTTCAAGAAGTAGATAAGCTTTCACTCCTGTACAAAATAGGCAGTAACTTGTGACAGACTTTGCACATACACATACACACACACAGACACGCACTTTGAAACAATCAGTCTTCTTTGCTTACGTAAAGACAAGTTTTCGGCTCCCTCTTTTACAGTCCAAAACAAAGTTTATGTTAGAAGGAAAAAATAAACCAAAATTTTCTGAGCTGTCTAGGTTTATCCTCCTCAAAGGTAAGCTTATTAACCAGTACCATTGCCAAATTTACCTGATTAGCTTCAGAAACTAATGTTTTTTATAAAGGTTACCTGTAAATGTCAAGCAAACACCTGAAAAATAAAGTGAAATGAAGTAAAATGAAGCTTGATGGTTTCAGTACAACAGAAATATGCCTGAGGCGTAAGTTTTAATTTGCTGTATTGAACTTTTCAACACTCCCAGAAAGCCTCTGACATTGTTACTAAGTCCAAATTTCTTCCTCCTCTTCTCCCCGCACTGAAAGGAGGGGGATTTAGGAGAAATGGGAGAAATGGTTGATTGCCATGTAGCATTACCATGATATTTTTTCCTAGACATTGACTGCTAGTAGATATCACAGACCTTCCTAAACACATACAGATGCACTCTTCAGATGCCAAATACAACCAGAACTAATACTCTTAAATAAAACGTTTCAGAAGCTACAGATCAGAAATAATGGACTTACGATACTGATACCTCCTACTCACTTATCCCTCAGTCATCTATGCTGTTCCCTGAAATACTGCATCTGTGTAGTATGACAGTGCCAGCATGAAAAGAGATTTTTTAAAAAAACATCCTCTGAAATAAAACTGCATGTACTTCAGAAGAGCTACTCGAGCTGCTAGCAAAGGTTGAGACATCACATATAAAGGCACTATACTTACCTCGTTTCATCTAAGATGGGAAATCTCTTGTTGCGGTGACCTGGACAACATTGTAGTTACTACAGCCTGGACACAAGTATTTTTGTATGTACACTGAAGCATTTATGCAACATAGTGCTCTCATTTAGACTTATAAAAAGTTAAAAACTGGCCCTTAGATTCACTTTGATGCATCTAAGACATCTCCTCTGCGAACTAAAATGATCAGGGCCACAAGACAAGATCACGTTTGGCATGCCCAGGAACACATATAAACTTTAAAACTTTCTGCTACTTCTCATACCTTTAGAGCTCTCTGCATCTGGAACCCTTCATATCCCTTCAAGCATAGCTCTCAGGGTAAACTCGTATACCTGAACTACAAAAACGTAGGACCAATAGTCAAATCAAGACACACTTACACGCTTGCCTGTTCTGATGACACTGACGCACCGCTCCTTTTGTCTGCTTCAACTCAACATTCCTTGCCAACAGTGGTCTTTTTCCCTCAGAACTGCCTCACGTATACAACCAATAGATTTCAACATAAGTTATCCTGAATCAGCAGTGGCAATGCAGACAAGAGCCTAAAAGGAACCTCTTCCACACTACAGATTTATTCCAGAAATTTCCATCTGCTGACTGTTCTGTTCCACTGTTGTTATCACCAGTGCTGGCTGAGGAAGGGTCTGGACTCGTCCCTCATGCAGCCTTGCAAGGGCCACTAAGAACTTTCTTAGGCTTCATGAGAATTTCCACACATACTAATATTTTGCAACCCACTGCCAACCACTCATTATGGAAGACTACTCCTGCCAAGGCCTCTTGTCCTACTCCTCTTCCAGATACATTCATCCTTTGCTCTTTACGTTTCAACACAACGCCTAAGTACACTAGCCTGTGAAGACTGGGCATGCTGGAAGGAAGAGCTGGCTGGAAGGCAAAGGGGACAGGGAAAGGTGCTATGCTCACAATGTTTCCAGTACTGTTCCAAAACTAGAGTCGAGGCAGGAAACCAAGCTTATTACTAAAATAAATTCAAGTACATATTTATTTATTTAAAGGAAAAGTTTGCCCTCAGTCAGAACAAGTTTCTAGCCATTAACCCAAAATACAATGCTGGCATTTTTCTCATGGTTTGACTGAAAAGAAAACAAACGGTTTGACAGAAACAAAGCATTCCCTAGGGAGATGCACAGCAATCCCCTACCTCTACCCAAAACAATTCTGTCTTCTGAATTAAGCTGACAGTAACTGCTACATAACTGTGCAAACCTCTGAGCTATATGAAACTTTTCTATGTTTGGCAAGACAGATAAGAAGAAACAGAAGCTTCATAACCCACCTGTTTTGTGGTCTGCGAAACTGGAAACATGACAAAACCAAAAACATTTTTGCTTCTTAATGAAAGATGTAAATCAGGCCATTTAAGAATGAGGTCTCTATCAATAAAAGCTCATTTATTTTCCAAAAAGTTAAAAATTCATGAAAGGAGGGGGGAGGGGAGGGGA
>VXAL01001471.1:60379-95975 GCA_013399475.1 Chauna torquata | reverse complement strand
GTAACTACAGATGCCATAGGGAGGTCTTATTACTTTACTCATAAATTCATTCTTTATGTTGAAAATGGAAGCTACACCTTATTTGCTCTGAAGCACTGTAAGTGTTAGAAACTTCTCTAGGCTTGTGAAATGGATAGATGGGGCCCCACTTTGCAATGCCTTGGCTTGGCTTTAGTTATAATATGACATTTTTTCAAATATGTTGACTTATAAGAAAGGGATTTCTATTTTCTGATGCTTTTTATCACTTTAATCTGTTACGTTCTCCTGTGTATTTCATACATTGACTATTTTTTTTTCTAATATTTTGCATCTTCTCTGGATGTTTATTAGATAGTGAACCTTCCCTTTTCTGCTACTTCATTATTGAATTGTGGCAACATAATGGATAATCACTGTAACATATGAAGCTGTAACCAGAACTACAGCGAAGTATAAGATAGTGTTGTTTTTATGTATTTTAACAGACCCCTGGCTTGAATTTCAGTTACAGTTTTTATAAAATATCTATAACCAGAAACAGTTCTAAATCAGCTGATATTCCATCTCTATTAAAGTACACATACCATTTCTTATAATTCATACAGGCATTTTGGTAGGGGTATACCAGCTCATGTCTTGTTTGGATCTTGGAAGGAGGCTAGATGTCCTAGTCTTCTACTTACCAAATTAAATACAATGCCAGTTGATGTCAAAGTTTGCTCTGGAAAGAACCAGAAGTTCCTTTGGTAGAAAAACCTGTGCTCAGACCAGATGGTAATCTGCAACAGGATTTATATCCTGCATACAAAATTGACATAAGACCATCTGCATGGCTTGTCTGTGTGCTTTTCAGCATGACTGATAAAGACAATATTGATACAGTATATGGTGACATTCATTTGTCACCAGAATTTCAGAAGACAGGTTGGAAGATGAAAGGTAAAAGGGGTAGACACTGCTGTTAAAAAAAAAAAAAAAAAAAAAACAGAAAAGTTCTCCTCAGCTTTTCCCCATAAGAAAACACCAAACTGCTGGTCCCATCTTCACTGTTTCTTCCTTTTCTTTTTTTGTAGTACACTAACAAGACAGCATTTTGCCATCTAGAGCATATTTATGCAAGAGTAGGCAGGGAACTGTTTACAATGTAATTTAATTTGAACAGTTCAGCTACGGTATATGACTCAAAATGATGGGGATGGTGTCTTAATAATATAAATAATTCCAAAAATTAAGCTTGAATACATGTGCTCAGTCAATGCAGCCAAACAGTTTATATCAATCAGTTAGCATTTTAATTAAATTTAAGTTGAGGTGAAAAATTCAAAACAACACTAGCACTGCACACATATTAAAATTCATTGTAATCAGGGCAATCAAAAATATCGATTCATTGGAGAGGAGGAATGTTTCAGCAACAATTCATCAAAATCTTTCAGACCTAATACCTTTCACTGAGTTTCATAAAATATTCTTTAGTCATTTCACAATATTTGAAGTTTAATTAATCACAGCATCAGGCTTGCCCAATAAGACAAGAGGAGTAGATTATCTAGGGAAAAATGAAGAACTTAAACCATTCAGTAATCTCACAAACAAAGTTTCTGCAGCATATTACATTAAAATATCTCAGAGTGATTCGTGGGAACTGGTTCATTAATAAATGCAGACTAATCAGTCAAAAGGATAATGACTTCCTCTGAAGAGTCAAAGATTTTTTTCCTACATGCATCAAAATTCTCTTCTAGTAAGGCTATGAAGTAAATGACTAATATTTTGTTGTATCATTATGGTTAGATTTCGTTTTTGAAATAGGTACAATCCTCTTTGAGCCAGATCTTCAGCTCATGTAAATTGTTACCTTCTCTAATGACATTACATCATGTATGAAGCTTACTCCCTACTTTTTTTGTAGCCTTCTTATAGTAAGAAGTCATCTAATCACTTCTGTATAGTTCATGGTCCCCTGAAACAACATCTGCAGAAATTAACTCTTAACATTTTGGAGATTTTTTAGTACATGATAATCTCTCAGTGGCATCTTTTGCCTTGTGGTAATAAGGCTCATGGTAATAAGGCTTCCTGTTTTGTGCAGCACTTTCGCTTTTCACCTTTCACTGGGATTTATTACACTGAGATGAGCAATAGCTAAAAGCTGCTCACTGTTAAAGTTCAAGGATGGTGCAGGTCATTTCTATAATGCAACTTCTTAAGCATTAGTTCTCCTAAAGCACATTTTTCAATAATCTGGTTAGTTCTCCATACACACAAGAGTTAATTTAAATAATTAAAAGTCTTCAGGAAGTGATTTACCTATTCTATAAAACTTCAGGATTTCAAATAAGATTGTCGTGTCTGTCTGTCCATACCCCCCCCCCCCTTTTTTTTTTTTTTCAGTGAGATAAAACCAGAATTGTAAAGGTCTTTTAGTGTAAAGCTAATATAAAAGATTGTTGGATGGTACGGAGGGGTGGGGTAAAGAGACTCAGGCTGGAATCTCTCCTCTGCCATTGTCTGACATTGAAAATCACTGCTCTTTTCACTGGGCTAGAAAATAACTCTCTGCCTTTTCTAATCAGTGTTTATTTTATACAAGACAGAATGGATCCACCAGGCTTCAGGAGGAAAGCAATCCATCCTGGCATAACTGACAGTCTGCTAATACAGCTCTGTATGAGAGGTGATATACCTATCCTGAGCTCAACATTGTGAGGTTACCACCTCTTCTATATTGTTACATGTTACTGTGAGAAAACAAGTGCAACTACTTGCAGAAAAGGCAGAACCAATTACATATACGTGGCTGTTGCTCTGTGGATAAGGAAAGTTGTTTTTCTTTGTTTTGGCAGGCAATGGACCTGATGGAGTATTGGTGTATCATAAGACCACTCTGATTACCAAGAGTATCTCAGCCCTTTGGCTGTGAAAATTATGAGTATGAACCCATAACCCATGCCCTGACAAAGCCTGGTAAATAAAAAGTTTCTCAAGTGATTATGGAGGAAAACTGTAACAGTCCTGCTATGATAATTCAAAATGTGTCAAAGAAATTGTTCATGCTGCATATAAACGAAGACAAAATTGGCACTTGTACTGCAAGAAATGTGTCTCCATAGAATATGCTGTGGCAGAAACTCACAATCAGTGTCTTTCTCAATGAGCACGCACATAAGAAATGCCAGACAGCTTCAGCTTTCAACAAAACTCCCCCCGTTTTTCTTCTACTCCCATAACTCAGGTTGGTAAGCCTTCTGTCTTCTTTACAGGACTGAAAGCTTCATGTCAGATAACCGCTCTGTTTCATCTCTCACATTTATGTCGGAATTCCTCAAGTGAGAATGCACACAAATGTTGTTATAAGAGCATTTTATTACAGCTTGATGATGGCCATGGCTTCAGTCTATCCACCTGCCCATAACTGTGGCCCTCCCAATCAAAATTCGACTTCTAGGCCATGACAACTGTATGGACTGTATCTTGGAGCCCTTCGGCAAAGTGCATATAACAGTGGCAGAGGTTTATTCCAAGATATATTTGGCTGGAATCTCAGCCTTCTCTGATTCCAGCCTTCTAACGCCTTCTCAGGGCTTTTCTAATAAAAAAAATGTTATAGTCAGACCTTTCAGAAATTTCTGTAACAGCTAAGATTAGTTCTCAAGTTAATTCAAGTCTGAAATTTTCTGTTCATGTGGTTTTTCAGTGCTTTAAATGGATTTTAATCAGTTTCAGAATTAGAAGGGATGTTTGAAAGTTTTTCTGTGGAAAATAAGGTGGTTTTTTGTTGCTGTTTGGTTGGTTGGTTGGTTGTTTTTTTGATATTTTTTTATTCAGGCTTCTGAAAAAAGTCATTTCAAGATTTTGATGCTGAGATAAGACATGCAGATGTATGACATAGTACTTTAATTGCAATATTTTTAAACCATGAATGGCAGTTTCTATGCTGATCCAAGCACATTTTTCTTATTTTGTGAATCAAAATACCTCTTGTTTGAATTGTAACGAAACAGATATAGTCAGTTATAAGAGGTAAAAAGAGAGAGAAGAGATAAGAGGGAAAAAAAATAGCTGCTCCCTGCAGAAAACAGAGTGCATAGTGTGATGATAGACACCTGTTTCCAAAATGTTTCATTATGGCACAGTTTGTGACATTCTGATGTAAATACTAATTACAGCAACTGGTGGTTCAAAGCTGAATCCAGTCCAGTGGAAAAATCTACCTTGAGCATCACTTTTTCCCCATTGGAGACAGGAAATGGCTGTCAACCGCACTTGAGCCTGGACAGGTGAATGTTTTCTCTGATACCTGTGCAAGGCAGGCACTTGGACCCTCACACTGTTGCCACTGTACCAACATAGTGCTTGAGAAAAAATGCCTCCAAAAGACACCTAATTCTTTGGTGGAGGTGTGAGCATCTTTGTCTAAACTGAGTAAGGAAAACCAGAATTAATAGTAATTTACACGAGAGTAAAATTTCTTGTGGTTCATCTGAGGGTGAGTGTGGGCTCACTAGAGCAAGTGCACCCCACTCCCGAATTCAAGGTTTCAGTCCTATCATTTCTGCAGAGATGGATAGAGCAACACTCAGTTCTGCAACCACACAGTGAAGGATAAAATTCTTAAGACATTAACAAACAAGTGAGGAGTTCATTTGCTTTGACGCTATTTATGTTTAATTATTTAGGAAGTATTACATCATGGACTAGTAATTCCATGTGGAGCAAAACGTCACTGCCACAGTGGGCTATTAATCTTTAACCTCCATGAGACCTGTGGGTTCCTGGGGATAAATGTCTATGATAAAGTGCAGAAATAGCTGTGCATCTTTTTTCTGTTTTCTGGAGTTGCGCCGTTCACAGCTGCATGAAGGCAATATGCACAGTACATCAAACATCCAATGTATTTTGAGTATGGCTAACACTATCTGATACTCCTGGTGACAATTCTTTTCTGTTGAGTGATCATATCTACCTGCCTGGATAACAGATTAAAAGTACAGCTCTGTCCTTTGCTTAAGTGAATAGTCACCTTCAGTGATCCTAACTTATATGGAAGATGATAATCTGTTTTATTTTGTTTCAGGAGGGTACTTTTGGTTTGTACTGGGTGCCTACCAGCTTCTGTCTTTTGAGGATGTGGTAGAAGAAATCTGAATGACACCTACATCACCACAGGGAGAAAGGTCAACTGGAAATTAAAAAAATCCTGCAGCTCCTTGATTTATTTCTTTGGCCTCTCACATAAATATTATTTATTATAAATAAATAAAGGGGGATGTACATGAATTAAGGCTCTAAACTCCAAGCAGCGAGCCTTACCTTGGGATTACAGTGGTGTTTTCTAACCCCACTCTTCTTTCAGAGGTTCCCACCTCACTGCCTGAATAGCTCTGCTCTGTGTCCAGGTCATGGTTTGATCTACAAAAGGATGCCAGGTTCCTCTTGTCTTTCCCTTAACATGTTACAGGCCGGAGCACTTCAGAATTTGATACCCAAGCAACTGAGCAGCCCCTGAACATGGGTTGGAGACCTCCAGAAGAAACAGCTAAGGGCAGGAAACACTGTGTCATCCACAACCAACAGTGGGAGAACTGGAGAGGAGGAGCATGGACTGCACTGTGAAGACTTCGGAGCAATTTGAAGGACAGAGCAAAGAATATTGGTTAGATTTGAAAGAATGTTTAGTACATGTGTGTGGGAGAGACAGAATGTTTACAGGTGTTTTTAACACTTCACTGGTTTCTCAGAACAGGTAATTACATACCTTAAAGGAAAGCAAACTTGTCTTTTTGCAGGCAGAGGGAGATGCATGTGTTTAACAGGGCAATATAAGCTTAGAAAATGAAGCGTCTGTGGTTTGGGCCTTTTAAAGACATGTTCTAGAAGAGATAAACACCCACAGTGGTTAAATTAGTGTGTGCAATGTAGGGCTAAGATATTAGAAATGTAAAAGAAGCACTGGAACATCTGCTTTATCCCCCAGGCCAAATTAGCATAACTGAGAGCTTTTGGTGTGCAGTCCTTGCTAGAAATACCATAGTAGCAGCTCTTGTAGCAGAAATATACAGTCCTTATCTTACCAGGATACAGAGTTATTTGAGAAAGAGGAGAGGATGAATCAGCCCTGTATTTCAGACTTTTCCAAAAGAGCTGTGTAGCATATGTGATAACAGTTCCTGGGACCTTAAGGCAAGATGGATTTTTGCTCAAATTACTTATGGCCTTCCTAGTCCCTATGAAATTAACCGGTAAGATGACTGGAAGCAGGAGGTCCAGATGTCTCTCTGCCCAGGCTGTGTGGCTTTCACTCTAGCTATGTGGTGTTCAGCAAGCTTGTTTGTGGTGTTGCTTCTATTAATGTCTAAGTTGGTCGCCTTACTTTGAAATGGTGGTAGAATACATTTGTTGAGTACTGCTGATTCACAATAGCCTACATGAAATAGTTTTCATTTCACTGGGTAATGAATAGTTTTATTCTGCCTCTCTACTTATTTCAGTATGTGAAGATACATTCTAACACATAGCCCCAGTTTATCTGAGTTTTCTTAATTGAAGAGCACACCATGCAAAAAGTCATTTAGGACTGTAACAGATGCATTGCTTTATTTAGGCAAAAGCAATCTTGTTATCTATCATCTTGCAGCTGATGTGAGAGCTCTGAATGGAACCTTGGCATTATCTGTTTGACAATGATTTGATGCAATACTACACTGCTATAAATTAGTGTCAAGAAGCAAAATGCTAATGATAGGGGCCCCTCTCTGCACTGGTGATTTAAATAGAATGTTTCTTTAAAATTCAGCACTGACTCACTCACTTTTGAATAAATCCCCTCCGTGCTATTTAAATAACGCCATGTAGCTCTAGTGCATGTATCCTTTGATTCTAAGTACTTCAGTGTTTACTTGAAAAACTATCTAAACAAGCTTTTGAACATTGTACTGAGTAACACCATGAATCATAGTACTTTTTGTACCAATTTTTTTAAAAAGAAATATTTGAGTATTAGGTAAAGTGGTTGGATTCTATTTGCTCATGCTCTACAGCGAGCAGAATTGAGGCTGAAATTGTCTTTCTGTTCTTTCTTGGAGATGATATCAGACATAGGTGAAGTCCTGAGCAACATTTTAAATTTATTCAGTATGTTTCAGGACTCTGTTTCATTTTCTTTCATGCAACCAAAGAGGAAATGGTTAGAGAATTTCTCGTAATTGATGGAATTAATTTGCTCTTGGATTTCCAAACCCTTCAGGCATATAATGGTTGAGCACTGCTAAACTACTTGGCATCATCACAGTTTAACCAGCCGAGGATTCAGATACGTGCATTTAGGAGCATTGTCTTTGCTGCAGTTTTGAGTGTTGATGGGCACTGTTGATGGCATGAAAGCTTTTCTCCAAGTTTCACCTGAAATGTTCTAGTTTTTTATATCTTGGAAAATATATCAATATATCAGCTTTCTTTATGCTGCCTTCTTCATTCTTACACACACACATCTGACACTCTCAATGCTCTTCAGGACTGAAGTCATTTCCAAGACAACGCTATTGAAAAAGAAGTCACTGTCAATGATGATTTATTATGTTTTACTAATAAGTCTCTATTGCAGGTGTTATCTATACAGTGAGACATATAAAGAAATAGAAACAGAATCCTCAAAAAGAAGAAAATACATCTTGTCTTTAAGGGTATTTAATAGCAAGTTACAATCCTCACTCTTCAGAATAAAACAAAGATTTTAGAGCAGTATCTTTTAAAACTGGGCCTTAACATATGACACACAAATCCTACCCAAGCTCAAGATCTTCCCATCATCTATAACTTCATCTTGTCCAGGAAAAAAAGTTGTGAGATGGCAAATGAGCTCGGCAGCAAAAGTGAGGGAAAATAATAATAATCTCAAAGAGGAAGAAGGCCCTCCTGTTGAGGATATATCATGAAGAATGCCTCTTGTAGCCAGCCCAGAAGTGGTTATAGGGCTTACCTGAATGTCTCAGGTCATTTAAGCATGTAGACAGAGGCTGTAGAGAGGGACCATCACTTAAACTGGTACAGGACTTATCATTTTGAAACAGTATCCTACCCTGCACCTGGACATGATCTGGAAGACAACACTGTTTACAGATCATAAGCATTAAATATCTTGTAATAAACTGACCATTTCTGTACCAATTAAAAGTTACTGAAAGAGAATCATGAGTAATAACTGGCAGAAACAAATCATCACTTTGGCATAATCTGTCCTCTGGGTATTGATATTAAAATCTTCACTTGGGTCTAAACTGTGGTTCACACAAAAATTGAAGTACAAATTGCCCTTTTTCCATACCAAATCCTGTTGAGAAAAATGGCATGTCTAGAAATATTAATATTATCAATCCTAAAATCCATGTGTGTTTCAGTGAGGAGGGAAATATAGCTACCTGTCACTGCTAGGCAAGACAGATAGAGATGAGGAATGACAAGACTGCTTCCCTTCCTATATTCATACAGGCAGAATTCCTTGTTTATGCCAACAATTAAATAACCCCAAATCACCCCGACAGCACCCATATCAAAAGTGAAAGGGATCAAAAGATGAAAATGAACCACTAGGATGGGTGCACTCCTGCACATTTTGTCTGTGAGGCTGGACAATGTTTAACTCCAGAATTCTCCTTTCCCTTTGGTGTTCATTCACTGTGGTTTTTATACACTGAACATACAAGCTGTCTTTACAGCCACTGAATTCTGATAATTTCTTGGGAAGAAACAAAGAAATATCTAGCAAGGGGGTATCTGGTTAATGGCAGGAAGGGTAGCAAGAGTGGTGCCTGTGAGCTTCTGAATTTGATGGAGTTAGGAAAATGAGTACAGCAAAAGGTATCAAGATAGGTAAAGAAGAGAAGATAGGTAAGGACAAAAAGAAAGAAGGCAGGAAGAAATAGTAGAAGAAAGGAAAATCAAGGGAATAGGAGAGAAAAGGCATAACAGAAGAGTCATGTGAAACAAATCCTCAGGTGCCTGAGAGTGGCTGCTCGTAATGCCACTTGTGCTGACTACTCCACCCTGATTGTGTAACATTAGCAGCAACCCTGTTGTCTTCCTGCTGTGACTAGAGGAAAAATACAGCGGCTATGCAATTCATTTGAGTGAAAGAGATTGCAAATGAGTGCATTAAGGACAAAGCAATTAGTTATATTTCTTGTTCTTCTTTTTTTTTCTTTAGCTCCTAAGATCCTGCTCCCCTCCCTGCAAGAAGTGTACAGTTGACACAGCCAATGCTTCCATTCCTGTAATTGTTTGCCCGTTGCTCTGTGTCTGTTTCAACTAAATCAGACCTGCAACTGTTACAGATGTGGGAGAGAGAACTTGTTCCTCTCCCAGTGCAGAGGCAAAGGGAATTAATATACCTCCCTTTGTCTTTTCACTATTAGTATTATTACTTAATTCTCGGAAGAACATAGTTACTTCCCCACACTCATACATTAGCAAACTTTACCTAAGGGTTTCACCAGATGATCCCCTTCTTTTCCACAGGTTCACCAGGCTACTTGAGCGGCTTGCAGCCGAAGATGACTTTCCATCCCCTACGTGCATGCGGACCACAGTCGATGTGGTGAATGCGCTGCGTACATTCCTTTCAGGCTTAGCAAGGATGATATAGACCTTGGGCACAAACATACAGCCAAGGGCCACCGTGGCACTCAGACTCACTGAGAAACACATGGTGATTATCTTGTAGTTGCTTCCAAAATATATTGGCACAAAAGCCAGCCAAATGATGCAGGTGGTATACATTGTAAAGGCAATATACTTTGCTTCGTTGAAATTAGCTGGGACATTTCTTGTCTTAAATGCATAAAAGGTGCAACTCAAAATTAATAATCCATTATATCCAAGGGGAGTTACAACACCCAAGTTGGTGGTGTTACAAATCAGGTAGACCTCTCGGATGCTTGGGTAATCATGCATTATATCAGGTGGTTCCATTATAAAGAGGGCAACAATTATGCCTAATTGTATACATATCAAAATAAATGCAATAACCAGTTGGGCACAGGCACTCATGAACCTAGGTTTCTTTGTACAAATTTTCTTCTTGCTGCCAGCCAGGATTCTTGCAATGCGGTTGGTTTTAGTTACTAGAGCAGAATAACTCATAGCTGGGGAGAGACCAATGCCAATTCGTTGAAGATAACAGTAAATCTGTTGAGGTTTTGCGATGAGACAGAAAGTGCACAAGTAACCCAAACAGATGCCAGCTAGAATGATGTAGCAAAGTTCTCGGCTGGATGATTTGACCACTGGAGTATCACGGTACATTATGAATATAGCTGTAACAAACAAGGTGGCCAGCAGACCCAGGCATGCGAAAACAACTGCTGCAATTGGTTCAGGATCACCCCATCTTAGGTACTGGACTGGGATGAGGTCACAACCTACAGAAAAAATTTAAAAAGAGGGTAAGTTGAGGTATGTAGGAATAAGATTCTTTAACGATAAAGTTACAGATTCTCCTGATATTTCTCTTCTTTTTCTCTTTCAGCAAGTTGCCATTCTAATGAATGTAGGCTAAGATTCTGTTGATATAATGGCACAATAAATATTTTTCAGTGACAGCTTATTTCAGTAACACAGTTGATCTGTTTGGAGTATAGCATGATGACTGAAAAAATGGGCAAACTGATTGAGAGAAGTCACCTTTCATTTCGGTTGACTTTTCCCTTTAAATTCTTTCAAATATAGTAATTTATGAACAAATTTCAGTATCAAGTTTCATTACTTTGAAGTGAAACTCTTCAGAGTTGTCTGTTTACTATGTGCCCTTTAAGGAACAGATGTTGATCATATTAATTATAACATATACTAACTATGAAGTACAATGGTACTTGTTTAATTATTATGCAGAGACTCTAGTTGTCAAGAAAAAGAGAGTACTTCTTTCTCAGATATGATACCTTTTTCTCCCAGCAAAATTTTTCCGGGATTAAAGTTGCAGATGATATGTAATTTGGAATGTCCCATCATGCTCATTTCTTTATCTGTTTTTCATGCTTTTGAGACTTCTGAGGAATTAATCTCTCATCTAACTCATGAAATTAAACCAATGCTAATTGAGTCAAAGTTGAATTAAAACTGTGCAACCCCTTCTAAGGACAATTATTTTTCAGTTTATGTATAGGTTTTATTAAGTTATTCTCTGTACATGTCATAGGCAAGAAGCTTTTCATTCCACAGTGCGCAGATAGATTGACAGGAATAAAAACTGGCAGAAAACTTGTAGTTGGTGCCCCTCTTCCACCTCTCCTTTCCT
The DNA here is from genome assembly GCA_013399475.1 of Chauna torquata. Lineage (NCBI taxonomy): Eukaryota > Metazoa > Chordata > Aves > Anseriformes > Anhimidae > Chauna > Chauna torquata. The sequence goes on along the minus strand of VXAL01001471.1, from coordinate 84,703 downwards.
TTTAGCGCTGTAAAGCCTGGATGGCTCTAGAAGCCAAAAGGAATAAGGAGGAGGACCTTGCTGCTCTGGGGCCCAACTTCCTGATGAGAGTAGACACACAGGCACAGCCAGTCAGAGCAGGACTGATGGAAGGAGATGCTGGAGAGAAAGAAATGCAACTAAAAGCTTTTATTTCCCCCGTACTTGTATTTAGCTTGAGTAACCTTGATTGCAAAGTATAATTGATCTCAAAATTTAGGACAGTTGGAATCAGATCACTGGCTTTTGGCTGGATCAGACAGAAAAGTGTCAGCCTGTCTCGGGGTGGGTGGTGGCAAGGGAATTCTTACACTGTGGGGATGGAGTTCTGGGCACTCACACCTGCATTCTCAGCAGTGAGGGTACTCTGGACAAGGCATTGTTTGGTGGGGACCTGGATGCCAAGCAGTCCAAATTAATAGGGGAGCCTGGGACCTCAATATCTTGATTAAGAGGAGTAAAAGTAGAAATCATTTTGGGGGGAATTTTTACATGCGAGATGTCTAGTTTTTGCCTTTTACTTTATTTTCAGTGGAGCTCAAAGTATTTTTAAAGCTGTCATTAACATTCTTAATGGCAAGAATCTTTCCATGAAAATGATATTGGTTAATATTAGACTTAGATCCTCTGTCCTCCCAGTATTTCTGTACTCTATATTACTATACAATTAATATTATCAAAAATATAAATACCTACAATATATTGGTATAATCAATAGATCGTGTGCCAAAAGTACAAGGCAGATAATTCTGTATTCCTGAAGAAAAAATCAGGAGAATTGGGGTAACTAAATCTTTGACTTTACTGCAGTTAAAGGGTACAGATTTGCAGTCACTCTGGTGTAACAGAATTTTGCTCTTGGTTACTAAATGCAGATTAATTTGCCATTTGTATTTTAACTACTTTGGTGCGAAAAGCTTTCTGTTGCAATAATGAAGTTAATGCCATGTTATAATGTAACAAAGTCATTTAGATTTTCATGAAACACTCCCACAAGCATTCACTGACAATACCTACTTGACCCCTTTTGGTTTTAAAGGGCTTACTTATTCAGAGTGAGGGAGACAAGGTATTTCATTCTGACTTCATCAAAATTAATGTAGCACAGGAATGGCATCATTAAAATCACTTTATACCAGTAGGAATAGTGGGAGAAGGGTGAATACCAGAAAGCATACTCTGGTGTGTGCAGATATCCCCCATGTGGGTTCTTCCCCAAGAAGTTTTATGAGTAAAGGACCACTAAATCCATTTCTGATTTTACCAAAATTTAATGAATGTTTTGAAGAAAGAATTTGTTACCAGCTTCTAATGCTACTATAGATTCTTGGACAGGAAATTTGAAGAGAAAACATTTTAACCTGACAACTGGCCTTTACATGCAGACAATGATATAGAGGCTGACTTTTGCACAGTTTATAACATTGCAACAGAGGTGAACCATAGCCAAGCATTTCTCACCTTTTTCAGACTATTTCATACCTCCCTTGTTTTATTACCATTTTACATTCTCTTAATAAAATACCTGAGAAAAATTTGAAAACTTGTGGCTTTTTTTTTTTTCCTTCCATCACTGGGTGTACTTTGCAAGGGCAATGCTAAACTGTGCAACGATTTATTCTTCAATTAAGATTTAAGGGCTGGATATTCTTCATAAAGCAATGATTGGTGAGGTTTTCATATAACAACTTTGCAGCTAATCGTTTCTGACAATGGCACTTTACAGAAAAAGACAACTAGATCAAGTAAAAGAAATATGGGAAAACAGCACTGTCACTGTTCAGGTCAGGTTGATGGTCAATATCATACCAAGGCAAACACTGAAAAATTCTAACAAAAGAAGAACTCATTCCTATCCCCTAAATAAATGTATGCTCAATGGTCATTTGGACAAGATCCTGCCCCACAGCCCACCTCTTACACTTCATCAACATTTCCAAACACCTGGAAAGTCTTCCGCCCTTGCTGGCTCAGAAACTCCAGGTGGAACAGAGCCAGCAGCCCTATCTTGTCGTCTCCGCAGTGTGCTGAGGCAATCTTTGGCTTGTGGAAAGGCTGTTAAGAGCCAGTCTAATCTGGAGCAGGTGTGGAGCTGTTGTACTCTGTGCTCGAGTGCACTGCTTCTGGGACCAGAGCCCCAATAAAATTGACATAAAATTATCTCTATGTTCCTCTGGCCAGAGATGTATCCAGTGGGAGCAGGGTACCTGATATGCATGTGAATAGCAAGACACACTGATATAAAATGTCTGAGTCCTATCTGATGTGCTAGGGAAAGATTTTTCTGAAAGGAGAATAAATAAATAAATAAATAAAAATCTGTTATTCTGGAAGAATATCTGGCTACTTTAAGGGTGGGCTAAGTTATACCATAAATGAGAAGATGAAAGCTCTTGAAGGTTTGACCACTGTCATAGGTCTATTAGTACCCTCCATTCTCTCTGTAGAGCTAAACTTGTCACTTATTTGATCATGACACTGTTTTAATTTGCTATTACAGCCTTGACAAGTAAGAGACCGTATGGTGCCTTCACCATCCATAAAACTGTATTAGGTTAGCACTGAAAATACCTTTAGAGGTAGGCAATATAAAATATATAATTAAACTAGTTCCAAAGGTAAACATGACAGACTAAGGCTTGTGAAGAGGATGTACTCTGAAAAGAGAAAGGAATTTAGTGAAATTTGTTAAGTCAACATCATGAACTAAAGTTCACTGACTCTGCACATGGAGAGTAAAACTGGCAGAAAATTCTACTGTTTTTGTAAGCCCTAAATATTTTTCAATGGAGCTTGGTACCCTGGACAGTGAGTTAAATCCCTTAACAAACAACTCGGTTTTCTTTTTTGTTTTTTGCAAACTCTGTCATGGATAGCAGTAGCTCAAACACCACTCACAGAATCACACAGACTCACAAAGTTGGAAAGAACCTTCAAGATCATCTAGTCCAACTGTCATCCTATCACCAATACTACCCACTAAGCTTCTAAACCATATCTTGAAGAATGAAACCTAAACGACAACCTAGCAACTTCTTAGTTGTGAAAGAGAGTCTCCACGTAAGACTTAGCAGACATGATTTAAAGTGTATTGACGCCATGCCATGCTGAGAGGACATCTTTAACATTTCAGTACTAAGTTCTGGTGGCTTTAGCCATTGTAATTTGAACTATTAAGATCACAAGTTATTTGTCTTGTTCTGGTGGGACTCTTATAGTTGCTACAACAGCAGGGCATGTAAAGGTGATCATGTGGTGGCTTCTCAGCTACAGCAGTTCCTAGGCTGGCAAGTTTACTGAAACCATCAGTGGTTTGTATAGTCAGTGGTGAGTTTGCACAGTCAATGGGTGCAGCTGAGAACTGGGCACATTTCTTCTGCCTCCTCTGCAGGGCACGAGCTGGGACCAGTCACATCCTCAACTGCAACAGCTGGGGCCTCCATATCTCAGGTGGTTAAGTTCCAAGTAACTCAACAATATTGATTTAGCTGTCAATTGTAGTAAAAGGCAAGGCCGTCAATAGTACATTAAAGTACTATTACTCTGTGATCACATGAGGAATGATTCCATAATTACACAAATGTGCAGAGTAACTAGAACAACTGATTAATTACAACAATTGGGTCCATACATATGTTAGCGCTAGTGTTTTGATTTAAGTTTCACCAAAAAATGCTGGCTTCATGAGTTTTAAGTGTTTTGTTCAGAATACATTGTGATCAGCAAACTTTCCATAAAGTAAGCAACAATTACAAGTAGATCCTTCTGGCTTTCTTGGCAAGTCCCCCTTCATCCTTCCCTGGAACTGCCAAGAGCTGTTCAATGAGCTCAGCATTCTTGAACCAGCCCATGTCCGCCTTAAGTGCTGTGTGGCTCATGATGGAGACTTGGGGTGTAAATAGACTAGAAACTAATGTCCACATCTTACCTGGAACAAGCAACTGAGAGAAGAAAAGTCCACAAATCCAATGACAAGGGAAGTGAGAAAATGACAGGCAGAGATCCTGGTCATAATGTTGCCACCTGAACCCTTAACTCATCCTCATCTGCTTTTCCCCAACAGGCTGATGTAAGAATGACTTATGGAAATAGGTACATTTTATTTGGCATAAAAAGGAAAGGGAAAGGCAAGGCACAGAAAATCAGGGTGAAAATTGGACTTTATCTCTGCTGATATACATCTATAATGCTAGAAGCAACCTGACAAAAATTGTGCCCTTCTTCTATCTTCTGTCTGAATTATAGCCTTAGAAATCATGATCAAAGGCAGGATCTTAGTAATTTTTCAGCAGCAAAATCAATGTCTGCACGGGCTAAATTGTGTTCTGCCTCATGCTCGCAATTGTCAGACAATTGCTGAAATTACCAAGGGTCATAACTTTATTAGGAGCTGTGATAGAAGAAAGCCATTTGATGGCAACTAGCAGTTACTTCTGGATAGCGTTTCAGGAACAGATATGAATGTTATTTGTCATTCAGGTTCCAGACTTATGAGACATCCAGGCTTCAGACCCCCATGTCACAGCCCAGATGGGCAGGTTGCAGGAAGAACCAGCCAGTCCCTGCAAGGATGCACCACGATCCAACACCGAGTATCATCCCTGCCCTCAGCCCCCGTGGTGCCCCCTCAGCACCCCCCACGGTGCTGTTCATCAACTGTGGCAGAGGCTGTCCCAGACTGTGCCCGGGGCTCCTGGCACTGCCTGTTTCTTGCTGATCTCACTAACAGCATGAGTAATGCCTGCAGGATGAAGGAGGCATTCATTCTCATTTCTCAAAGAGGGACCCAGATCAGTGCAAGCCTGGGCTTGGGAAAGAGCATGAGGTGAACAGGATACAGCATCAGTGTGGTCAGAGCCTGTTGAAATGGTTGCTGTGTCACCTAGAGATGGAATGCCCTTTTTTCAGTCCTTTCCATTCAAGGATTGTTTGGATGCTCCAGTTCTTACATGGCACATTCAGACAGGAAGGCTAGATCATAAAGGCGTTGTCCATAGTTTATTATGCCTTATCAGGTGAAAGATTTTTTGTTACTATAGCAAAAATACATATTTCTGGTATTTAGCCTTATCAATGAATGTCAAAGAAAACCTTTCAAGAACTGTAAAATATTTCAGCTCCTATGTTCATCTGAATCTAATTAAAAAAGTCAAATAACCGGAATATTTGGAGTACACAGGGAGTGAGGAAAATGTCAGTACAGCCTGAAGATAATCCAAATGTCACTTAATTGATATCACTTGCTTTCTTTACTGTCCCTGAGGTTACTAGACAAAACTGTTTCTGTTATTGTTGTGTGCTGTCCCTCAATTCCCAAAAGAGGGAATAATTGTCTTCCTCCACTCTACCTCAAAATGCCCTTAAACAAACACTAATGATAACCAGACCAAGACGTTCCTACAGCCACTGACAAAGCTCTGGGCTGCTGAACAAAACTTGTCCAGTCTTCCCAAGGTACCCTTTCTGAATGCAATGCAGAAGATCATATCCTCAAAATTAACTGGGTTTCTTGGAGAATCAAACAGCAGTCCTCATCAGTATACTGAAAAATTAATTGCGTTGAGGTTTGGACCAGAGATGTTAAGAAAATCCCTTTATTTGTGTCTAAGTTCACCTAGAATCCACTTCTCTTCCTTCCCCTGTGAAGTGCTTTGAAGAATAGTGGAGGGATAAGCATATACCTATGGACCTCGGACCATATGTTTCTCCTGCTCTAATTGAGTATGGCTCAGCCACACTGGTTGACTACTGTGCGAAGTGCTGCTGTCATGCATAGGTGTTGCTAACACAGTGTGTGGGAAAGAAGGGGAGCTACAGTAGATTAGAAAATACATCTTGACACTAAGCCAGGAGGAAGAAATGGACTTGGAGTGCATTTTGGGATGGCATACATAGACTGGAGGAAAAGGAAGAGAATTACTAGGTTTGTGTTCAAGGCAGAGCCTGGTCCCAGGGGAATGTTTTGTGCACAATGAGACTAAAATTTGTGAGGAAATAAAATATTGGCAGCTAAACATTGTTTTTCTAGCCTCAGCTTCTCTTCTAGATGGAGGTATTTTCCAGTAACTGATTTAATCAAGAGAAACTCTTCCTCCCACTTGTATTTCCCTTTGGACTTACTAAGCCTTACTGTACTTGAGATCTCATGGCTCTTTTTCTGTTCTGAGAATAACTTTGTTTTCCTACACATATTGCATCCCTTCTGTCTTCTCCCCTCCAGCATCTGAATTCTGATATTCCACAGGTGGCTGAAAAACATCACTAAACTCTGTTCCTTTCTGTGAACAACATCCCAACCATTATATGTTTTATATATTGATGGTTGTGGCAGAAAAGTGATGCTGGTCTTTGAGCATAAGAAAGATGAAGTAATGTTTTGTTGTGTGAGCCAAGAAAGGATTCCAAAAATGTTTTTATCCAAGTTCAGATCTCTGGCAGACAGTGAGGGGCAGATCCATGTTGTAAACCTTCTCAGTTGCATGCCTGATATATTTACTGGAGGCACAAAACCAGGACTCTCATCTAAAAGTGACTGTGCAAGGAAGTCTTACTCCAATGAGCTTTTTATGTGTAGCCTTGTGGAGCTGACATTTCTTAAGATATAGCTTTATCTAACAGCAAAGAGACATAGACTGCTGCAATATCAGATGTAGGGACGTTTCAAGGAGACTGGTGTATGCTTTGTAAAACTAATGGGAAATTTCCTAACCAGAATACAAAATACACCTCACTCTCCTTACTTTTAATTCACATTTATTACTAAATCTTTTGCTGTAAACAAGGTTAGACTGACAGGCAGTTTCTTTACAAGCTGCAAAAGTTAGGACTATAAATATGATCATAAAAATATACAGCTCAATATATTGTATAGATAAGCTGGGAATAGACTTTTTAAAATCTGTTTTTCATACAAGGCTAAATAAGACCAGATCCAGCCATCATGTGAACAATAAGTTAGATGGGAACTACAGAGCCATGAAGCTATGATGACAAGTGTCCTGTTACCAGGAGTGTATACTGTACCAGCAGTGCTCATGGAGGCCTAGGGAAGTTTCAGTTTCCAAATACTGTCTGCTGATTTTGTGCCTGGCTATATCTAGCAAGGGCTAGATCTCCTGAGGAACATTGCTTGTCACCGATGTCCAAGAGGTTGTTTTATGTGTGCATTATCAGTTTGGTCCCTATAAAAGCATAAAATGCATATCTAAAGCCACATGAATGGTTTGCAAAAATGTAACAGCACATGTATTACACAAAGCAGTTGGCTTGACTAAAAAGACATCTACTTTCCTTTAAAATGATCAGAACTAGGTGGAAAATCATTGACTCATCCCACAAGGGCTTTCAAGGTGCCATGCTCTCCAGTTCTACCATCGTGAGAGCAAAGCAATACCTTCAGAGGGTAAATCCTCCCACAAGCCCAGACTGATGCCTTGGCTGAGGCACAGAGACCTGAGTGCCCTGGGGAGCCAATACAAAGCACTGAGCCCCAAAGCCATCCTGATGGCTGTTCACGCCACTTTGCCTTACATACAGTGCATACAGGCTAATTATCTCAAATTCTCCAAGTCAATGGGCAATTCCCACCACCTCTGTTTCAGAACTGGACCCTCTGCTGATCAGATGAGGCACTTGGAGCAATTTCTTTCTTAACCTAGTTGTAACAGCTGCTGTTCCAGCTGATCTACTTTGGGTAAAAACAGAGACATGATCTGGAATCTGCTACATTTCAGACAAGAGCCTTATTGGTTGAAGAGTTGACTGTTTCCACCAGATGACCTTCATAAACTGACCAGCCTGATGCAGTAACCTGGTCCCTGCAATGTGGGTCTTGGATGCTGATGGATAGCCCAGCCAGGATATGAACCTGAGCTTGTACCATGCCCTATGCACCCTGCTCTAGGGGAAAGGGTCACATGGATCAAGGGTTCTTTTTCTCCTGTTCTCCATTCCCATAACACGAGAAAGCTTTCCCTGATGTAAGAGGGGTTTTCTGGATGATTACTGAGTGCTCAGGAAGGTAGGTCTGGGAGAGTGGGGCTGGAGGAGAGCTTACAAATCTATTTAATTGCTGCTGCAGTTTTCTCATTAAAAGTTTTTTTTCTCAAAAGAAGTTTCATGTTTGACATTTTCTGATAAATCCTCTCTCAGTTTCATGGCTAAATGATATTTTCACAGCAATTAGGTATCCCACCTCATGTATTACAAGAATGTAACATCCCTTACCAGGGAAGGATTTTGATTGACTCTATTTATAAAAATCTATCTATAGGCCAAACCTTGCATGACACTCTTCCACTTACATAAATTCATCCAGGAAACTGTTTTTCCTTTTGTCTTCCTTCTCTTTCATCTCATTCATTTCTCCCCTCTTCCATAGAAATTATAAGTACACCGAGTCTGTGAGCTTTTCTGGATAAAGCTTGTCTCTTCTCCCTTTGTCTGTACAAAGTCTGTCACAGTGAGGACTTGATTCCTGAATGGCATTTTGAAGTGTCTGTGTGCTCTGAGCATCTGAATACTCAAATTCTCTTTACTAGTCATAAAGCAGACAGGCTGTGGCATACAAGTGTCGGAGCGATTTTGCCTCTGAGGTAGGTAAATTGACATTCTGCAAGAGCATAGAGATCTACACCATGGCAATGAGAACATGAATCCTGTATTTTAGCAGACTCTCTGGTAAACAAAGGATTATTGCAAACCTAAGTCTGTTTGGAGCACTTATGTTTTCAGCAGCAAAAATTGCAACAACTATTTCAGACTAAAAAGGAAATATTCCACAACTCTTCTGTACCTGCTTGGAAGATAAAACCATCTAAAATTTGACCTCCCTTAATAATTTCTCTGATGATGACTCAATTTTTCTACCTGTCTGATAAACGGCATGGTCTACACCACCTGTTTGGTATTAGGACAGCTTTGAATCCAGAACCAGGACTAGATTTCTTATTTCTACATCCAGTAACTCGAGTCTTTAGAGAGCAGCTGAATTAAACCAAAGACTCCTGGTTTGGCTTGAGGCAAGATGACAAATACCAGTCTGAGTTTAAATTTCAGTTTTATCCTGAGGTTCGGTCTGACTGAAAGAGACAGTTCTCATACTCACATGTATCTGGCATTTGAGTCTTCAGCTTAGCAGATGAACATAAGCACACCCATAACTTATTTACCTGTAAGTTCATCATTGGGCCAGGAGCCGAGCTGGCAGGCCTTGCATGTATATTCATCAAAGACATATTCGTTCTCTTTACAAGGAGTGCAGGTCCAACAGCAACTCACTTCTCCTTTACGGATCACCTGAGACAGAAAGTGACATTTGGTTTACCAGCATAAAAGTACATTCTTGATGGCCTAGTTTCAAATTTTATTTTATTTTGTTTTGTTTTGTTTTGAGATGGAGTTTTTATTTTATTTTATTTTAAAGAGAACTCCTTTTCATGGTATGTTTGCTCATCCAAAATGTGACCCAAGTTCTCAGTTCTCACACCACGTATGTACCAGAAGAAGGAAACCATCAACCCAACAGAAGTATAAGTGGAGGTACAGAACTATCACCTGTGTTTTTTCTCCTCTTTGAAGAAAATTAGCAAAATTCAAAATTTCATAGATATCAATGTACAAACAGAAGCTAATGCATGATACTCAAGCCATACGACTCATTCCACTGTGGTCCATACAGGGAATCATGTCAGCAGTATTATTTCACAGAATAACATAATGGTTGAGGTTGGAAGGGACCTCCGGAGGTCATCTGGTCCAACCCCCTGCTTGGTCAAGGACACCCAGAGCAGGTTGCCCAGGAATGTGTCCAGATGTGTCTGGATCTCCAAGGAGGGAGACTCCACAGCCTCTATGGGCAGCCTGTGCCAGTGCTCCATCACCCAAACAGTAACGATCTGCTTCCTGAAGTTCAGACAGAATGTCCTGTGTTCTTCGTTGTGCCCATTGCTTCTTGCCCTGTGACTGGGTATCACTGAAAAGAGCCTGAATGTTCATTACCCAAAGATTTTGGGGTGCTTACTTTTCATGCAGTTGTGAGTAGTTTGTTAAAACTGATTTTTTCTGAACATCAAACTGAACATCCTTTTCCAGAATCATTTAGATTACTGCATTTCTAATTAACATGTAGGAGAGAGAATGTTGTCTTTATCCTTTTTAACATCCGACCTGATTTCTCATTTTATAACTTGCTGCCAAATGTTATTGCATACTCATGATTGAGATGCAGATATTTCAGGATCCTTATTTATCATCTCTGGGCACTGAAAACATCTGTACTTCTTGTCAATATGTCTTTCTCTTGAAATAAAATATTCCCAGACTCTCTGTTCTTTCCAAACAATTTATAAACAAATACTTCCAATTATAGCATAAGTTGGTTGACTTTTTTTTTTTTCAATGATGAATTTAGAAGGGGGCTTCAAAACCGAACGTCTTTATAGTAATTTTAATAAATGAAGTGTAAAGGAGTGTAACCAAAAAGAACAGTATAGCTCATATTGCTTTTACAATGCTGCAGTGAAAAAATGTGTAATTTGCATCTTTTTCATCAGCAACATGAGGATCTGAAAACTTCAATTTTGGGTTTTGTTTTTAAAACCGTAGAGTATGAAAGGAGGTAAAAATCACCTGAAAAGCTAAACTTGGAGAAAAGCCACAGGAGCATAAATGATTTGTTCTATAAGGGTTTAAACTACAGCTACTTGCAAAGCAGCATCTCTGTCCTCCAGAAAAATTCACATCTTGGGATTTCCTTTATTTTGAACTCAACAAAAAGTTGAACAAATGATTTTTTAAAAATTTCTTGTGTTTGGGAAAATAAATTCTCAGAAAGCTTGCACTAATTTTTAGACGTATTTTGGTAAATGATGCATTATAAAAATCCATCATTTTAAAATGTATAAAACACTCAAGAAAGTAAAATGTCAAAATAGAAACCATATGGTATTATCAAAACAATTTTTATCAAAACAATTCACTTACAGTTTTCTGTTAAACTTTTCATTGAATCAACATCTTATATAAAATACTCAGAATTTGACAAATTTGACAAAAAAAAACTACTACACTGGGCATTTCTTACCCAGCACTAACTGTGAAAATGTATCTTTCTCTAGGAATCAAAAGAATTGTTCTCCACCATTCAGAATCATGCCAGATTTTTTATAAAATTGGTTAGTCAACTACTTCCTCATCCTTTTGTTTTCCATTTCATGAACATTTTTGTTGGAACGCTTTTAAAAATAAAACAATCTCTCTGTCCCTTTAAAAAAAAATAATTATTTTTAAATGAAAGAACAATTTCACCCTCCTCTTGTCATCTGTTTAATATTTTGAACCTGTACTTATTTGAATAATTGTATGTCTTTGCACTACTTCAAATGTATAGAGCTGGGTTGTGTTTGGATTTTATTCACTCCTGCAGATGTATATACCAAACACTGCTGAGTAATTGCATATCATTACATTGAAAGTTTCAAATTCCTCCATAATAACTCAATCCAATAATTCTATAAGAAAACCACCATGGAGTTACACAGGGTCAAGCTTTCCCCACCATCTGTGAAGGCCACGAAGCTAAAGGACTGTAAAGTAAACTTTGAGATTTATAGTCTGTGGCTTAATGTGGAGCAATAAAGAAAATGTCAGACACTGGACTTCAAGCATGCACATGTGTGCAATGAACTGGCTTGACAGAGATGAATCCTCTTGGTAGAATCCTTGATAGCATGGGCAGAAGGTGGAAGGAACCTTCATGAAGGTTAATGAAGATGCTTCCCATCACCTGAGTTGTAGAAACATTATAAATGATCTCAGAGCCAATCTGTTCTGAAGTAATATCTATTTGTCCATCTCTATCCTCTCAAATGTATGTCTTTGTAGCTGGAGCAGGCTAACATGCTGTAACTAAGATTAGTTACTGTGGGTGTAATTCATCCCGCCTTCCCTTATGTGTCTGCAGAAAGTTTGTTCTCACCTGAACCAACTGTCCTGGCTAGACAGTGAAAAGAAATGTGTTTCTATACCAAGATTCATCTTAACTGCTTGTAAATCCTAACTGACGATGAGATGACTCCTGATCTGGAAAAATCTATGTATTTCCACTGGTTATAAAGAAAGATTGAAAAGCTAATATAACTTTTTATGCCTACACTGAATACACCTGCATTTGGTCTGATGAAACTCACTTACTGATTCTGCCAAAGACCAGCTAGTGAATAAACCACGGTAACTGTCCTAAAGCGTTACAAGACTCAGGCAGAAGAGTCTAGCTCTCTGTGTTGCACAGCATGGACAACCTCCCATCAGCCCCTGCTGTAGCCACTTCCCAGTTTTGTAAGCGTGCCATGTTAACACAAGGGAGGAAGGAAAAATCTAAAACCTAAGGAAGAAAGAAAATGAAAAAACAAGCATGATTAAAAAATGTTACTTACTTTTCCTGCAGTTCTAAGTAGCAGTAGTTACTGATGTTCTCTGAAGATACCACAGATGTAAGGTCTAAGTAATAACGTTTCAGTTTAGGTGCCTATGTCTAGCACTGAAGTAGTAGCAATTATTACTTATGAATTATCTGTAATTGTACTGACAAGTCCCACTCAGGGATTTGCACTCCACTGAATCAGGTGCTATTAAAATATGCAGGGAAAAAACAAACAAACAAAAACAAACAAAACAAACAAACAAACAAAAAAACACCAAACAAAACCTGCTCCAAGCATTTGGAATACAAGTGTAAAAAGGCAAAAGTTCATAGATGTAGGAGTACAAGAAAATATCAACTTATGAAAACAGTGAGATGACTATAATTTGAGTAAGAACTAAATATATAAGCCTGTACACTTTAATTAAGGTGTAAGATACTGTCTCCATTAAAGAGTCAGGAAAATTTTGTTTTCAAATTTCATGGCTACGCATACAACTGAAATAAATGGAGAAAATATTTACCTTTATCTGGCCTTTTTCACAGGGTTCACTGCACACAGATCTGATGATATTATTTTTCTCTGACCATATTTCATCATCATCCATTTTCAGCTCACCGTTGTCCCAGCTGCCAACATTGATATAATCAAAATAGTCCTTCCCCATTTTCTTAAAATTCATGATTTCATATCTTTGGAAACACAAAGGGGAGACATAGCTGAGTTTAGGAGAGTATCACCTGATATAGTGAGAGCCGTCTCTGCCCATGGCAGGGAAGTTGGACTAGATAATCTCTTAAGGGTTCAAAGCCAAACCATTCTGTGATTCTATGATGATTCTATGATCACAAAACAGTTCACATTAAAGTAACACCATACAGTCAACATTAAGTTCATTAAAAATAAAAGAGAAATTTCCAGCATTATGCTTGTCCCTGAATCTCTCCCAATAATTTTTTTCAATTTCACCATCTTTCTTTTCCTTTGCATTTTAATTTTTTTTCTTCTGTCACCCTAAAAGTTCCCTGAATATTCTTTGGCTAAGTTACTGAGCTCCTGAGACTGTTTTTTTTTTTTTGTTTAAGGAAAACAATGAAACAAGACAAGATTCGTACTCTCTAACTTTAGGGATTGAAATGATTTAAGTAAGGAACCTCAGTTGTTCTAGGTCCCTTTTATAGCAGATGCAGAGAAATTCAAACACATAGTGACTGCCAATACCAAGTGTTCCTCACTGTCCATATACGCTTATTTCCCTGCTGATAGAGGACATGGGAAGACTAGTAAGCTCCTAAAGTGAGGTAGAAATAATCTAGACCTACAGGATGAAAAGACTTCAATTGCACAATATAACTTGGTGTGATGCCAAGAGAGCTGTCAGGCGTCATTTATCAGGCACAGACTCCAGGCCTCTGGGACTTGCAGGAGTCTTCAGTGAGTACTGGTCAAGAGGTGCTTATACCTTGTAGTCCATGCATTAGGTCTTATTTGAAGAATGAAGCTGAGATTGCTCCTTTATTTTGTTTTTCTTTCACAGCATTGCAGCATCAGATGCTTTTCTCTGTCATCCACACAACCCCCTTCATGGCTACATAATTCCTCAGTGATCAGAACACATTTAATTCCTCATAGGGTACAGTATGGAAGGGAAAGACTACTCATGCCTCAGTCCTAGGCTGCTTCTGGGTAAGACCACTTTAACATCTGGGAACAGAAGTGTTAATAGCAGAGCCAGAGCTGATCACAGTTTTCAGGTTCATATTTCTCCCTCTTCCTCCTATTTTCTTTTTAGCTCCCACAGAATCCTGAAGAAAGTCTGTGGAGCAGCCTAGGATTCACGAGCCTCCTACGAGCATGCTGAACACCAGGCCACCTTTCTGACTTACAGTTCTTTTAGCACTTATTTGTAATGCATGCTTGGACACTTGGGCAACTCCTGAAGTGATGACACCATCTTTTCTTTACCTCGTTTTCAGTGGGTTTTGCAGTAATCTGACTAAGCAATGTGGTATTCACTGACGAAAAATACACAAACAACAGAGACAGAGAATATGAATGCCATCATAGGCTTAAAAAACCTGGCTGGTTCATAAATGAGGGTCTAACTTTTTCCTGGCAGCAGGCACAAAATTAGTCCCCAAGGGAGAGCATATTGACAGAGTTGGATTAAGAGAGATATTGTCAGAGTGCACATTATGAAGACCAATGTACAGATAAGTAAAAGAACCAGCCCATCATACAGTCTTGTAAATCATACAGTCTCTTCAATAAGATACTGAAGTATCTCTCGTAAGTTTTGAGATAACATTTTTGAGATTAGCAAGTAGTAGTCATACTATAGCATCAATATTTTTCCCAGTCTGACATAAAAAAAAATATAGGAAAACTCTTCTATGATACTCTTCTCCATCCATGGATCTCAGAATGCTTTAAAGCAGGAGATAAAGCCTAACTGCTTCAGTGGAGAAACCACGGCAGTGAGTCAATGCCAAAACCACACGCAGGTCAGTATTAGGACTGGAAGCAACCTGTGAAAGAAAATGGAAGTGGAGCCTGACTGGGTGAGCAATAGGATATTACCCATATCATGAGAGTCTTGAGTCTTTCCAAAATAAGAAGAAATGAGCAACAACACAGCTAGGAAGAAAAATTTGTGATTCTCCTGGATTTTAGAATATTTTACTTTCCATCCTGTATAAAGAAGGAAGTGTCCACAACTTTGAGACTCGGCTACCATGTCAAAGTTAGAGGTGCAAATACCAGGCTAACAGAAATTAATTCAATCCAGATAATGCATACACAAATCCAAATAAGGAGGTTGATTCTACACATGGTCAAAAAACAATTTTTTTTTTGCAGAGGTTCGCAGGCATAATAACGGTCTGTTCAAGGATTAAACAGACTAACCAAAAAGTTAGCCCAGAAACCCTTGTGGGGTCTTTATTCAGCATTGTCAGGACATTGTAACACTCCTCTGAGGGTTGCTTTATTAAATCTGTCAATTCGGAGTTTTATGGGCAGTTGAACAAAAGTACTGACAATGCTTATCAGGCTACAGGAACTAAAATAATTATCCCTCCAATAGCTGCAAACTAGTTCCATGCATACCTCCCAGGGGGAGTACTGGAAAGAAACCTGACAAATTAAATAAACCTATTGCCTCAAGATGTAGTGTCTCTCACAAGATCTCAGCGGAGAACAGCATTGGTGGAT
The DNA here is from genome assembly GCA_013399475.1 of Chauna torquata. NCBI lineage: Eukaryota > Metazoa > Chordata > Aves > Anseriformes > Anhimidae > Chauna > Chauna torquata. The sequence goes on along the minus strand of VXAL01001471.1, from coordinate 69,050 downwards.
TGACAGTAATAGCCAGACTCAGGAAGTCCATTTCTAAAGTGGAAGTTCATGAATCACTGGTTCCCTCGAGCTTCCTTGAGTTGTCACAGGGACAGTTTGTCACTTTAAGATAGGAGAGACCAGATGGTGCAATAACACATTTCCAGCAGTGCCCTAATCACAGTGCAAAACACTTGTTTCAAAACAGAAGTGCCATGAAGTTGCTGAGAATCCATATCCTGTTGGCAGCATATAGCCAAAATATCAGCATCTCGTTTTTCTTGCCTTTTCAGTTTCTTCTTTGGAGTTTCCATAATATTTATAGGTAGTTGTTATCTCCCTGAGAAATCATGGCTGTTGCTTCCATACTCAACTGTTTTTTTTCCCATGTCTTCTCTCCCACCTGAAACAAGCTCTCCACCAGACTATCTATCTGCTTAAGCTCAGCATACACATAAAGGACTTTGGAATAGGGCCAGGATTTGAAGCATCTTGTGAGATTAATCATCTGTTGTACAGTATCAAAACCCTTTTGCTATACATCGAAATCCCAAGCTATCTAGGTCAGAAAGGCCTTTTATGTTCTATTTTCCTGCTTAACACCACCACCACATTACAGCTGTGAGGATTTAAATTTCTGTTTTAGAAAGTGAAGATGCAGCTATCAACAAAGGTGAACAGGGAAGATGAGTCGTTCCAGCACAACTGCGCCATCTCCCAGCTGTTGCAAGTAGTATTTGACAGTGCTCAAAAGACTAGAAACTGCTCAAAACCTGGGAACTAGAGATGGTGCTTCCTGTAAAGCCTTCTTAACCACTAAAGAGTAAATTCTGACTCAATGTTGGCTAATTTAAGCACATAATCTGGATTTAATGATGTGACTATTTTAGAAGAAGAGGTAGCAAAGACCTGTGTTTCTAAAGTAACCAAGCTCTGAGAACATTTTGTCCCCACACCCGTTTCATTAGTTTGAGTAGACACAGCACTACTGTATCTCACACACATCTCACAGTCCAGTGAGGCTGGAATTTCTGAGTCGCTCTACCCTGAGGTGCACAGAGGCACCCCTGGAGGCCAGTGTGGAGTCCCCATGCTCTCCAGTGAAACACTGATGCTCTTCTGTGACTTGAGCAAATGACTGCACACAATGTAATTCCTTCATCATCTTTCTTAGAATTGAATATTGGATATAAAAGACCCAAGACATTCAATTAAATTCCTTGCAACAAATGAAATTAAAGCTTTATTGTTAAGCATGCCAACATGAGGAAAAAAGTAAAGATAAAGGTATCTTTGCAAAATTTAGATGTTGTCATGGGTGTATGGTGTGACATATTGTCTGTTTGATGAACTCTTCAGTCTTTCTGCAAGAAACGAGTGAAAAAGAGATAAGAATAAGGTAAGATGCAATACACTGCATCCAAATGTCATTAAAATAAAATACGAATCTTTTAAGAGAAGTCTATGACAAATCTTTCTAAAAGATTTTGTCAGGAAAAAATCCAGACTGAGCACTTTTCTTCAGAATTCAGCTATTCATAAAAATAGAAATGTTTAATGGAAGACAGCCTTGCTCACCAAAACAGTGCTGAAAATAAATTTCCATCCAAATTTTCCTGGGTTCCTGCCAGTTTGTGTTTGAGTTCTCCTGCCAGCTCATGGTGCACTTCCTCAGAGTCTGAGTCTGAAGATTTCTGAAATGTGTGTCTCCAGAGAACTGGTTAAAGCAGACTGTTTTGTAGGAGTCTGGCCTGCTATCTTCTGAGGAGAATGCTGACATTACAGGTTTTCAAATAAAATAAGAAAAAAAAATCATTTCTGAAATTGCAGAAAATTTCTGAAATATCAGAATATTCTGACCAATGGTATTTCCTTTTCCTGTCCAGCTCTACTCTGAAGTCAATGGTTTTGTTTCAGCTCACGTTAGTGTGAGAAGACAGAATTTATATAATGGATACACAGGATGAACAGTTTTCCCTCTAGTCATCTGTTTACATACTGTCATCACACAGATATTTGAAAACTTCCCAACAATGCAGACAGAAAGGGCTGCCTCAATCAAACGGGAGTAAATGCAGTGAATGAGGCAGGAATCTACCCACTGAACTATAAGGAAAAAATAAATATACTTTGAACGCTATCACATTTGTTGTTCATCTTCTGACAGTTCAGTAGGCAGAAAGCTAGAAAAAAATCTTAGTACTGTTCTGAATATGTACTTCTATATGGACACTGCATGTATGTCATAGAAAAGAAACATATTTTATGTATGTATGTATATACATATATGTAAGTCATCAGCAAAATGAGTTTTGTTTAAACTCAATTTGGTTTATAGCAGCACACTATGAATTAATAGTTTAATCTGTTATGCAAGTGGAACGGCTTTATTTGGAAGGTAATGAAGTAGACTTTTAATTATCCAGATGGGAAAAAAAATCCCAGACCAATCAATATATATTTTATATTTTAGCTTTCTTAATAAAGATATTATTATTCAAATAGTGACTGCTTACCTCTCAAACATACACTTTTAAATACCCAAAGAGAGATAGTCTATGAACATAAAATTGAAGGTATCACGGTTTGCTGTCCACACAGAAAGGTTTTGTACCTGAAAACTCATCTCTTTTCTCCAACCATAATTTTAGATATCATCAAAAATAAACATTAATAAAAAAGTGTGATTTTGCAAAAAAAAAAATCTCAGAAAGTCAGAAAATATGAAAAATAAGGTCTGAGATCTTAGTTCTGATGTCAAGTGTGAATGCATCTACTATGTACAGTTAGCATGTCTGGTATGTAAACAGTTTGACAAACGTTAACATTACCTTCCCGGTGAGTCGCCATTCTCATCAAATAAGATCATGTCCCCAGAGACCCCAGTAAAGTTAGTCTTCATGAGGGACTCCAGGAGCTTCCGACCATCTATGGGCTTCATGGCATCGCAGAGGCCCACGTAGCCTGGACACAGCGACATCTGCATGTTGTGGAGGCCGTATGCCATCGAGTATATCGCATTGATTACAAAGCCCATCTTGGAGTCCTGAACGTGCTGCGTCCTCAGAGTCATCTGGCCTGTGGGGGAACACCACAAAGCAGGTATTTAGTGCACAAGGCTGACCTACAAGCAGATCCTTAGACATCTGTTGATGGTCTGGTTATTAATAGTGGAAAAACTCTTCTTAAGCAGCTCATAGTGGATGCTCTTATCAGTATGCACATTGACTATGTTAAAAAAATAAAAAATAAAAACAGCGACAGGACCCAAGGGAACAGCGTGCAGCTGTGACAGGGGAGGTTCAGGCTGGACGATAGGAAAAGGTTTTTCAATGGAACAGGCTCCCCAGGGCAGTGGTCATGTCTCTGAGCCTGCCGGAGTTCAAGAAGTGTTTGGACACCGCTCTCAGACACATGGTATGATTTTTGGGTGGTCCTATGTGGAGCTGTGAGTTGGACTCGATGATCCTTGTGGGTCCCTTCCAACTCAGGGTATTCTATGATTCTATGAAAAAAAAGAAGAAAGGAACTAAAGAACAGGGTCCCTTTACATATTTTGCTGTATAGCTGATGCCTTTTTCTGTGCAGCTCCACACCTCACATATATATATATATATTTTTTTTTTAAAAAGCATCTGTCACAAATATTATAATATAAAGCTTCTGTGATTCCAGGAACTTCTCCCAGGCTGCAGAAATCTCTCTAAAACCTCAGAAATATTTTGGTGAATACTGGAGGTGGGAATGTTAACATGGGTTATATCTAGTAGTGGCCTTGTAGACAATGCTTTTATTTCAGAGACATGGGACCCAGTCGTGTGTGAACAGACTGACCTAGGCATAAGTTTTTTACTGTACCAAAAGTTTACTATGCTAGTAACTCTTCTATCTCTATGTCCTTTTCTTGTCTCCATTTGCAAAGTGAAGATAATGATGCAATGCAGATGAATGCATTAAAATGTCCATGAAGAGTTTGACGATGTGGGCTAGGTGATGCCTCTTGTCTGCTTAAGCCAGAATTGGTTAACCATACTTTGCTTGGCTTTCGAAATACAATGTCTGATTTTTATTTCCTATTTAAGCTTCTGTGAAACGCACAATAAAAAATCCTGTGAAACGCACAATAAAAAATCCTTCAGCAGCACCCTGAAGGGCTTTTTTTTGTTATTGCCATTGTTGTTTTTGTTTTTTTACTGCAGTGTTATTAATGACACAGATTCACTCTGTTGGCAGCACCAGTCCAGCTACGAAAGAGCAGTCTGGAGGTTTTCTATCTCATATGTCATCAGCAAAGCTGCCAGCTGCACTCCAGCCACCAGATCTTTAACACTGGAGTGGGGACAAGAGTCAGAGACAAAACAACTGCATCATTGGTGCTGGGAATTTGTCAGACACCTGGAAAGTTTTGGCTCTGGAGGGAGGGCAAGCAAAGAGCTCTTCAATGTCTGTTTTAGAATATTTGCTCTACTTTTATCAATTGAGCAGCAGTCCCTAGGGAGCACGGTGTGTGGGCAGCCAGGAGTGAAGGGAACACAGATAACCCTCTCTGTCCACTCTGTGGGAGCTGCCCTCCCAAAGAGACACTGGCAAGCGACAGGCTCAGAGCTTACACCTGCCCCTCTGAGCTGCAGCAGCAGCACAGTGTGAGAAGCAAGATATGCCACGAAAAGACTGATGCACAGACAATTTTTTCTTGAAAGAAATGAAGGCTTACACATGACTCTGAGGGTGGCACTCATCTACTGTACCATTATCCATCCAGAAGGCAAGCACCCATTCTGATGTCTAGGCAGCTTCTGTGGAGATGAATAAGGCTCTCCAGTAGGCAATTGATAGCACCATAAAACAGGTGCATCTACAAGCTCTCCATTTTGGTGGTGAACAACAACATCACCGTGCAGTCCTAACTACTGAAAAATTCTGGAGTACTAAAAACATCAGGAGGAGTGACTAAGGTACACAGTTTGCATTGAAAATGATTGCACGGAGGTCAGTAAGTGAAGGAGAGGACTGAGAGGTCCCTTCTCTCTTTCTGTGTCATGCTGGAACTGACACTCCCAGTTTCAGGATAGTTAAGTGATGTGGGCTTGAAATGTCTGTAATAGAATAAAAACTTGAAAACAACACACAGTGTTGCTCATTTCTTCTGTTCTACCAAGGTATTGCTTTTTCCTAATCAAAAATAATAGGCATAAAATCTGCAACAGTGGAGTACATGTAAAACCCATATTAATTGAAATTAAGTGGAAAATTGAACAAGCATATTACATTGTGATACACAAAACTTGTTTTAACCAATTATTCACCCTCAAAATTAACAACTCACAAACCATGCAGTCAATTATAGTAGCCATTAGAATGAATCAGATTTGCATCAGCAATAGTATTTATTATGGAACAATATCTCAGCTGCTTTATTGCATATGATTGCTTAAAATTTAATAACTTAAGTCTCACAGGAACTCTCTCCACTGGGCATTGTGCTTCAATTTTATAGAATTATTATTATGACTTTCTTTAAACATTGAATCTTATTCAGTTCACCTGATAATTCGTAATGAGGCTGCTTAGCTCTTCATAGGAGCTGCTAGCAATTGTCAACGGAGTTCTGCGGGAATTAGCTGCTGTGAGAATTTTAATATACTTCCTGCAGCTGGAGAACATTTCACTGAGATGTTATCTGGCTCACTTTGCTATACAGAGTCAAATCCAACCTGCCACATCTGTCAGTTTACATGACCTCAACACTCTGTAGTTAAGGTGAACATCTCAAAAAATGAGACAAAAGAAAATTTTTGCTTTTTACTATACCATAATATAGTCTGCAAAAATACCAATATTAAAAACAGCCGCAACAACGCAAATTGTTAAGTCTGAAAGTGATTTTCAACTCCTGTTTCACAAAGTACTTAGGCATGTCAGACTTGAAGCATATAAGTAACCCTATTGACTTCAGTGATCCTATCAGTGTTTTTAAGGGAAATCTGACTAGACAAGTTAGGAGCTAGTCTCTCAGCCAAAAAAAAAAAAAAAGTAAAAATATTTTAAATCTATCTCTACAGTGAGTATGATTTAGGTAGACTTAAATGCATTGTTCACTTAAGTGTTATTTCCCACTGTCTTTGCTGGAACTCAAACATTCTTAAATTTATTGACGTGCGCTATCTTCAGTTAAGAGCCTTTCCTGATGCAGGGTCATCATGAGATTGAGAGGTGGCACTGATGAATTTAATGAGATGACGCCAGTGATGCTCAATGGAATTGACTGCTCTGATTAAACTTCTAATCAAGAAAAATGTAAAATTCTAATAGAAGTTGAGGAGTTCCTACAGAATTGCTGGGCAGAGTATAAATGTCCACGCACTGGAGCCCACATACTTGCTAATAATACCCATAATAGAACTTTTCTATTGCAATCAAAATAAAACCTATTTCTATAAAAGATCTGTTTTGCTTTGTCTTGTACATATGCGACAAATTTGCAAAGAAGGAAATAAAAATGTTTTGCTTTCCTGTGGGCTGGGAAAAGCTAACGTGATGCATTTAGCTTTGGCATGGACATATAAGCAGGATATGTCCACGTGAATGTTTTAGTTCAGGTCAGGAGCAGGCTTTCAAAGTCAGTCTCCAAATCATTCCTGCTCACTGTGCGTTGGTTTGCATTGAGTGTCACCGTCTCAAAGAAATGTACTGAATTTCTTTCAAATGAAACTGAACTGGAGAAAGTGCTCCAGGAGAGCACCTGATGTACCACAGCTGCAAGTGGGCATTCAAACAGTAGGACCAGGCTAGCGCCAGTTTGGAGCAGAACTCCTCTGAGCTGTGAATCCCGCTGGGCTCACGGAGTTTGAGAACAGACTCGGTGTCACTCCAGGAGCCAGAGGTACAGGGGCAGCAAAGTGCGTGGGCCAGTTGCAAAGCTGCACTTTGTAGGTCTTCAGTGGATGCCTATTGTAATTTTGACAGGCTGAAGTATGCGCTGTGTTTGATTTTTTTTTTTTTTTTTTTGAGATATAGCTTATTTTCCCATAAATATTGTTTGAAATAATATTGAACCTTAATATTATCAAACAATAATATTGAGTCTTTGCTGAACTTGGTGATTACATCCAAATGATTACAGAATGTAATCTGTACTGCAGTACATCAGAACCAATAAATGTTAACTCTACGTCATGCTAATTACAGCAGGAAAGGAAAAAAAGACTACCACCTGCAATTAGAATGTACAAAGCAATGGAAGAATGCAGAGTGAGTCAAATCATACTGAACCCTAATGAGGAAACTGGGATAACACTTGTAACAGGAAACGATCAAATATTGGGGAATTATTTGAGAAACTGGGAAATCTCAGTGGTCGATGCAAGTGAGCAGATCTCTGGATTCTGTCCTGTTTATTCCCTAGTCTTTCTTGTCCGAAACATTTTGGTAAGTAATAAGGGCTTATCCTGTTATTTTCCAAGCTGTGAAATCATGAGGATTTGGATTCTGGATCTGAAGTCACACAGCCACGTCTGTCTACAAAATACTATGGAGACAAACCCTGTGCCTTCTTTGTCAAATCAGACAACCCACCTGTCCTTCAGTTTCCCATCCAATATTTCTTTTCTACTACATTTTATCTGCCATTTTTCTTTAGACCGAATATTCCTCAGGAAGAGGACTGCTTCTCGTTATCTTCTGCTTTTCCTGTGCCTAATGCAATGGATTTGCTACTGGCTGGAGCTTTTAGTTGCTACTGTGCTGTCTCTGAAATGAAAGCAAGATTATCCTGGATTTCATGGGATAATATGTAAATGTTTATTCTATAGACCATTTAGAAATCTTTTATATAATCAAATCATATACAGGATTCAGGTGAGCCTTTGCAATATGGTTAAATGCATAAAACACCAACTTAAGAATTTGCTGCCCTTGGTGGTTAATATCTGTGTTTTTTTCCTGCATAAATATATATTCTGTATGCCTGGATTTATCTGCATGTTCCCAGGTTTATCACAGGACTGTGACTTCACCAGAGGTGAAGAGAAGTTCTATGAGTCAATAAATCTAGAGCATCACTGCCTGCACCTTTTCTGCCCACACCGCTGGCAGAGACCCAGTTTAGGATGCTCCAGCAATATCCCAACAGAGGACAAATGTGGGCTGTGCAGGGCAATCACACACAGTGCTACTCAGCAAAACCTCGTGAAAAAAGGCTTGAGGCTGTGCGAAGGCATGATCGGGTATGTGCACTCCAGAGCTATGGAGTTCGAGCTGAGGCACCCCGTTAGGAACCTGGGAGCCAGTATGCAGGGGTGGGAAGGGCTGGCTCTGAAAGCAGCCTCGAACCCCTGCTAAACTGTGCAGAGGCTGCCCAGCGCTAAACTGCCCAAATTTGTTCTTTTCACTTGTCACATCTCCAAAACACAAATAAGTAGAAGATGGAAAAGAAACACGTTCTTTCACCAGGAAAGCGAATCCAGCTGGCAACGGCTCGTGTCTCGGATCTGTTTGAAAACAATTCGTGTTCTTATGGGCACAGAGCCAAGAAAGCACTTAAGGGCACCCGCGGGCCCGGCGCGACGCAGAGCGCGCTCTCGGCGCGGACAGCGCTGAGCGCTTCCCCTCCGGGCGCTGCGGCCGCGCGCCCCGGCTGCGGCTCCACCTCGTGGGCACGGCAGCGGGCGGGGGACGGCCGGGGTCCGCGGGC
>VXAL01001471.1:13805-58491 GCA_013399475.1 Chauna torquata | reverse complement strand
TTTTTTTTTTTTTTTGCAACTGAAAGCCAATGCTAGTACCATTACACTTAATGAAAGGATTATCACTAAAATATTGGATTTGGGAAGGGCTGAGGGACCAAATTCACTGTCCAAAAACGCAGAGAGGACTTTCAGAAGATGTTTTTCAAGTGCGTAGTTGACTTTGATGTCTTACTTCTAATTAAGTCTACAAGAGCAAGGTGTATTCATGGCTCTCACAGCTCTGACTAGAGGTTGATGCATCCTTGGGTGCCTACATACCAGTGAAAGTCTGGCTTCTGTTGTCAGGTTCGGTAAAATCAGAGAAAAGAGTGACAGTGACCATAAGTCTTAGGAGAAGGTAAATAAATAGATATCCATTTCCTCACTCCATTTTCTTAGGAATAATATCATTATTCCACCTTCTACAGAATTCAGTTTCTTCAATCATAAATCACAATGCAACGCAACTGCTGCGGAAGCAAGAGCACATTAGAAGCTGGCATAAAACTTTCTGCACGTGCAAACATGCTTCTGTGAAATATTTGAATTTACGTAGGAAGCTGAATTTTAGAGAGAAGCGAATGATGGGAATTACTCCAATTCATCCATCTAATAAGAAACATCTATAATTTGGATACATTTAATTACAGTTTACATTTATTCCTAAGGCTAAAGAAACATGGTCTACCTGTACAATTGTATTAATATGTTCTGGGTAGTTTTCAAGGTTCAGAAAAGCAGTGAGAAAAGGAATGATAATATAAAGGACACAACCACAGTTGAATGGTATATCATCAAAGGATCCTAATATATGGAAGGAGGAAGGTAGGGAGCATAAAGTGAAAGAAAAATAGATGTAGCTTTATAGTCAGATTTTGGAGGAGTTTGAGGAATTCAAGAATAGCAATGGGAAGACTGAAGTTATTCAAGGGTTTGTGTTACAGAGGTGTTAAAATCAGGATCAATACATATAGAAAAAGTCTTTCAAATAGATGTAACAGAGCATACAGCAGTCATCAGTGCCACACTGCTTCTTTCTCTGAGTGAGTCAAAAAATAATGACATGTCTGTGTGGGTTCCTGGCTCAGATTATGTCAGACTTCTAGAAAATTCAGAACTGGATCTATGTTTTGCAGCTAATCCGCCTTTGGGAATTTCTGGACCTGAACCAGCATTACTGTAAAAGTAGTGATAAACTGTATTTGAGCTCCAGATCTGAAATGTGGGCCATGAAAATGAGGGCTGGAACATCCTTCAGCTTGCCAGTGCCCAGACATGGTATGTCATATATTGAGTATCAAACTGAGTGACAGACAAGATGTACACAGGAGAACAAAAATGCCCTTTAATTCACTGTTTAAAAAATACAAATGGATTCTAACTTAATTTGTTTTGATTTGTTTTCATTGGCAGTCTAAAGATAAAAGTGTGGGAATGCCACATGTTTGGGGAATATGGGGTTTAAATGTGACACATTCCTTAAAATATGGAAAACAAGCCATCCATTCTGACAAGACTTACTTTTTTATCAGTTGAGTTTTGACTAAACCAATTTTGGCATTTGAGCTTAAATTTAACCAGCAGATTATCAGCACATTGCAATACAAAGACTAGACTGCTATGTGTGATTCCTAAATTCTATCTGGAAACACAAAAGGGCCATTTTTTATACCCAATTCCTGTTCGGCTCAAATTCTAGGATTTTCTGTGGGTGGTTTTGACCTCACTAGAAGTAGCTGGAGCTGGATAATATTCAGCAAACAAGTAGATATTTTTTGCATTTATACTTTTTGTGTCTTTCTGTACATTTAGCTACAAAACTTTTCTCACATTTATCCCAAATCTCCCTTTCTGCAAACGAACTCTTTCACTCTCAATCCTGTTCTTAATTGCTTGGAGAATTATATCAATAATTCCCCTATGTCAATTTTTGTACACTTGAAAAAAGTGTTTTTATCTCAGAGAAGCCACATGGTTAAATCAAGAAGGGAAGAATTGGATTGCTGCTTTCTGCTAAGACCCATTCAAGATGCTGCCGCAAGTCTCATTTTCCCTGTTCATCGCTTTGAGTATGTTCTTCTTCACTATAAACCCTGCCACTGGCTCCTTGCTCCCCAGCATGTCACACTTAAGTTGCTTTCCTCAATTTCTGTGACCTGTCTATGGTTGATCTCTGACTGTGATTAACTCAACTTCCATAATTTCCCTTTGTGTTTTCTCCCTCGCTGCTTTGTATTTAAAGTCAAGACCCTGCTGTAAATAAATACCTGCAAAAATGGTCTATCACCTCCCTTCAGATTCTTGTTTCTACTACGCCTTTACATGAAACTATCAGTATTTTTGAAGTCAGTAACCTCTGTGGGTCAAACCAAGGTGTTACAATGCTTCATTAGCATAAGCCTCTATTACTTTGCTCTTCCTTGTCTTAGCTTATAGATACCTGGGATGTGTATTCTGTTTTTGCTCTCTGTTTAAGTAACACTTTAAAAAATGCTGGTCCATCTGTGCCTCTGTCTTTTAAGAACTATGAGAAAAATAAAGTATTTTAGAAGCAGAGGCAAAAGGATTCTTTTAACAGACAGGTAGACGTAATAAATATGTTTTTGCTCCTGGTGACTCTGAAAACCTGACTTTTTCCACTAATGTCACTTGAGCTGGAGTTAACATACTTTTCTTGCATTTGGTTTTCTTTCTGTTCTGTGTTAAGATGCAATTGTAAAACACTCTCACCAGGAGGAAAAGGAATTTGAACTCTGGTGGGGAGACTTGCCTGTGAGCAAGCAAGCACATACACGCAAAGTCTTTAAAGGTGCAAAGGAATCAATACCAAGGGATTGGATTAACCTTTTATGACCTGAAGACAGTCAATGAGTAGAGTTATTCATCTGGTTCAAGTTGCACACCTGTTCACAAACTTCACTGAATCGTGGCATTAGATAATAAAAAAATATCTGACTGGTGCCAGAGGGGAAGCCAAATCCAATTCTTGTAAAATCCCTACTGTTCGGAGGCCATTACATGCCTCCTGTTCAAGATGTATTTTAAATTCTTTGCTCTGACTCTTGGTGTCTGGAGGTGGCTTGTAGCATCTCTCCTGTGGCATGGAACTGATTATACTGAAAATCAAGTCAGATAAGCCTGCAAACTTCTCACTTTCTGTAGTACTCCAGCTAAGCAGAAAATCAATGTACTTAGTGACAGAAGTGACACCCATTTAGATTAGGTATGTTCAAATCTGCAAATGAAAAGCTTGCTTGATGCTAAAATTTTCACCTCAGTGTGAACGAGGCGTATGTGAAGGGATGAGGACCTTTTAGAACTCAACAGAATGAATAATTGAATGAATAAAAAATGGTTTTGGATTGTTTTTTCATATTCTCTTTATTTGACAGATTTCACATTCTTACTGTGCGTATCTTACAAAATTGTCTCTTCATTTCATAATAATACCTGTGTTTATTTCCTTGCCATTTAAATAAGTTGTTGATATTGTTAACAATCATTTTTTCATGACATTACAACCAGCTGATGGAGAATGATTCATTTTTTTTCCACCAAAGTAATCTTTATTGCTTTCTATATAGACACCTTCTTTTCATAATGACCTCATTTATCAACACCAATCAGCCTTGTGTTTCTCTTTTTATCATTATCCCAAGAAGCAACGAATGGCTCGCCTTTTGGTGCAAAAATGGATTTTTATTTGTCTCCAGCATTTCTCAATAAACTCAATGTCTTTAATTGGGATCCTGAGAAACTCTTTTAGCTTGTTTTTTTGTTTGTTTTTCTGTCTGCTTTTTCTTTTTTTCTTTTTTTTTTTTTTTTTTTTTTTTTTTTTTTTTTTTTTTTTTTTTGTCTGGAGAAGAGAATGTATTTACCTAGGTAAACTAAAGGGTACATTCCTGTTTTCTTATCACAATAAATCTGAGGCAACACTAACATATACATCATCATGCAGAAGCTCTCAGGACAGCCTACAAAATGCTTGTAAACCATGGAGGGCAAGTGTCATCTTTGAATTCAGGAACTCTGAACTGTGGGAATTCCAGACTCAGAACTTGGCATGCTTAATGTTAGGAAATCTAATATGAATTTAGGAATCAATAGATATGATTTTCAAAGCTACGTGGAACATAGGAAATGAAGTAAAACCAAAAGTTACCAAGGCAGTCTCAAAAATTCATGTTAATTTGGAGGTTAAACTCCTAACATCAAAATCTCCCCTGAAAGCAATTCTCAGAGGATACATTTGTATCTTACCTGCTGATAAATCCACCAAGTGGTAAGGCTGTGTATTACTAACTCCAATATTTCTTCACTTTATCATACACCCTTGCCTAGTTTGGGGGCTGTTATGAAAAAAAACAGCATTGGTGTCTTAGCACTTCTGAAGCAAATGAATGTCATGAAATAAATCTGTATGTAATTGTGTTAGGTTTACATGGCAAGGTTTTGGTAGCAGGGCCAATGGGGTGGCCTCTGTGAGCAGAGCCCAGGAGCTGCCCCATGTCAGAGATGAGCCAGTCCCAGCCGGCTCCAAAAGGGACACACCACTGGCCAGACCTGAGCCCGTGAGTGACGCTGGTTGTACCTCTGGGAGAGCAGGGTGAAGAAAGGGAAAACCTGCTGTGCAACAGCAGCTGGGAGAGGTGAGAGAGAAGCAGCCCTGCAGACACCAGGGTAAGTGCAGAAGGAGGGCAGGAGGTGCTCCAGGCGCCGCAGCAGAAGTTCCCCTGCGGCCCGTGGAGAGGCCCATGGTGGAGCAGGCTGTCCCCCTGCAGCCCGTGGGGTCCCACATGNGGAGGTAGGAGAGGGTGGGTGGGGGGAAGGTGGTTTTAGTTTGCTTTTAATTATCACTGCTCCAGTCTGCTAGTAATAGGCAATACATTATATTAATCTCCCTACATTGAGTCTGTTTTGCCCATGATGGTACTTGGTGAGTGATCTCCCTGTCCTTATCTCAGCCCCATGAGTTTTTATCATCATATTTTCTCCCCCGTTCTTCTGAGGACGGGGAGCAAGAGAACAGCATGAGTGAGCTTAGATGCCCATCAGTTGCTAAACAACCACAGTCATTGAATTTCCTTTTCAGGAATTTTGACAGATGATCTAGATCAAAACCACATCTGTAAAACTGAGTGGTGTGATGGCTAACAATGTTCAGTGTTAACCCTTATTAAATGGACAGTTTTAACGGGAAGACTCATTGACTGCTGTGGAGTAGTGTCCTTAAACTGGGGAACTCCACAACTGAATTAACATTTTCCACCCTACAGCAACAAGAAAGAATTAAAGCTATTATAATCCATTTTTGTTCTTTTACTATAGTCACCATAGCCTAGCAATGAATATGACAGTAAAGTTGAAGAAAAAGTAACTAGAACAATACATTTGGAAAATTAGTTTTTTTTCTCTGTTCATGATTTGCAAATCATCAGATTGTGATTCTTACATATTTGTTTGTGTGTTTGAAACTCCTAGGCTCTAGGAATCTCTTTGAGCTGTGGCTCATTTAGGATTTCTTTGAGGGAAACCTTCCAGCCATGAGTGCTGTTCCAGACATGCGATTCAAACTTTATGATTAAGTTGTCTCATATCCACAACTGGATGACTTCGTGTTTAAAATAACTTCTCCCTGCACCCCTGAGACAATTTTTTTGCAGTGGTGAATTATATTTTAGACACCATAAAAGAGTCTGTAGGCACCCATGTTTCACACTTCTCAATCTTTCATATAAAACAGAAATTAGATTCTCTCAATGCTGGTGAAAAGTAAGTAAAGAAAAGAGATACCCAAAAAAGTCAAGCTGAAATGTCACTGCTAATGCATCATACTGCTAGAAAACAGGTTTTTATTAGCTTGTATCCAGTCATATCCACTGTACTGACATCTCAGGAAAAATATCTACATTATTGTGGGGAAATCAATGAAGTTTACTGCTCAATATGCAGTACTTGTCAATAGAGCAAATAAAACCTGTGTCAGGCTGTGTTGGAAGGGTAGCAGAAGAAAAATGCTAGAGAAAAGTTGCTGAATATTGAAGGTATACACTGAGATTTGGGGATTCCTAGTAGCAATTTCCACCTCAGCCACAAACTTCCCCTGCAGTCTTATACAAATGAAAAGAAAGACTTATGAACCTTAAGTGGGACTTGGGTGGGATTTTTTTTTCTTATGTAAATCCAAGACTTTGATCCTTAAAGCCATTTCTTGGTCTCACGGGTGTGTGGAAATTATTGACATTTTTAGGAGGGAAGGCCCCTTGGGCCCCCTTCAGCTGTGGTTGGGCTGATGCCCAGCACGGGACCACCTTATGCCCCAGGATGGCCACCGAGGTGTTCCCTTTATCAAAGACATACAGCCCCCAGGGCCATTTTCCAGCCAGAGCAAATGTGAAGGACATCTGAAGGAAAATCTGACATACTGTCCTTTAGGTATAACTTGGGGAAGGAAAGGGCGATTCGATTAATGCCTTACCCTGTCTGAACAGCTTGAAAGCTACATCTCCCAGTTACCATCAGGACAGTTGACCAATAGGTCTCCTCTTTTGCTTTCTCCTTTTTCAAATTATTTGAAGCTATTTCAAAAATACAGATAATGGGAAAGTAAGCAAGGACTATGACAAAGCTTTTCTTTCAAAGACTTATTGGTTTGCAGTATATTGCCATCATCTCAAAGGCATGGGAAAGCCTTGAGAGCATTCGTGCATCTGAACATGCATGGAGAAATTCGGTGTTGCACATAAAAAACAGAGTAACTATGTGTCTACTTGTAAGGCTTGTGCCTATTTTCTCTGTGTTGTACAACAATGCAGGATCTGCCAAGTCAGTGTCAGTGTTACAAAGAGTATCTTAAACTTCCATTGTAGCTCAATGACTTACTTCATGCAAATAAAGGAAGAAATGTGTTTCAATCAGAACTTAAAAGCTGTTACCCCTCAAGATAACAATGAAATGGGGCATTGTCTTGGTACTGCAAGGTATATCATAAAATAAGGAGTAATTAATCGAAGTAATACAAAAATTTTTTTAAAAAAAGCATCACATCTTTCTGGGGGGAAAAAAAAGTCACTGTTTTACAAAAATGACAAAATGTTGTGGCAGTTTTTTTGCTGAAATCAGTACAATTTCATGAAAAATACCAGCTTAGTCAAAATGGCATTTCCTGAAATGACTCACATCTGAAAGAAAACCTAATGAAATCTTTCAAACCAGCTAGTCTTCTATCTGAAATACACAAATAATCTTCATCATTACCATCTGGACTTCAGATAATTTTTAGTGTATTAAGTCTCTGATTGCTCTTGTGAGGTAAAGAAATACAGTTTACAGTTAGTCTTGTTTCAGAAAAGAAGCATTGAATTTTGGAGGACAAGGTTTTTGAAAGTATTTAGATGCCTGTAAGGATAGAGTAGCATCAAGGTTTTCAAATACAGAGAGGAGCTAGTTACTGAATTGCTATCTATTTTTTCTTTTCTTTTTTTTTTCCTGAGTCTAGTCAGCAGCGCAGCCCCTGCCCACCTCTCCAGCAGTGTACAGGAGCTGCAGAGGGTCTGAAGCAACCCCAGAAAGAATTCTCCCAGCACAGGAACAGCATAGGGCCAATATATGCAACCATACACTGCACTGCCACACTGCCACAGTGTAATAATGATGGGACTGGAGCAAAAGTGAAGCAGGGCAGGGAAGTACTTTAATGCTGTGGCTGTTGCAGCTATGGGGCAGCTCCTAAAGGCAGACTTGTACAGAGGGTGGCCTTGAGACTAGAACTCAGGAGACATGATGCTGTGTCACTCCCTGCAGTTTACGCTCTGTCCTCATCTTCTTTTGAGCCACAGCTCAAAATCCAGCCCATGCCATTATTTTGTTTAAATGACATCAAGGGTGCTAGTTACCTAGGCTGTCAGCATTAATCACTTTTCTGTCTATGCTATTCTTCCCAGAGGCCGAAAGCTTTTAGACCTTTTCTGTCTTTAATAATTTGGTGGGGTTAGTTAATGCAAATTATTTTTAACAGTGTACACAACTGTTATTAAAAAAAAAAAAACAAAACAGAAAAACTCAAGTAACTTCTACATGAGAGAAAATCCAAAGATTTCATTTTTATATTACTAGATATTTTATATTAGTATACTAACATAACATAATGAACTTTTAAAAAGACTTGTTTTAAACCAAGAAGGTTTTCTTGTCTTACTACTATCGTAGCAGCAGTTTAAGTAGTCCAATTCATTTCCTTACAACCCAGATGTTTCTAGTTGTATACTTCTCCTAGATGAAGGATGTAAACATTTCCTCGACAATGGGAATAAGACCATGTGCTGTTTTTCACTACACTCATTTGCCTTTTCTCATCCTCAGAAAGCAGATGAGAGATAAATCAGGGCTTCACATTTAGATGCTCAAAAAGCATTTGGACAATGCTCTTAGATACATGGTTTAAGCAAACTCTTATGTTGCCCTGTGTGGAGTCAGGAGTTGGACTTGATGATCCT
Source organism: Chauna torquata (assembly GCA_013399475.1). NCBI lineage: Eukaryota > Metazoa > Chordata > Aves > Anseriformes > Anhimidae > Chauna > Chauna torquata. The sequence continues at coordinate 50,014 of VXAL01001471.1, read as the reverse complement.
CATGGGTCCCTACCAACTCAGGATATTCTATGATTCTATTCTTTAGAGATCTGAATACTTTTAAAATTGTGGCTGTTGTCATTTTGGAAAGAGCAAGTGTTTTGATTCCAGCCTCTTTCCTTCCAGTCCCACTCACTATTCCATCAGACCAGTCTGCATCAGCTCTGCATAAGCTGTTCACACTAGAACTTCAGTCACACTGGTTCATACAGCAAAAGTAATAAATTCACTTACTTGTGCAAGTCTTGTTGTATTTAGGGTTCTCTTGAGGAAACCCTTCCAGACGGCACTGGAACCTGTGCTGCCAAAATTCCTGAAACCATGGATTTCGGTGATTGGTTTCTGGCCGAAGCTGCAGGTAGTAATCATCAAACCATTTCACGTCAGGAGACTGGAGCTTGATTGTTATTCCACCAACAGCTTCACGCTGGTACCCATCTGTCACATCGTACCTGTCTGCCCAGCCGTCACTGCAGGGATAAATGAAAGAGAGACAACATTGACCATTCAAAGGAATAAGAAAAGAGCTTTCTCAAAAACAAAACTAGGAGCCTAAGAACACACATCCACACCTGTGATTCTGCGTGCAGTTTAGTAAAGCATCTGTAATACTTCTGCTAGGATTCAGTGTTTTCCTTTTCCTTATGTTTGCTTGTAACTGGTACCTTCTACTTAGATAAAATACTCTTCATCCCCCATGTAGTTGAAACAACACTACGAATCACAGATCCTGAAATCTGCTGTGTATAGGCACAGCTCTGCATCACACAAAGCTCCTGTGAGCTCTGGGGAGAAAAATCTTGGAATCAGTGTTTTGCTGACACTAGGATGATGTTTCTCTTAACTGAAAGGAGATGACCTTGAGGACAGGATCTCTGACAGTGCTGTGAGGCAGTAAAGGCAGCACTGTGCTGCAGACCATGCCTCTGCTGAACAGTGGGGCACAGCACAAAATTGCTAGAAGCAAATTTTGAATGGGTTGACGATGCTCAAGCAGAAATACCAGCTCAGAGCTCAGCTGCTTTGATAGTACAGCATTGCATCTGAAGCAATAAATCCTCTCTGCAGACATGACTAATGAAGTTGGGCAGAGCATTATGCAGATGTTGTGTGTTTCTTCTGTTTCTTGGTTGTTAGTGGCTGGAGTATTATGGAGTTTATGTGGCACTGAACCACACAGAATTTTAATCTCCTTTGGTTAACCTCTCTGCTTGCAACACTCTGACCACAAGTAGCTAGCAGAAGTGACTAAAAACTCAAATCAAACAAAATGTCACAAACTGCTCAGGGTAATTCCCCTCTGATTTCATAATGGATTTCCCTGGAAGTATTGACATTTATGAAGTTTCACTCAACTCTATTAAAAATACACATATCTCATTACAGCTTTGCAGATTTCCACTCTTTTATCACAAGCACGATATTCCAGATTTTCAAAAGCCTCAGGTCTTACAGTCACAGAATTGTAGAATATTCTCAGATTTTTTTTTTTTTTGCTCTAGAAAGGCACTGACATTAATGATTGTAGAGAGCACCTTTAAATCCTAAAGGTCAAATAACTGGAGGATAAAAAACTAGCTTAATTTATCTTATTTTAAAACTTCATGAGTGGTTCAAAGCTAGCCCTAACAGTTTTAAGCTAGTCATAGTGTAAGTGATGTAGGTGACCTTTAGCTGTAACGTTCCGTTGTTCTATGTTGATCATCTACTGTCTGGTTTAAACTTTGCTCCTGTATTCCAGATCGTGCAGGAAGTCTGCTGCAGTCACCTGGTCCCCAGCGCATTCCCTATTCTCTACTCTGCTGTCATCACACAGTGCAGAAGTCAAGACCTCAGACAGTGACTCCTTCTGCACAAAACACTGTTGTCATGAAGCCTGGAGCCTTGACTACATCCTACAAGCACAGCTGCAAAGTCAATAAATAATAGTTTCACCAGTGGCAAAAAAAATATCCAGTGTCTGAAAGGAAAATGAAAGGACTATTAAACATGCTTCAGATTTCAAATGCACTGATTTACTCAGCACAAAGGAGTAAAATATACATTCATGAAAGGAGAAAGATGAACAATGATTTTCAGCCTGAATACAGCACTTGGAAAATTTACCTTCAAACTTAGATCCTGCTAGGGATTTTAATGTTAGGATGTTAATTAACAGGAGTTAATGTTCCCAAATGAACTCAAGAGGCTCACTATGGGCAAACACTGTCTGCCTTCCATGAGGACTCTGCAGTGCTTGAAGACTTAGCACTGCTTGTGGGTTATTTTGTTATAAAAACTGCAGAAAGTTTTCTTTTTAATTTATAAATTATTTTACCTTTTCTTTGAAACATTTATCTTAATCTTTGGCAAGATTTTAAGCAGTTTTATCCATCCTCACAAAATCTGACAGGTTCTATGAATGCAGGAAGTGATAGATTTTCTGTAGGTTTAAAAAAATAACAATACTGAATAGAATTTAACAGAAAGAGGGCTGTGTTGTCAGTATCTGAGCTTTATGAGATGCCTTATAAACAACCTAGAAAGCAACTGTTCTCCTGTAATTAATTTCTTGATTGTTTTTCAGAGGAATAGCTTTGTAGACCTAATCCAGCAAAGTACTATAAAATTTACAGTATTACTTTATGAATAGTGATCTCCTCTAAGAAGATTTGCACCAGAGATATCATTTTAAATCTTTAAGTTATTAAAAAGATAGAAATAACAGCTTCAAATTGCATAACTCTTCTTCCCCTCAATTTTTCCACAGAAGGACATATTAATTCAGCAGAGCTGCTTTTCATTCCAAGAAGTATTTTAGCTTAGCTTTGTGGGCCAAAGGCTTTTTGGAGGCCTATATAAAAGATTTTCTCAAAGTGTGTATTGTAGAGACAACAATGCAGAGACAACAATGCCTCAGATGGACAAGGTAGCAAAGCAAATGCTAGACAAAAGCCAGTGAAAGTGGAGTTGCAAAACAGGTTTGCATAAAAATGCAACAGCACCAGTAGTGTGTGATATTTCAACTCTGCACCCATATTAGAGTAACAACACTTAAAGGATGTCAAAGACAGGATGATATAGCCGTATTTGTGAGATTAGACCTTTGCCATCCTCTGAACACAGCAAAGGTTGTGAAGGAGAAGGAGAAGAGGACAGGGAGATATTTGCTTACTTTCATACAGACTTCCCCGTCCCTCCTTAGACCTTCTTTCTTCTCCTAATGGCTTAATTTTACTTTAGTAGCTGGTGATATCATTGTACGCTATTGGTTGCTGGGTCATGAAATGTTCAAAATAGTATTACCCATCACTAACATCCACTGGCTCAACTGGAGAAAGATGCTTTAGAACCCAAAATTGGCTGAAAGGATATATTTTACTAACCTCCTGATGCTTTTCACTTATGCCTTTCCACAGAGTGGATATGTGTTTGTAGTTTGAAATGGCGCATTTGACTCCTATCTCTCTGTTCTCTTCATATAAACACAAATTAATTTTTCTTGAAGGCATCTAATAGTTCAACTATTGCTTTTGTTGCAGAAGCAAATGCATTAGTTGTTTTCCTAACCTATATCCCTGCCATCACAGCAAGTTACAAAGACCAGCAGTCATCTTCAAGTGTAACACAGAAACATGTAATTCGAGATTTGGGATTGGGATCATCCCTTCATTTCTCCATATTTTTCTTTGCAAGTAATACAGGACCCTATTGGAAGTCAAGTTATTTCAAGGGTTTCTCCCATGCCGAATGTATACTGCCCTAATGTATGTCATGACTGCTGTAAGAGTTGCACACAAGCTTGAATTTTAAATTTAGATTTTAAACTACAAGGTGGAATTTTGCATAGAGCAATGTAGTCTACTTTCCAGTTAGGTCTGGAACTACTTTTATAAGCAGAGAGCTCTTTCACAATATGTAACAGAATGATTCTTACTGTAGCTTACGCCTGTTACTTCTTATTCTATTCATCATGGAGATGAAGAATAGACTGAAAGTTAGCTCAAATGACTCTTCCTTACATCACAGTCAATGCAGTATAGGCATATCCGCAATTTCATAGATGAGACATACATCTATAAAGATGTCTTTGCAGATAAAGTGAGGATTTTATACACTGGGGAAAATACGTATCCCTCCAGGTCTGCTACAAATGTGCTTCTATGGAATCTGTTCCTGTCCCTCCTCCATTATATCTCCACAAACTCTCTTCTCTGAGGATTACCTCCCATTGCAAAGGGAATATGTTGAATATTATCTCATAACCTTATGTGCCATTAGTTCTAACACTGTCTTTATTGGGCTAATGAGCCACCTCACTAGCTTTTCTGACTTTAATGTTTGGAGACTGCCATAGTTTTGGCTGGGACAGAGTTAATTTTCTTCATAGAGGCTCACACAATGCTGTGTTTTGGATTTTTGATGAAAATAGTGGTGATGTTTTTGGTTGTTGCAGAGCAGTGTTTACACTGAGCCAAGGCCTTTTTTGCTTCTTGTGTTGCCCTGCCAGTGAGGAGGCTGGGGTTGCACAAGGAGCTGGGAGGGGACACGGCCAGGACAGGTGACCCAGACTGACCAAAGGGATGTCCCACACCTTATGGCGTCATGCTCAGCAACAAAAGCTGGGTGAAAGGAGGAGGAAGGGGGGGATGTTGGGAGTGATGGTGTTTGTCTTTCCAAGAAACTGTCACGAGTGACGAGCCCTGCTTTCCTGGCAGTGGCTGAACACCTGCCTGCCCATGGGAAGTAGTGAATGAATCCCCTGTTCTGATTTGCTTGTGCATGGCTTTTGCTTCACCTAGTAAACTGTCTTTATCTCAACCCATGAGTTCTTGCACTTTTACCTTTCTGATTCTCTCCCAGTCCCACTTGGGAGAGTGACAGAGCGGCTGCGTGGCACTTAGCTGCCTGCTGGGGCTAAACCACAACAGGGACAGATATTCTAGTAATAGAATATTCCTAAAAACTGGAAAAGGTGATATCAGAGCTGAAGAATAAAAGATGTTTTCACTTACTGAAATCTAAATTATTTACCTCTGCATTCCTTCTATGTACCAGAAATAGGTGTTGCTGTTTTTTAACCAATGGGCAAAGGTCCTTAATATGATCCCACCAAGACTTAAAGATAACATTGAGTATGAAGAAACCTTACTGTGAAATAAGTATTTTCACAGCTGCAGCACCAAAACTAAAAGTCCCTTGCTAAGATATCTGTCAGATGTAAGTTGTAATGCATATATCTCATTCATCAGTTTGTCCAGATAGAAAGTTGTCAACACGGTAAGATGACTATGACATGTGCGGATCTGGCTACTGTTAGTATTACACTCACATCCAACACAGTGGGGAATTGTCTTTCAGGATTATGGCATGTTTTCCCCTCGTCCAGTTCTTTTTCGTTCGTATTTTTGTCAGTCAGACTAAAGTCTGATTCATTTTCCATAATGACTTGCTGGGTCAAGGACAATATCTATAGTATAACAAATAAAATATATCATTATTAATAATGCTTCCAAAAAAAGAAAAGGTATTGTTTAAGAAAATTCTTGTGCTCCAAAGAATAGGGAATCACAGAAGGAAGGAAAGAAGGGAAAAAACAATTTTTACTGTTGTAGTGTTGGCAAGAGATGAACCTGAAATAGGAGGGCAATTATCACAATGTTTCTTATCTGTCACCAGATCTTATTCATATGTGTACACTCTCCCAGCTATGAGATTTTGAAGGATATGTTGGGGTGATGGAGAGTTTAGTGAAAAATATCCTTCAGCAAACCAAGAGGCAGTGTTCTGCTCTTCTTTCAAAGGTCTGTTTAGTTTACTCACAGTAAACCACAGCACGTTTTTATATCACAGAAAGGTTCCAACAGATGACACAACAGAGTCAGCAATATTTACCAAATTTATTAATGAATAAATATAACAATTAATGAATAAATATACATATACAATAAAATCATTCGATGATTTAGGTCATTACTGTATATTCGGTTATCTCTAAATTCTGAATGCAAAGTAGATGCAAATGAAACCCTACTTAAATGACTGAGCTGCACAGCTGTGACCATAGAATATGTCACAGTGCACCCTGCTCCCTTCCTCTCCTGCAACTCTGGGTAGTAATGGTAGAGAATAAGTCTTCAGACCCCACTAGCTGAACATACCTGGACACATAGAACTGTCACTGTAGGACCAGTATCTAATGTTGTACTGCATGCACACAGAAGATAGAGGTGCTGACTTTTAGGATTATGTTTGCTATAGTAAAATGTGAGAAACCTGATGGTGGCTTCCTGGATTTTCTGTTTTGTTCTTTCCCGTCTTGCTTGTGAAATAGCCAGCACCAACAAGAGCTTCCCTGGATGGGTGACACTATTGTGCAGACTTCAATCCACTTTGCCTATCATATACAGGGATTGGGAGAGGAAGGAAAAGCAATCTTTGACAAGAAAGTGTTGATACTTAAGAAAGATGAGATGCAGTACTGCACCAATTATAGAGCTATCTCCACCTGTTTGAATGACATCTTTTGGTTTCTTCTGGAAAGAATCACCACAGAGGGAAGAGAACATTGAAGTGAAGAACAGCAGAGCAGCAAGCTTATGTTTGAAGTGTTATGAAGAAGTCATCAAAAAGACATTTAATGACTATAAAGACAATTCATTCGATATGCATGATGGTGATGGCTGCTTTGGGCTCATACAGTGCAGTCAAGAAATCGCTAACCCTCTTGAAAAACATTTATAAAAAGGTGAAGTCAGCCAATCCCTGTCAGCAATGAGCTAAACATTTAATTCCAGAAAATGTCTTGGAAAAGACAGGATAGACATTGCTCCAAAACTGCCCCACATCTACTTCATATTTAGCATTATGATCAGCCACATGGAGTATGCTACTGATGTCAATCTTCTTGTCATGGATAAAAGGGATTTGCCAAGCTGATTGATACCTTCTACAGCACTAGCAAATTATTAGAGTTGTACATCTCTGTAAACAGGACAAAGGAAGAGAACTACTGCCTGCTTAAGCTAGGTAAGAGAATGTGAAAACCTATAATTTCATGCTAAGGTCCATATGAGGCAGTGGTTGCTCAGAACAGGTCATGAAGCACACATAAATAAATGGCTAATATTAAAAAAAAAAAAAAAAGAAACAAAGAAAGAAAGAAAAGAAAGAAAAAAATAAAAAAATTTAATGGGTTCTGGAAAAGCAGGAGAAGAGAGTAAAGAGGATGTGTTGCCTCATGCGTCAGGGTTTCATTCACATGTTCATAGATGCAGAACATGGAAGGAATTAGGGCTATTGATTACTGGTCATGCTTACAGGTGATAAGGATATGGTCTCTCCTGTGCTAGCTGCCTGCTTAATGCCATCAAATCTGGAAGGAAATGTGGAGAAGGCTCTTTGTGAGCTACTGCCAGAGCATTCTTCAAATCACAGGACTTAGTGATAATGAAGGGTGGGAGAAGAGTGCAGTAGTTTATTAAGTTCTTGGAAAGCGTAAGTGACACTGTATGGACACAGGCTGAACCTAGTAAAAAGAGGTAGGAGGTGCTTCTGTAAATGTTTAACCAATAGGTGGGGACAGCTTGAGAAGGTTAGCAGGGAAAGAAAATTGGGTGTGAACAGCCATGAAAAGTAGCATTTATGACTTTTAAAAGAGGAAAGACAAAAAATAGCAGACTTCACTAAGCATTGAAAAATTTAAGGTTACATCATTTGGAAGGAAAACGTAAGGAACAGTGCAGATTAGAACAAAATTAGTGCCATGCAGAGGACGGATAGAAAATACTGTTAGACATTAGAGTGCCCATCTCAAAGATGGAAATACATGAAAGCAGAAGCAAGCTCAGATTATCAGAGATCAGCATGATTAAAAAAAAAAAAAAAAAAAAAAAAAAAAAAACAACAANCAGGTGTTCAGCCACTGCCAGGAAAGCAGGGCTCGTCACTCGTGACAGTTTCTTGGAAAGACAAACACCATCACTCCCAACATCCCCCCCTTCCTCCTCCTTTCACCCAGCTTTTGTTGCTGAGCATGACGCCATAAGGTGTGGGACATCCCTTTGGTCAGTCTGGGTCACCTGTCCTGGCCGTGTCCCCTCCCAGCTCCTTGTGCAACCCCAGCCTCCTCGCTGGCAGGGCAGCATGAGGAGCAGGAAAGGCCTTAGCTCAGTGTAAACACTGCTCTGCAACAACCAAAAACATCACCACTATTTTCATCAAAATATCCAAACTACAGCATTGTGTGAGCCTCTATGAAGAAAATTAACTCTGTCCCAGCCAAAACCATGACAACAACATGAGTAAGATAGTGATAAAGTGAAAAAGTCAAGACATAACGTGTGCTGCAACAAACAAGGGACATCAGGAGTATCACAGGCTGATTCTCTAACGACATTATTGTGAGAGGAAGAGTAAAGAAAGCATTGGCTTGCAGTTCAGTGTGGGGAGAAAGCTTCCAAAGACAAATCTAGGACAACATTTAATATCAAACTTCATAACTGGAATAGCAAGTGGTTAGTGCAATCAACATTAGCAACAGAGGTAAGGCGTCAGCCAGGAAGTGGGAAGGTGGTCTAGAGAACAGGCATGATTGAATTAACTGTAGATTCATAGCCTGAAGAACAAAACACAGTACTAGTAGATAGATGGAATAACTGTAATCAAGTACATAAAAAGCTGCAGCAGAAAGACCATAATTCGTTTATCTTCTTGATATAAGCATTCATGACTTAACCTGGAAGGAGAAAGGCTCAATTTAGACATCAGAAAAATGTTCCTCACAGGAAAGAGTACAAGGGACTAGAATAGATTGGAGACTCAAGGGGGTGTTGAAGAACAAGTGAGGCAAACATCCATTTGACATAAATGGCCCTGCCTTGACAGAGGGAGGACAGTGAGCTACTTGTCTACCTCTGTTCTGCTCTGTGTTTGTGTTAGCTTATGTTAAGGTTTGATGCATCTGGGAACTATGATTGTATGGATTAGAAGAAAAGATGCAAAGAAAATTATAATACTGTCCCTCCCTCACAATTTCCTCAGCTTCTCATGCCATTTTGTCTTGCTTCTTTTCTCATTATTGTTTTTTTTTTTTTTTTTTCTCTCTCTCTCTGAAGTTGCTGTGCGAAGAATCAGCAAACAACAGAAACTGATTTAGGATTAATCATGTGTTTGACTGTACACACAGCTAACTCCAATGGTGCAGCTGAAATACTCTGTGAGGGGTGTGAAGGGGGCTCATGCCTGTGCCTAGCAGAATCAGGATTCCTGTGCTAAAGAGGAAGCACCAAAATTACCCATCCAGAAAAACACTTTCTCAAGCACAAGATGAAAGAAACAAGGAAAAAAACAATTGTCTTAATTAGATCTAGTTAACATTTTACATAAAGAAGATATTTTAAATGAAAAGACGTTTTTTCCTCTGGATTAGAAATGCTTCTTTATGTTACTTTTTTTAATTCTCTGTCTTCTCAAAATTACTCTAAATGAAAATGATACTGTTTTCTCTCACGTATTTTTTGTGAAAGGAAGGATTTTAGCATATATTTCCCAAATAACACTGTCTCTCAGCATAATTAAGATAATCCTTTGTGTTTTTAAAACAGAAAAGAAATTCTGATATTCTCTAATTTAGACACTTTGGCTAAAATTCTGAAGTAAACACAGGTTTGGTAGTTTCAGACCACCCATTCACTTTTGAATATCCTAATCTGCAATTCTGTATTGAAGTCCCCACAAACAAGATCTGTTACTTTTGTAGTTCAGATCACCTCAGTCACGGGAGCTGAAATTCTAATGCTAATTATTCAATGATAAGACATCAGATCTGAACAATATCAAAATGATTGCACAAGTTGACATGCCTACACACTCAATGGATGCAGGATTTGTTTTTCAAATGTTACAAATCTTTCATCCTGCTTATGACATTTCTTAAATCTCAGCTATAAGGTTCAGACTTTTCTTGATAATGTTGCCTTCAGTGAATGTTTTCAGATTCTTGAGAAGCCTTCCAAGGAAGCAGGAAAAGTCTGCAACTTTTTAAGGCCAGCTGGATTAAAGTGTTTCAAAGAAGAAAATTCTACACTGATAAAAGGATGAAATAGATACTATAACAATTATTTTTTTCCATTCAGTTCCATAATACCCTTCAAGGACTGTTTCAGATTTAAGTATCCCTGAACAATGCCAATGCCTGTTTTTGTTGTCTGTCCACGCAGCATCCTGACATTGCAAATCAGAATCGGAACTTTTTTTTTGTGCTGAGAGTCAAGTATATAGAGAAAGATGCACAACCCATGACTTGAAGAGTATTACTTATAATCTGCTTCAAAATTTAACAAGTGCTTGCATTGGAAAATAAAAGAGAAGCAGAGCAACCTGGCAACACTGTGCAAATTGACAGTCCCCGAAACAACTGCAAACCTTCGTAGTCCCTGTATTATAAGAAACCTTTACTGTAAATTTATTTTACAGCTAAATTAAGCACAGTGTGTTGTAAACACGACTTCTTGCCAATGGGGAGATTTTCATTAGCTGCTTACTTTGAAAAAATTAATCTGGTATATGCCATCAAGATATCACAGAATCACAGAATGGTTGAGGTTGGAAGGTACCTCCAGAGACCATCTAGTCCAACCCCCCTGCTCAAGCAGGGTCACCTAGAGCACGTTGCACAGAATGGCATCCAGGCAGGTTTTGAACGCCTCCAAAGAAGGAGACTCCACAATCTCTCTGGGCAGCCTGTCCCAGCACTCAGTCATCCTAACAATAAAGAAGTTCTTCCTCATATGGAGATGAAACTTCCTGTGTTTCAAATCAGGTATATGCTATCAAGATATCAAGATTTATAGGGAAAGATCTAGATTAAATCTCTTGACATCTTGAAATGTGAAAACATCCTTCTTAAAGAGTATGTGTTATTAATAATATATTTGGATTGTTTAAAGAAGAAATGATGATACATAATAAAGTGAAAATGTGGAGATTTTAAGATGATCTTTCCCAAATTTGACACAAATTTCTTCATGACACAATGAATTCACTGCATAGTCAGCTGACCTACATGAACCAAGTTCTATGCTTTGTAGGTGTTATTTGAAATTTACTGGAATCCTTTCTTGCTATGCTTCACTGGCATGGCTCAGAGGTGGTTTTGAGAGAGAGAGCAAGAGTGAGAGAGAGAGTGAAAAGATACCTATCGTCTCTGACACACCTAAAACTGACTGAGATTAATAATAGTTTTTGTATGTATGCCATAGTTTATGGTTTTAAAGCAAAGACTCCTTTTGATACCATTTAAGTTCCCTCACTTAGGATGATAGTGTGGTCTTTTCTCTGCTGCTGCCAAGACTGACTGGGAGACAGTGAGCAGGGAGAGGACTATTACTGAGCCAACTGCAACCAGACTTGGGTAGGTGGGTATCTAAGCTACTGGACACATTGTTTCTGCAATAGCTCCTCACCATGTTGCACGTCATCTCCACAGCTAATACGTTACTCTTTTTAAGCCAGTGGGATACAGCATTGAAAGCTGGAGGCGCGAGTACTGGTTTGTTCCATTAAGTAACTCGCTGTACCAAACACGACTTTCCAGTTATTGGTTCTGAACAAACTGTGATCAACGAAATGACATGAGTCAATAACAGTAAGCTGGGGAAAGCAGCTTTAGGATCTGTGAGAAAGCTCCCTGGAATATTAAGCACATATTTCTCAGTCACTGCTTCTAAGATTAGACAAAATGCTAAGAGATACACGTATACTACAAAAATAGACTCCCCACCCTCCCTTTTGTAAATATTTTCATTTATTTTCTGAATTGAAAATGCAGCAGTATCTTGAGATCAGTTGAGCTGATTTATTTTTCTCTAAGGCCCCTCCCCCTTTCAATCTATAGCTAAAGCTATTACAGTTAATGAGTGCAGTCATTAGGCTGTAGACTGGTCTTTTTTGTTATGTAAAAATCTGTTTGCAGGCCACATAATGATGATGGAAACTGCTGTTCTGCCCATGTGTAATCATTCTCCTGCCAAAAAATCTGACCGATAGCATTTGAGAATATGCTTGAGAATTTTTTTTTCCACCTATGTAGGAGTTTGTTGACTGACTGGCTGTCTGTAATTTTCCTTTCCTTTTATTCCTCTACTCTTTCAGGTATTTTTTTGCATATCTTAAAAGCTCTAAAAGCATTAAAGAGTCCTCCTGCTCTTCTGCAAGGTGCTGCCAGACTTGCAAAGGTAAATTTGTTTGGTTAAATGGTGGTTGTGGGGAGAAATTACTTTTGGTGAGCAGCTGTAAATTGTTGCATTTAGATGAGTTCATTTCATATTATATGTCTATGCAATGAATGGGAATTCTTGTCTTGCTGCCTGGCTTTTTTTAGATTGCAATTCCTAGTCTTTGTCTTCTTTTTCATGCACATTATAAAGATAAATGAATTTAAGGGTAATTCAAAGGAAAGAAATGAAGTGATTATTTTTAGGCAGCATAACACAGTGTTTTCCACAAAATGATATGTAGAAGAAGTAACTATGCAGTGAATTTGGCAGATACATTTCACAGGAGAATACTGGTACTAATTACTTGCAGAGTATCCAAACTTCCCCGAACTGAGAAAGGTTGTGATGGCAACTTGCAAGATTGGTAGTCTATAGCAACATCTAATTTGCATGAAAACAGAGATTTTTGCAGCATCTGTAGTTCAGAGCTGCACAGTAATTCAGCATGACTGTAGTCTGGCCTACAAAAAAAAAGTTTCTAGTGTGCGATGCCACCTCTTCATGCTTGCAATCTTTTATAGCTAGTCAGTGTAACTGGAGGATGTTATACCCATACATATCAATTGTATGGGCCATTCCTTGAAACCGAAGAGATCTAACTGGATGTTACCCCTTAAAACATGAAGGATATTCAACTTGTGCAGCATGCTCTACTGATTCCTGAATAATTCTTTAGTGAGCCTAACATAAATATTTGACATATTACCACAAAGAAAGGCATTTTGGATGCCTAGACAAATTTATAAACTCTTAAAATCATTTTTCTTAAGATCTAATGTAAATCTATGCTACAATTTACGTTCCTCACTTCTGTAAGAACTGGGGGTTTTTTGCCATTGTTTTTAGAGCAATCATTTGCATAGACTTTGGGGCTTGTCCAGAATAAATAAACCCTGTTCATTCCACCTTTCCTTTTAAGAACTGTTTTCTAGACTTGCTGTCATTCTGGGTCTCATTCTTCCTGAAAGTGACCAACAGGTCCTTGTCTCTGTAGACACAGTGCTACTTTGGGATGTTTTGAAACCACCGACAAACAGTCAATGAAGTGACCTGGCACTGGGTGGGGATGCCAGTGAACACCAAAGTGAGAACACGAGAGGGCAGTGATGGACTCTCCTGCTGGGATCTGCATAGACAGGGACATAGGCCCTGGGGACGCTCACACTTGCCTACACTGAAGGCAGCAGGCAGTTCCCATACTGTCCTCAGGAGGAATGACCAAGCCTTTAATAATGGGGTTGGAAGAGGAAGAAAGCTTGATGAATTCTTTTTTTTTTTTTTTCATGACAATATGGTGGGAAAAGAAGAGCTTTTTTATCAAGTTTCACATCAGATAAGGACTGCCAAAAGAGTGAGTAAAAACAAAGGAAGGAGTGTGTGCTATAAGAAAACTCAAAAATGTATTTGGACTATCCAGTTTCATCAAGCTAGACATCAAAATTACTTCTATCATTTTGCTTTGTTATAGGGTAAAAGAATTACTTCATATCCTTGAAGTGTATTTTCCAAGTATGGCTGCAACTTCTCTTTTCAATAATATTAATGCTCCAGACTCATATTTATAATTCACTCTAAGATCCTCAAACTTCAAACTTCTCATAATGACAGCCTAATAAAACACCACTTAAATAATGTCAGCAGCAGCAGCAAAGAAAAACAGGAAAGAAAAAATGGTTCATCTATAAAACATTTCAATCAAATAAGTGTTTGTACTGTGAACATGCTGATTTATACCTTCCCCAGAATGCCTGGCTTCTGTGTAGCTTCTCAGACCCTAAAATGTCTGCAGTGCAATGTTATGTACCTATTAAGCCTATAGAAGCAAATGACTAAAGAGCCATGCCCAGAACTCAGGTCTTGGCAGAAATGAAGAAAAAAATGACTGTCCTGAAACACTGTTACAAAGCCGTTTTCTCTGCATCCCATCCCCCAGAAATGGAAAGAGCTTTAGGATGACCCTGCATACAGGAGAATCCTCAGTTTGTTCTGCAGCAGCACAACGTGATCTATTGACTTTGCTTGCACTGATTGAGAGGATTTTTTATTATTTCAAGTCCACCAGGAGAAAAATAGCATATTCTGAATCAGAATTAGCTTTTATGAGTGATTTACTGGGGCTGCCATTAATGGAATTATTCTCCATTAGATATCCAGGTACTGCTTTTTTGGATATGCAACAACTTTCGTTGTTCTAAATTCAAATGTAGTTGTAGGAATGAACAGATAACTGAGATAGCCTTACTACTTAACAGATACTTCAGAAATGGGTAAAAAATTAATTTGAGTAAAACCATGCACTTACTTGTCAGAAAATGCAACATACATGAACATATGTATATACATATGTGTATATGCCTGCATATTTATATATATATGATTATTTATGTATACATATATATATATTTCTTATGATTACATATTTACAGCATTTTTCCCTTAAAATATAGCATACAACAGAGTAACTAGCATTTCTATGCACTAGCTATTATGTACTTTGTTGTATGTACTTGTGAATTTACTAAACCTATCATAACATCATGAAATATAATTCAAAAGAACACTTGAGATGTTGTATCTTATTGTTTCTATAGAAGAATACTTTTACTCATAACTAATATGCTTAATATTTGGATATACATACAAGGAGATGGTAAAAGTAAATCAGTACCTATGCAAGTATCTAGGTATTCTAAAAAGATGCGAACATTAAACAAAGTGAGTTAAAAAGTCAGACAACAAAGTTAAATTTAAATAAATAAATAAATTTCACATACTTCATCAGCTATTTTTAATAGTACTTTATGTGTTAGTACTAAAGCTTTTTATTACTTCCGAGAGAATTTGACTATCTAGAGAAAATCAGAAATTTTAGGGGTAAATTTTAATCTTGTGCCCACATACAAACAAAGGGGACAAGGAACAAAAAGGTGAGGATGATATGTTAACAATATTATTTGTATTTTTAGCCCTTATTTTTAAACCGTATATAACTGTAAAGGCTCCATTGGTCTAGCAGAGAGTTAAGCAGATTCTTATCTATTATCAAATTTCTATCTAAGACTAATATCAAATTTGTAGTTGCACGATAGATTGCAAATTCTGTGTGTGCAAAGATTTTAAAATGACAAGTGTTATGTATTTTTTTTTCAGAGAAAAAATAAATTGTTTTAAGGCAATAATTGAAATAATTAGAACACAATCAAAAATACAAAGAAATTAATAGTCACAGCCAGCCCCCCAGGGAATCAGTAATTTCTTTTTTTTTTTTTCTTTTTTCTTTTTTCTTTTAACATCCTATTCTGCAAACTGAGCCAAATATGAAAAAGGAAATTAAGTCAGACCTAGAATAATGATCCAAGCAGGGTAGATATGCTGAAATCTTATCTCATCTGAAGTCATCTGGAGCTTTGCTACTGACATCAGTGAGGACTGCTTTCCTAGCTCTGTGATCAGGTCAGGATGTTTCCCTCTAATTAATCCAGTTCTTGCCTTCAGATAATATAATGTGCGAGTGCTAGCTCACGTTGGTATTACTACTCATACTGGTAATACCACTCACGTTGGTATTACCTGTGGTTACCCACAGAATTTAATTGTTAGAACAGCTGAATAAACTCTTTATCTTCTAAACCTCAGTTCAGAATAACTCAGGTATCATAGGCGATAACATGAAGTTCTTTCAGTCAACAGTTTGAGGATGTCAAAGCACACTAATGATTGTCAGAGGAGGAGCATCACAAGAAAGGTGCATTGTTGTCTGAAGGAAGAAATTGTGTCACAGACCTTGCAGCCTGAGCATTTCATCACTGGCTGTACAGCACTCAAAACCAGTTTCTTCTTGAAAACAGTGTCTCGTAATAAATGTGCTGAAATGACACAGCTAATCTGTGATATATACATCACAAGATTTGTGAAGCCTGGACTAAAAGATTCTTTGTTACAGGAAATCACAAATTTCTTCCAAGACTCGCAGCAGGTCTACACAGGAAAGTATTCATATCTTGGTGGCATTAAGTAATGTGAAAATAAAGAGTGATTTCATTTGCTATATATTTTCTTTTGCTGAAGTAGTTTATATTTCTTCTTTCTGCAGAAAGCAGATTTTTTTTTCTCTTTTCAAAAGAGAACACATCTATAAACTCAGCTTGTTTTAAATCAACTACTTGAATTGGCTACTGCTTGCAGTTAGACATTTTAAGTAAGTGACTGTAATTCCCACAGTAAGGCATTGCCTTGATTTCCATCTTCATGTCCACACAAACATGACACATTTTGTATCATAAATACACAGAACCTACTTTGCTATACCCAAATCAAGGCTCACTAAGCCCAGCATCCTCTCCCTGATAGCATTCAGTACAAAATTCTTATACTCAGTCATCAGAATTTGGATGGCTTTAGCAAACACCAACTCATATATTCTCCTACTATTTTACTGGCTAAGGATTTACGTCATTAATATAAACCAACTAAACTCTGATCTTTAGGCACAACGGATCATTCAGATTTGGGGTGAAGTTAAGAGTGTAGGTCAAAGAGCTTTTTCCTTAAATCACTTCCAAAGTAAGGGAGTACAGAAAATCTGAAAAAACACGCAGCCACTGGCATCTTTCCTATCTCTTAAAGTTTTGGTACGTCACAAAAAAAAAAAAAAAAAAGTGAACTCTTCTCAACATAAATATTTTGGAGATTTCTTTAACCTTCAATGACCCTTGTGGAGGAGGTATTTTAAAATAAAATTAAAGAATTCACAGATATGAAGACTAGAGGAAGCTGTTAGATCAGGACCATTAGATTTTGCATAGTCTCTCTGCACTGGTGAACCTGAATCACACTGAGAACCACTTTTATGGCTCTTTTATTGTACTGAGTTGGCAGAATCTGGTCTTAGCAAAAATACGAATGAGGCTCAGGGGTGATCTGCAACTTAGGTGTGTAATTGCCTTTTGCATAAGAAATTTGCTTAAAAAATGTGAGTAGCCAATATATAAAGTTGAAAGCAAATGCAGTCCAGAACATATTTGAGAGAAAAAGCATAAAAATGTGATGAGGTCACACTTTGAGTCAAAATGTGTCATTTAAGACAGTATCTGCATCTTACAGCAATCTGCAAAGAAGAAAGGATTAGGATAGGACTCCTAACATACTTTGGGCGAAACTCTACTGACAAAAATGCTCACACTCATGCAAAGTCCTTAAGACATCATAATCAGGCTCTAGGTTTCAGAACTGTGGCTACGGTTACCACCAACAAACACAACATGTGAAACTTATCAGCATCTCCATGTCTTTGTGTTGAGGATTTTTTGAAACAGCCGGGAGGCCATGATGTGCTGAAAATGAGCAACCCAAGCTACAGGGAGGAATGCGGGGAGGTTCCATGGGAATGTTAATGAACTGACCTTGGAGGGTAAAAAACAGGCAACTAAGGATCTGTCGCAATTTGCAAAATCAGCTCCTCCAGTATGGGAAGAAAGCAGCAGAAGAAACTAAGTACCAATATCAGAATGCTTTGCATCACACGTGCTGGGCAATGCCGACCCAATCAGCACAGTAGAATTAGCGTGTGCTGGCTGCATGCACCGGCCGTGCCACCAATTACAGCGGGGCTTCCGCATGCTACAAAAAGTGTAAGAATGTCGCTATTCGGGTAATAAAGGGAGCATGATTTAACCACATTGGTGTATGTCATGACTCGGCCGTCTGATCCGATGACATCTTTGTCTCTGCAAACACAGATTTATCATGAAAATTACACATTCATCTGCAAATTTTGAGACAGTATTTTATCTATTTATTTATTCTGAGCTATAAATCTCATAGAAAAGGCATAGAAAAAAGGAGTGTTATTGGTTTACAGAAAAACTAAGCACTTAGGGGTTATTTAGAAAACTTCAATGTCTATTGTACAATAACACACCAGTTTTTTCTTTGACTAGAGCTTTCAAAAATGATATTGTAAAATACGTTCCAGAAATGAATTATATACAAATGTACATGAATAACATAATTTTTAGGAAATAGCGATGCAAAGTGAAAACCTGATTCTTTTTAGTAAAATTAATTATAACTTCATGAAGTACATGCTCTTCTACAATGCAATCATATTTCACAAATCTTGTTTGATAAGTAACATTTGAGAAGTACTTTGTTAACATTTCAAAGTGATATGTAAGGCAGTATCATTCCATCTGGAAATTTTTCTTGCTTTTCTTGCTGTATTCAGGCCTTTGATGTTCTAAACCAATGATAACTTATGATAATAGAGCATAACCTATCATGATTTATCAGTTAATTCATAGCAAGGCCTTCTTCTGTGACAAATGAATAATTGAAAGGTCTCCAACTAAAACAGTAAATTATGTGGTTCAAGTATACTAATATATTTCCTAGCTATTCCTCTGTAAATAGTACAATAATTGTAGGGACATATCACTTGTTTAAAATTTGTTTTATACACATTTCCATTTAGCTCCCTTTCATTCAGGGTTCATACTAAAGTCAAGGGCAAGACTCTTAATGACTTCAGCTATCTATCACTGGCTTCATGGGCAACTCAAATACTGTTGCTGGGAGTATTTTCATGAATTTATTTCTTAGAGTGTGTTTGAACCCAATCTTAACATGAATATTCCAGGTACTGGAAAACTGGTCGCACATTTTTTGGATCAATAGTACGTTTCAGAAATTTGATTGGCATCAGTCAGCATGGACTAACTGCAACACAGGCTCTATACATATGCTTTGCTTTTGCATTTTATTTTTTTAGTTGTCTAGGCCAGTGATCTGTAATTTTAGCTCAGTGTCTACAATATTCTAGCTATTTCATAAAAGATTATGGGAACATTTCTGTAACATTACAAATATTGAGGAAATCAAATCTGTTTGTCAAAAGAAAAAGTAATCTTTCAAAGCTAGATACAATGTAATGAGCTGAATCCATATCCTTGTTGCCAAGCAACAATTTACAACTAAGAAAATGCAAATATAAAGGGAATTATTACAATCAAGATGAGATCTATTCCACAGCAGATGACTAAACCATGTTGAACATTAAATATATTTTCCTGAATGAGAGCCCCAAGAGATAGTCTTATGTTTCATTGGCATAAAAGAGATATTAATTAAGAATAGTTTTGCTTTACTAGCTACAGGAAGCATCAGAAAAGGTAAATTAAACTGAGAAGTGCCTGTGAACAAGGGTAAAATTAGTAAGGGTATAGTGCCTGAGTGACTTTAGAGCACAAACCCAAATAAGCAGCATGGAAACTTTTGGCCATGAGGATGACTCGGTGCTTTTCTCAGCAGAGTTATGTCATTTAAAATTGTTGTAATAGGCTGGAAGAAGCCCTATTTTAAATAGAATTATGCTAAGAAAAATAAAAACCTTATGAAATGGCTTATTTTGCGTATTCTGCTCACACATTTTTTCTGACATAAACTAATGCTAAACCACTTGGAGTCTACAAAAGTACCTAACAACAGTAAATCAATGGACTTACTTGACCTTCCCAAAGAAGTGCACAAGAACTTTTCAAAAAT
This sequence comes from Chauna torquata, assembly GCA_013399475.1. Lineage (NCBI taxonomy): Eukaryota > Metazoa > Chordata > Aves > Anseriformes > Anhimidae > Chauna > Chauna torquata. Next base: position 30,215 of record VXAL01001471.1, on the reverse strand, counting down.
ATTCCATACAGTCCAATTGTGCTTTCACTGTATTCAATATTAACATTTTCCATGACTTCAAAGGGAGCAGAGGAGAGGAAGCAACATGAAGCAAAATGAAACAAAACAAAGCAAAAAACAAACAAATAAACAAAAAACAACAAACCAATCAACCAACAACAGCAAAAGAAAACCTGTCTGATTCCCTACTTTCTACCTTGAGGGACATTTAAAAGTTTAGTAGAAGGAACCTGCATGCCAATTCTAACTCATTTTAATTTCAAAGTCTATTGGAATATGTTTTCTAGGACATTTAATACCAACCAATTTACAACAAAACCTGTTGTGACTTTTTTGCCATCTAACCCCTTCAGCAAAACTCTAGCTTATAGTAGCAAACCTGTTAGTTTAGACAGATATTTAAAATGTCTTTATTGATCTTTTGAATGCAACTCTTTCATAATTAAATAAAAATTGATTATTTCAACTATTTTGTTTATTTCCAAATGCATGTTGTTTAAAATAACATTTACTGTAAGGCTACAGTTCTTTCATTTTTCTCCCTTTAGTTTTGCATTGAAGATTGTCATGCTTATTCTTAACAAACCAGAATAATTCCACTTTTAATTTTATTCATCATCCTGGTATGAAAAGTGTTTCTACTACTTAATAAAAAGAAACAAATATTCATCAGATCTCTTTTTTTCATTCTCTTTCTTATAAGTAACATGTAGATGCACTTTACTATCATTGTTATTTCTAATAAAGCTATGTCTTAAGCAACTTATGAATTGGGCTGGATAGGCTGAGAAATGGGACTGTTCAGCCTGAAGAAGAGAAGGCTCAGGGGAGATCTCATCAATGTCTGTAAACACCTGAAAAGAGGGTGCAGAGAAGACAGAGCCAGGCTCTTTTCAGTGGTGCCCAGGGACAGGACAAGAGGCAATGGGCACAAAGTGGAACGCAAGAAGTTCCCTCTGAACACCAGGAAGCACTTCTGTACTGTGCAGGTGACAGAGCACTGGCACAGGTTGCCCAGAGAGGTTCTGTAGTCTGCCTACTTGGAGACCTTCAAAAGCCGCCTGGACGTGGTCCTGGGCAACTCACCCTAGGTGTCCCTGCTTGAGCAGGGGGTTGGACCAGACAACCTCCAGAGGTCCCTTTCAAGCTCAACTTTTCTGTGATTCTGTGATTTGCTCTGAATATATCAGAATTTCTGGTCATACAAAGAAACACCATTGCCACTGATCTGTTTAATGTAGTTTGTGAGAGTGTAGCTACCCAGAGCCAACAATGTTTGCTGACATTTGCCCAGCCAGGAATACATATTCATAGGAAACAGAGCTTCTCTAGTGCAGCATGGAAAATCTAGGACAGAAATACAGCAATATATTGCTGTGTTTGTGCTGGGGTGGTTTTGGATTCTCTTGGGGATGTGGTAGGGACAAGAAAGATAAGAGGAAAGTGCTGTTGGGAAAATGAAATGAAACAGAACAAAATGAAACAAACAAAAAAGCTCAGCCTGAAAAAGTGTTGTGCTTGAAAAGACAGAAACTATATAGCAAGGGTAGAATTCACATGTTGTGGATGGGTAGGTAGAGAACACAGTGTATGGACTATAGGTACCCAGCCATGAGGGGTGACTGCTTGTTGGAAGCACAACTACTTAATTCTCTGAAATAGAAATAACAAAATGAACTGAAGTGAACTATAATTTAGTCAAACTCATCACTGCATATAAAGTAAAATTAGGTCTACGTGGCAAACGTGGCCAGTGAAGAGAGAATGTTGGTGTAAGAAAACAGCGATAACTTTGGGCCTGAATATACCAGAGGAATACTATTTTTCTTAAATGAGTAGGTTATATACTGTGTTACTTCTCTTTTTTGTAACTCTCTCAACAAGTGAAACTGTAAATAAGTATAGCATTAGAAAAAGTAAAATAAAGGCACAATTAATACTGAGACAAACAAGAGACAGATCATTGCAGAAGTAGAATTTTTCAGGAAAGAACATAATGATTTTGTAGAAACCAGATTTACTTAGATTCCTACACAATGTCTACATGGATTAAGTAAAGCAGCAAAGGTTTTGTAACTTGAGAGGAAATAACCACCAAATAATCACAAAATGCTGTCAGTGAAAAAGCGCAATCAAGAGTGAAGTCTGAAAAGCCGTGATACAAATGGCTTGGCCTAATTTTCAGGCCAATAATGCCAAGAACAAGAAGTCAGTCATCATCTTACAAGTTACACAGATTATTTATTTATTTATTTATTTATTTATTCATTTATTTATTGTTTCTGAAAATAAATCAGAGAATCCATAAGGCTGGAACGGTCTAAGGTCTGCCTGTCTACCCACAGGGTGCTAGTGTAACAAGGGGTATGAATTGTAACTCCAATGAAGCAAAACTGGAGCAACTTATGCTTATAACTTTATGCCTCTCAAAACTTTAGAAACTTGGCAATATTCCTGTACTTCATACTAAAATAGGATTCTTCTCATCATAGTATTTTGTGACATATGAGGATTCTGTTTGAGCTCTTATTCCTAAAGTCTCTGCTATGCTATGAACCATCCAGCCTTACACAGATTTGTAAGAATGAGAATTGAATTGGTTTTAGTAAGACAATACATTTGACATATTTAATGAGAAAGTTCATTAATGATAGCAGTGATCACAATACAATCAGTATTTGAGAGCTTAAGTCTGAAGTATTCCTGGGCTGAGAACCCAAGACTCATACTTGTCTGTATTTGTCACACGTCTATACTTATATTCATCTATATTTTTGAAAGTGAATTAACCACTTGAATAGCTCATTAAAAAAAAAAAAAAGAAGAAGAAAGAAAGATGAAGAAGAGATGGGGGGAGCTGAATAGAGGAAATTGCCTTAACCTTCAGGAAAATAAGAAATTGGAAGGATTTTTCTAGCAGAAACGTGTTCCAAAATAGAGACTGCCAGGGTCTGACATTGCTGTAGATTTTTTACATTTTGATCTTTTATGGCCCAGGCTGTCTTCAAAATATCTGCAGAAAGGATCATAAAGGAAATATTGATACTTTAAGTGAGAATTACCTGTCACAGATAAACTTTTATAATATGAGTACCACCTTATCTAAGGTCCCTATACTAGTCACAAATAATTTAGATTGATAAAACAGTTTTTGTAATAGAATCACAGAATCAGAACGGCTTGGGTTGGACGGGACCTGAAAGATCATCTAGTTCCAACCCCTCTGCCATGGGCAGGGAGGAAGAATAGGGTGGAAATAGTGAGAGAAAGACCCTTATAAGACAAAAAAAATTGAGGTTCCTCAAAATAAAAATATATCTCCAATTCATTGAACAGAAACAGCCTAAGCCTCTGAAATTCATGAGAGGAAAGAAAAAAAAAAGACAAATTCCATAATCTGTGTAATTAAAAGTGCCAGAAGTTTTAGTTCTTTTAAATTATAAAAATGAAGAAATTTGTAATGGTTGTGATGCACTGTTTAAAGAAAGACAGAGAAAGAGAGAGAAAGAGAGAGAAAAGACATGAAAAAAACATGAATAGACGTTATTTTTATAATCTAGGGCAATCTAGCTATTCCCAAGCCATGAGTTATAAGCACATTACATGGACACAACCAAAACTAATAAGTTCTCCTGTTGTACACTCTCTCAGAGGAATCTGTTGTAGCTGGTATGAAAATTAGCTTATAAAAATTGGGAATTATTGATCCAGAACATTACATGTACAACATCCCTATGTTCCTCAGAAAGCTGTACTTAGTTTTGCTGTAGCATCAAAATTCTTGGGAAAAAAAAAAAAAAAATAGAATTTAAGTTGCTAAGAAACTATTGACAGAAAAATAAATCATCAGGTTTTGATCACAGCTCACGCAATATGAGAATAAATAGAGGGCAGATGGAATGTAGGGAGAGTTCTATTTTGATTGGTTTCTGTTCATAGATTTCTTGGTCTTTTCCAGCAGATTGCTGTCAACTGTCTTGGGACACTTTAATGGGGCTGTGTTTGGCAGCAAAGACTTGGATCATTCCCTGAACAAAATTAACATTGTAGGATATAGTTTTTACTCAGCCAACCAAACTAATACAACCAATGACATTTTACGCTCCTGGGTCCCTACATTGGCTCTGAGCACAGCACTGCCAGTGGCTCACAGAAAGACATCAGAGAATTCTTTTTTTTTATTTTCATTTAAGGTTTGCTCATCATCAAAGTATTTCTGCAGGGCAGGTGGTGTTGGCTGTAAAAACATATGCACAAAAGTGAATTTAATAATAGAGCAAGAGTGCATCTGCAATGCCAGACTCAAAAAGGAATAACTCAGGAATTAGGTTAAATTCCTAACCTGGAATTTAGTGGGATGTATAGCATAAACGAAAATAGGAAGGAAGCAATGGCTGAAGGCTGCAACCACAGAAAACAATAGAAAAAAGAAGAAACCAAAGAGTGTATGCAGTGAAGGTATAAGAAAATAGGAGGAATAACCCCAGGCACCAGTATTGGTTGGGGACTGACCTGTTGGAAAGCAGCTCTGCAGAGAAGGACCTGGGGGTCCTGGTGGACAATAAGTTAACCATGAGCCAGCAATGTGCCCTTGTGGCCAAGAAGGCCAATGGGATCCTGGCCTGCATTAGGAGGAGTGCAGACAGCAGGTCGAGAGAGGTGATCCTCTCCTACTCAGCTCTGGTGAGGCCACACCTGGAATATTGAGCGCAGTTCTGGACTCCTCAGTACAAGAGGGACGTGCAACTTCCAGAGAGGGTCCAGTGCAGAGCTACGAAGATGATTAAGGGACTGGAGCATCTATCTCATGAGGGAAGACTAAGCGAGCTGGGCCTGCTCAACCTGGAGAAGAGAAGACTGAGAGGGGATCTTATCAACTTGTACAAATACCTGAGAGGACAATGTAAAGAGAATGGGGCCAAACTCTTCTCAGTGGCGGCCAGTGATAGGACAAGGTGTAATGGGTACAAATTGAAACATAGGAAGTTTCATCTCCATATGAGGAAGAACTTCTTTACTGTTAGGGTGAAAGAGCACTGGAACAGGCTCCCCAGAGAGGCTGGAGAGTCTCTTTCTTTGGAGGTATTCAAAACCTGCCTGGATGCGATCCTGTGCAATGTGCTTTAGGTGACCCTGCTTGAACAGGGGGGTTGGACTAGATGATCTCTAGAGGTCCCTTCCAACCTCAACATTTCTGTGATTCTGTGAAAATTACTGTAGTCAGTTCTAGCATAGGTATGAAAGGAGGAATAATTTTTCTTGCACTTTATTCTATAGGATGCTTCTAACTGCCAAATGACAACAGTAAAGTATTCCAGCAAACAGGCAGTAGTAAAGCCAACTCCAAATCTAAAAGGCCACATTACAGAAGTACTATTTATATTGGCATATACATGGTGGTTCAAGAAATACAAGGTTTATATAGCTAACCATAGACATTGAAGATCTGTCTCTGTGTTTCGCCTTCAAGTACCTGTCTCCGATGTTTCATCTTCCTTTAACATCATCTCTTTTATTAACATTTGCTGCTTTTGCAGTAGCCTTCCATGCTGCCACACAGATGGATTAGCTGCAATGGCGCCATCTTTTTGATCCAGTGCAGAACATGTCAGGTTTTGCATGATGCATTTCATTTTCACTATTTCTTGTTTTCACAATCGAGTATTACGTTAAGAAGCTCAGTCTATTAAAATGGAGCTCCCAGTAAGGCTGGACATTCTTCAGGTTTGAGCTCTCCTTGGACTTGAGAATATGTAATGAAGCAGCTGTACTTTTTTATTTTCAAAGATTCATTCTTCTTGAAAGACAAAGATTTCTACTGAAATACAGGTGTGCTGTGTAAGATGCTGGTCTTTTAGAACCAGCTGCAAAAGTACTGTGGATTTGATTTAGATGTTTTCTATATAACAACTGTAATTTCATTCATCTATTTTAAATTGAAGGGTAATTAGAATTGCCTACTTTATTATAACTTAATTCAGTGTGCAAATTAAAATTCTTGTTCTAGTATTTTATGAAGAATAAAATGTTAATTTTATTCTATCCTCTGAAATGTTTACTACGACTGGTTAGAATGATGCACAGTACAAAGAATTAGGTGAAGCTGAGTAATATATCCTATCTATACAACAATGTGTTTTGAAAACTTAAATGAAAAATGTAGCAGATGTACAATTACTTTTTTTTTTTTCAATTTAACAGAAAGGGAGAAAGAGATTTAACAGACTGAAATATACAGACCTTACTGCTGTTACCATAGATATAAGGTAGTAAATCTCTCTCATTTTATCAAAAAACTTGAGATTCTGTGAACTTTATGACATATTATTTTCTCTCCTGCCTCTTAAAAATAGATAGTCTTATTGGTTTATGTTTTGTTGTAGGGTACAGTGAAGTTTCAGTTCATGACTGTGACTTCTAAGGCAAGAAATAATTAATAGCTGCCTACAGTATTGAACAGTGGGACCGCAACCTTTGACGAGAAAAATTCATAAATATTTTTAATTTCTGCATTTCTGTCCAAGTTATTTTTTTCTGTTGTGTTATGCAACTAGAAGTAGATGCAGGGAATAACTTAATCACTCACTATAAAGAAAGAAGATCTCTGGACCCTTCTTCCATCTTTTGTATGACTATTTCACACAAACTGCATCTTCCGTCCTGTCAGTAGAGCCAAAAATCCAGCCAATCTTATATGCCATTGTCATGGTTTTGGCTGGGATAGAGTTAAATTCTCTTCGTAGAGGTTCACACAATGCTGTGGTTTGGATTTTTTGATGAAGATAATGGTGATGTTTTCAGTTGCTGCAGAGCAGTGTTTGTACAGAGCCAAGGACTTTCCAGCTCCTCGTATTGCCCTTCGAGCGAGGAGGCTGGGGGTGCACAGGGAGCTGGGAGGAGACACAGCCAGGGCAGGTGATCCAGACTGACCAGAGAGATATTCCACACCATATGACATCATGCTCAGCCATAAAAGCTGGGGTAAAGAAGGAGGAAGGGGGGGACGTTGGGAGTGATGGCGTTTGTCTTCCCAAGAAACCATTACGCGTGACGAGCCCTGCTTTCCTGGAAGTGGCTGAACATCTGCCTGCCCATGGGAAGTAGCGAAAGAATTCCTTGTTTTGCTTTGCTTGTGCGCGCTGCTTTTGCTTTACCTAGTAAACTGTCTTTATCTCAACTCATGAGTTCTGGCACTTTTACATTTCTGATTCTCTCCCCATCCCACCTGGGGAGGGTGAGCGAGTGGCTGTGTGGCACTTAGCTGCCTACTCGGGGCTAAACCACAACAGCCATCCAGATACCCTTTTAACTTTGGTTTTCATGTTCTCTCCCTATCCCAGTGAAGTCTGTTTGCCATGATGTACACTAGACTGGATTAGGGAGGTGTAATGAAAACCACTTAACATTTTTTCAAATCTTGCTTGGTTTCAGGGTGTTTTCTTTGAGAAATGTAAATCCATGTAAATCCAAACATGAGGAAATATTATGGCATCTCTGTAGTTCCCTTGGACTGAAGAGAGCCTAGAAGGCAAGCTTCTTCTCTCTTGTCAAGTGCTGTAACCATGTGAAAAGTAAGTATTGTCTCTGAATATGTGCCTCAGCAAAAGTGGTAACTGTGACTGTTTTTCGGGTGGTCAAACCCATAACTGTTAGCTTTGCGATGGCATATTACAGAATTGTTTAGGTTGGAAGGGACCTCTGGAGGTCACCTTGTCAAACCCCTCTACTCAAGCAGGGACACCCAGAGCACTTTGCCCAGGACCATGTCCAGGTGGCTTTTGAAGATCTCCAAGGAGGGAAACACCACAACCTGTGTGAGGAAATTCCCTAATTAAACCTGTGAGAGGTTTCAGACACATGAATGTCTAGCTTGCAAATCCCTGTTTGGGCATGGGATATCATGACTGTGTTCAGATCTGTGGAAGCAGAGCAATATGCCCTTGAGAAGCCTGCTAACACAGATATGGGTGTCTCCCACCTCTCATGTCAATGATCAGGCAGAGTATGGAGGACAGTAAGGTGAGCAGTAAGTGCCTAACACTGCTGGCAAAGCCCTGAGACCCAAACAACAACTGCCAGTTTGAAGTCAAAGGAACCACTCTATAATAGGAGAAGACCAGAAGAGAGGTAATGAAGAGAATATTGCTTCAGACCTGCTTGCTGGCTGTATGTAGATAAAGACATTTCTAACTTCAGGCTTTGATTCACTCCTATGCTTGGTTTCTACAAGCTACTCTGCTGGTACTTAGGGGCCTTTCAGACACAGCTTAATGAACTGACTTAATCAACTCTGGAAGGATTCCTCCTGTGAAAAGCAGTCTGTAATCAAAATAAAGCCATCATATCACTCTGTGTTGTCCTCCATCATGGCCACATGGAGGAACACAGTGTGCAATAAAAAAANNNAAAAAAAAAAAAAAAAAAAAGAAATAATAAGGTCAACTATTACAGAAAAACAAATACATTATTAAATAAGAAGTTATGCCCGGGGAGCAAGAATAGAGCTAAACTGACTGCTAAGATAGAATGTGTGTGCCTGGAAAATTTAAACAACTGAGTGTGATCTAAAGTCCTTGTAGTCAGCTCAGCTTCACTTCACTTGACATTTCTGAGAACTGTGGTGTGAAGTATACTCATCATTACTAGGGTTTAAATCAACAAATTTTCCTCATGAAACATGAGGAAATATTATGGCATCTCTGTAGTTCCTATAAATATATATATATATATATATGTATTGGAAAGAGAAAAGCAATTTAGCATATAAGCAGACTGCATTTTAGAAAAAGGTAAAGAGATGTATGCCAAACACCAGTGTTTACTTCTCTGTGCAACATAGCATGAATCTCATTAAATTTACTACTGGAGATTTCATCCGAATGAGACTGTGACATTCACCAGATCTGCAAAATACAGTGGCAGGTAAGAAGCTGTTGTAAGATAAGCAAAATAACTTCCAGAAAACCTGTGATCTGTACTGAGATTCCTTTAGTCTTCTGTGTACCTTGATATAATGTAGCAGCTGAAGATCCCACAATGATTTAATTATTGCACCTGCAGTATCAGTCTGGAAGTGTTAGGGCTATAAAGTAAGCAGTGGTTTCAAGGAATGTCCTATTTACTTTAGGCACTGACTACTACGTCTGGTCAGACACTCAAAAATGAATGGTGACAGCATGCATTGCTGGAAGCACTAGGATGAGGATGGTGTCACAAGTTGATTGTTAAAAAAGAGAATCAGGATGAGAAAAGAGCAAAGCTGATTCTAGTCAGTGTGTCATATGCTTCCAGAATAGTCCTTTCCAAAATAAGGTCACTTAAACTCCCTCTACAAACGAAGCAACAAGAGCTAAAAACAGAAAGCAGAAACTGCAATGTATAGACAAGACATCCTTCCCAAGGAGAACTCACCTTGCAGTGAATATGATAAGGAATACATTGAGATGAGGAGATGTTGCTTGTGCCTTGGACAAAATGCGGGGAAAGGTAAAGAGGGTTACTACTCAGGATCTTGGAAATAGAAAATAAAAATGCTCCATCTCAAAGAAAGTTATGTAATAACTCTCAATTGTATTGCTCAGCAGGTTGGTAAGCAAGCAGTACCTTCAGTCATAGTTATTAGGATTACAGCTAGCTCTCACTGGGGCTTAACTGGCACCATTGTATAAGAAGGACATGAAACTTTTGGAGAGTGTCCAAAGGAGGGCTACAAAGATGGGGAAGGGTCTGCAGGGCAAGATGTATGAGGAGCGGCTGAGGTCCCTTGGTTTGTTCAGCCCAGAGAAGAGGAGATGAGGGGAGGCCTCATGGCAGCCTACAGCTTCCTCACGAGGGGAGTGGAGGAGCAGGCTCTGGTCTCTTCTCTCTGGTGACAGCGACAGGACCCGAGGGAACGGCATGGAGCTGTGACAGGGGAGGGTCAGGCTGGGTGTTAGGAAAAAGTTCTTCACTGTGGGCACTGGAGCAGGCTCCCCAGGGCAGTGGTCACAGCACTGAGCCTGCCAGAGTTCAAGAAGCGTTTGGACACCGCTCTCAGACACATGGTCTGATTTTTGGATGGTCCTGTGTGGAGCCAGGAGTTGGACTCGATGATCCTTGTGGGTCCCTTCCATCTCAGGATACTCTGTGATTCTATGATAGAGCAATTCTGTGAAGTGGTAGGAGAAGATGGTAGCTAGAGTGCAGCCTCCAAATCCCCATTATTTGTTTTGTGGCCATGCATGAGAATCTCAGCTATGGACCAAGACTGTGTTGTGATAGTTACTATACAAATTGTGAATAAAAACAAAGTCCCTGTCCCAAACCACTTGTGATAGGAAGAGGAATGACTTTTGAAAAGATGAAAAATTGGTTACAGAGACTCTTTGTCATACTGGGTCAAAATGTGTAGCAATGCAGGATTCACAGAATCACAGAATCACAAGGTTGGAAAGGACCTTCAAGATCATCTAGTCCAACCGTCATCCTATCACCAATACTAACCACTAAGCTACTAAACCATATCTTGTAGCACCTTGTCCAGGCGCTTCTTAAAAACCGCAAGGGTCGGTGACTCCACCACCTCCCTGGTCAGGCCGTTCCAGTGCTTGACCACTCTCTGAGAGAAAAAGTTTTTCCTGATATCTAATCTAAATCTCCCCGTGCACAACTTGCAGCCGTTACCTCGAGTCCTATCATTAGTTATCTGGAAGAAGAGGCCGACCCCCTCCTCATCACAACCTCCCTTCAGGAAGTCGTAGAGTGCAAAATTGCCACTGTGTATGAAATCTCTTCACAGATATGGGTGTTTCAGGTACCCATCTTAGTGACAATTTCAAAGAGGTTGCCAAGTGGCCTTGTAGAAGAAACACTAAGTCTGTGCGAAGAAGTAGAAATGATAAGGATGGATGAATGCAGCTGGGTTTGGAAAATGTCTTTTCTGTATCTCAGCTACACACTAGTGGTCATTCTGGTGCAATGCAGACCATTAAAAGATCAAAGAGCAGGCACCACTATTATTGCAAAATAATCCACTTATACTTGGCAGCCGTAATTTTGATTTCACTTAGACTTACCACATCAGTCGGATTGTCTTCTTTATTTCTATAGGGAATAAGACCTGATTTATTTAAAGTATGGATCTGTTAGGGTAATGCTAAATTAACTAGGAGGATAAGGGAGTAATTAGTACTGCAGGTAGCTGTAATAAATTATAACATACCCAACTACCTAGTTTTCTATGCTTTAGCACAGAAAAAAAGATAAGAACAGCAGCTAAGGAGACTAAATTTGTTTTCTCTTTAGTCTCCTGATGCAATATACCAAGTTTCCCTTAACAACTTTTGAACCCAAACATTTTTTTTTTTTTTAAATAAAATCCTGATAAACATTTGCCAGATCATAAACATAAAGGATATCCCCATCTGAAGCATTTACATGACTGTTTGACTGGGTGAGTAACAAATAATTTATGCTCCAAATGTGTTTGCATTTAAATGATTTAAGCTTGATTCCTGTTGTAGTTATCTGATTTTTGATGAAGTAGTTTAAAATTATTCTCACCTATGAGACAGAAGAATTTTAATCTGAATTGTAAAATAGGGAATACTGCAAGCTGTGCAAACTTAGTTGTTATCAACAAACTTATGCTTTTTCCCCCAGGATAAAACTGCATCAGCTGAAAGTTTTGCTCGGTAAAGGAGAAACAAAACTAATTACATGAAAAGATTTATTTGTCTGTAAAAGGTAAATAGACAGCACACTTGTAAAACAGTTAATTGGAATTACACTGCTGTAAACTCTTCAGTCTATTATGCATTATACATTGAAGGCCATCTGGAGAGTTTGTATATATAAATTTAGGGCTAACAAGAGCTGTCCTGAATAAAAGTTTTACTGATTTATTTAAATGGGGCCTGGACGAGTACCAAAATGCTTCTAACTTATGCTAGATAACCTGCATTTAGAGTCAGAGAACCGAGAACAAAACAAACTTTAGCAAGATCCGTGGGAATAAGATAATTTCTGACTTAGGGATTTTATAAGAAAAAAAGAAATCACTTTTATAAATAATTATGAGCATGTTACTATGTAGATTAGCTTAGCACCATAGAAAATAGCTGTTGGTCACTGCTGCTGAGGGGTTGGAAACCCCTCTGCAGTACCACGATGATAACTGTGTGCACCCAGCCTCCAAAGTCTAGTCCCCTACTTGAAAAACTGCAGCCTAGGCACAATGTCTCGCTAAGTTACTAGGAATATAAAACCAAAATTTCTACCTCTAAACATTCTGGGGCTTTTCTCTGGCACTGCTGACAAATGGCACTATGAAATTTGCTCATTTTTCTTTCTCTCTGTCCCCTTGACAAGTTGGTCCCATCCATACTGCCCACTGAGAAAAGTTCCTGTCATGTCATTTCCCAAATTCATTCTTGTCCAGGAAAATGCTTCTGGGTACAGGCTAAAATCATGCCCGAGAGTGTGCCAATCATACTGAAATCTGGACAACAATGGATTAGTGTTAGTGTCGGAACTGATTTCTTAGCTAGTGCAAACACCAATGAAGGGACCTCCTGAGTTATTATATTTAATTGTCTTTTTTTCACAGGTGACAGATGGACACAAGCTCCATCTTTAAGTCACCTAGTTAACTGTTCTTCTCTGGAAGGCTGTTCCAGAACCTCAGTGTTTTCATCATTAGAAAAATTCCTCTAACCCTTCTTTGCCCACAGCTAACTAATATTAAATTCTTTCTTTTTTTTTTTTAATAAGTTTTTATTTTCCTCCCTTATGATTGCTATTTATTTTTCTTGTTTTCTATCTCTTCCACACAACCCTAGGTCTCAGTCTTTCAGAGGGAAAAATCCAACCCGCTCACAGTCTGTCAACTCAATGAAGTGATTTCATTTGGCCTTCCTATAATACAGGATCTTCATTGTTTACTTCATAAGCTTCCCCCACTCCAATTTGAATAGATCTTGTGGAACCATGTGAGTAGCAGAGTATGAACTATTCCTACCCATAGCTTTGTACATCAGCATTTCCTTCTCTCTACTGGAAGTACTACACCTGACTGGAGGAAAATCATGGATTTTAGGTGACTCACCTCTTCTTTGAAGTATATTTAATCCAACTGAAGTCAATAGGAAGACTGTAACTGCTTTCAGAAGTATCTACTATCTAGTCCTCTGTGAATTTATGCCCTTTTCAGGATGTTTGTTTTAGAACTGATGGCAATCTAAAATGCTTTATTCTACAGTTTATTTCATCACTGAATAAATTGTTTTAAATTTCCATTGTGGGAAAGAGAATAGTACTATTCATGCCTGTGTGATGATACATGTTGTTTAAGACAAATTATGTGAGTGATTCTTGTGACAGAACAAACACTGTATCCTGCTCAATGTTAGCAAGCATAGGCTGTTCCTAGATGTGGCAGACCTGTGGTGAGAACCTCCCTTCATGGAACACCTTATATTGCAGAACATCATTCGTCTTGTCTGCATGGTGCTGTACCGTTTCTGTGCATGGATTTAAAAGGTATGAGATGTATTTGCAGTAAGAATGCTGCCACAAACTTCTCTGGATGGAAGACAAGAAGGCTTGTTCACACACTCCTTCTCACCGTATGGTCCCATAAGTTTGACTCATTCTTTGTGTCAACAAGCCTTCACAGATTTGAAGCTAACACTGCTTTTATTCTGTTGTATAATGTCACTCTCTGTAATTGAGTTTCTTCTGCATTGGATGAAAGAATTCAGCAATTCCATTTTGAATGGATTCCAAATGAGAATTTCTCTCTGATGTTTTTCTGCTACCCTCAGATGAGAGTCAGCTGAGCTGCACACCCAGAATTTGTATATCACTTTCCTCCCTTACTAAGCCAGCAAGTTCATTGAAAAGTGAACGTGATATACATCCTCAGAATAGCAAGTTTATGCACATTGCTATATACCAGTTATCGGAAGTAGAACATATACCGGAAGACCTATCTTGAATTCTTCTTGTATGATGTATTCATACTTTAAATAAATAAATAAATAAATTTTGAAACAGTCTCCCATTATTAACTCAATTTCTTGATAAATTTAATTTACCAGGAAAAAGAACTCAGTCAAACACAAACTGAAAGCAAAAGCTTTATATCCTCAGCTACCATAACTCAGCTCCTAAAACAGTAAACCTCCCTTCTGATCAGCAGATAACCCAAGATATTTTTCTCCCTTCTTGATATATGAATTTACCAAAGCTCAAACCTATTTTGCCAACAAGGAGGAAAATTCTAGGCCTTTAAATTGTTTTGGAACTTTAATAGAAAGATAGCTTTTCACCTCTTCACCAGACTGATTTTCTTCTCCTACTATGGCAATTCAGAGTGATTTCACTTGCAGCAAAACAGCTACAGTAAGTTCAAACAGATGCAAAGGGATGGGTAAACACATTCAAAAGTTATACAGTTTTGCCAATAATCTTGAGAAATTACCAGTATTTCTAACCACTCATACCACTCTAACCACAGACAGTGGGTCACTGAATCTGACCTAGCTGTAAGGTAAAACATCTTAAACTGTTCAGAGTATGACAAAAGACATGTTTATGTGGTCTATTCTAGCTTCTTCCTTTTTGCTTTCTCTTCTTGAGCCACCAGCCATTCCAGTTCTAGTCTCCTGCTACCACAGTGGAGTCATAGGAAGTAATTTTTGTCTCTGGAACCATTCTTTCCACTACACCAGTTTCTCTTCATGGTTAACATGTACAAGAGCTGTCAATCCCAAGTGTTCTCACTTGGGAATTATATCCATTGTCTTCATTGTCTACTCTTTCTTCAGCTATCTAACTCTTCCTTTTCAAAGCTCCCACCCTATTTTTTAAGTTAAATGATATGACTGGACAATGCTCAGAGCAACCTGATCAAAACAGGTCTTGTGTTGGGGAGGGTTGGATCAACTGGCCTTGTAGAGGTCCATCCAAGCCATATTATTCTATAGTTCTATGTCTACAGCCATCTCATATGGATATACTAGAGATATTTTGCATATATTTCAAGTTTTTTAGATGTCTGTCCCTTTAATTATATTTATTTTTTTAATATAACTTCAAAATATTCTGTCTACAAAATAGGGTGTCATAACCTATGCAGCCCTGTTCTCTTTTTTAAAATAATTTTTATAAAGGAATCACAGGTACTTCCTAATGAAACTATGGAGTACTGGTGGGTATTTTACATGTCTGATTCATGAAGTTAAGAGAACTTGAAGAAAATAATACCTTAATCTGGAATATGGATATACTGCATATTAGCTCTTCATACTTTATGCCAGAAGACATTCATGAGGTCTTGTACTGAAGGATATGTTGTTGGCAGTTTCCTCAGAAAATCAATAAGATTTCTAGCATTAATTAGTATATGAATTTCAGATAGGACATTGGCATATCATGCTTGTAAGTGTTACCCAGACTGAAACAGATCAAACTGTTAGCTGTAAGTGCTTGAAAATTCACCTGTCAGTAAAATAAGATATAGGAAAATTATAAAAAAAAAAAAGCATTGGTTTTTGAATTTGAATTTGGAATTTTTGTTAAAAACAGTAATCTCAAACAAGGATAGTTCTTGATCCTCATGTTATGTATATAAAATCTCATATTTCTGAAGTTTATTGTATGGGAAAAATATTTTTGATGTTTTAATATAATTTTTATGGATACCTTTCTTTAGAAGGTTTTTTGTTTGTTTGTTTGTCTGTTTCTGTTTATGAAAAAAAATTGCATACCTCAGTCTTACACATTGGGAACAAGACCTAATCAATTTTTTTGGTAGTTTTATTTTTTTGTCTCTAGAGACTATGTTTTAATAAGGTAAACCTGCTAAAAGTGCCAGAACTAACACCTGTGAGTTACCAGCCCTGAAGTCCTGCTTCACATGGCACATCATACTAGAGGCTTCCAATGACTCGAGATGAGTTACAGAAGTATTAATTCTAAATTTCACCATTACAAATGTAGATTATTGTCTTAAAGTATATCATTAGCTGTAGTTGAACACTTCAGTTTATCTCAAATAATACTGATGATCAGCAGTGGCTGAATCATAGAAATAATTGTGGCAGTCATATTAGCAAAACATGTTAGAAAGCAACTTTAGGAGACGTATGACTTCATAGACTAAGAACAAAGAATTTGATTAGAAAGTTCCTATCATCGTTTACAGTTGATTGTATGGGAGTTCTGTGACATGATTTTTATTATATGGAAAAGGAGAAGCTTTACTTGTAATAGTCCTTGCATTTTTGGTACCTAAAGTGATTGGAGCAGGCACATGAGAATGAACAGACCATACAGGACAGTAGTGGTGAGATCCAACCCCAGCATAAAACATATAAATTTAAGATTTTCCATATAAGTGTCTACATATAATTTGGCCATCTTCACTCC
>VXAL01001470.1:0-14714 GCA_013399475.1 Chauna torquata | reverse complement strand
TTTCAGTATATAAATAAGCTTTGAATAATATCTTATAAATATCATCCACAAAGTGTGGCAAGCACTAATTAACTTCTCTAAATAGAGGCTTGAGTGAGATTCTAAGATCAAAGATTAAAGAAATAAAAATAATTTTGAAAAAGTAACTGATACTAGGAAGTCTATTTGTAATGTCCATATTCTCTGAGGTGGCAATCCCTGTACATTACTACACAGCATAATCTGCTATTTATATGAACTTTCCCTACATTGGGATTTGATTATGTATGAAGTACAGCAGAATTCTTTGTCTTCTTTAAATCATCTTACTTTAAAGGGAAATTAGTTGAATATCACTTCTGCCTTGCAGCCCTCATACCTGTCAGCGTTCAGAGGATGTTGAGAGGATCAACATCAAAGATTACTCATCACTGAAGGCAGTATCCCCACCATTCAGTACTTTCATGGTTATATAAAGGCAGTGATATGTGAACTTCCAAACTAACATTCCCATGCTAAAATGCATCTCTTGTACTTCAAAACTTTTCTAAATGCCCTAAGTATATAAAGTAAACAATTAAAAGAATACAATATATATTCCTTATTCATATATTTTACAAGGTGTTACAGTCTCAGTTCAGGTACTGAAAAATATTAAATTAATGTTATCAAAGGGTCATACCTAGAAATGAATACAAGATTTTTTTTGACTTGACTTTGATAAGCTAACTTAGTATGTTTCTCTGTGGACCAACCACTCAACAGGACATGCATAACAGACACAGAAACAAGAATTTTCAGTACAAAAAACAAACAAGGTATAGGCATTTATGATTGCCAAGGCACATACCAGGTTGAACAACAGTTGATCAGGATTTTTAAAAAAATTATTTTTTTTTACTAGAATCACAGGTCTTTACTAGCACTAAGCGACTTCAAAATTCTCAACAGGACAGTGACCAACCTTCCATTCAAACCCTGTAAATGTCACATCTCACAGCATCTTCAAAGTGCAGGCTCTACCTGCTAAATGCTATACATTTTAAATCAACATTACTGAACTTCTTGGTGAAAAATTAACTCTGATAAATGAGAAAGGATAAAATAGGAATGTATTTTTATTATATTTATACAGAATTTTTATTAAAATGAGTCTTGTCTCACATAGGGGTGAACTCTTAGAGTCAATAGTCTATGCTATTTCCCCAGTCACTCAACTTTGTGGCTGTTATGACCAGCTAACCTATACAGTGTGTGAATAGATATTTAGTGTATATAACTAATATATCCCCAAGGATATTTTTGTCTATAACCCCCCCCACACACACACAAATAAATAAATAGAATAAAAGGTCCTACAATTTGGACTGATCCTGGAAATACTTCACATACTAAGTTGCCATTAGTTTTCTTCTGAAGCGAGATCTTTATACTCAATCCCTCAAGAACTGTCGCTACACAGTCAGGCCTTTAGCAGATCTGAGGATCTTTATTTTAACAAAAACAAAGGAATTAGTAAGTACCACTCACTGCATTTCCAAAAGCAACCTGTCTTACCATGAGCTCTGGCAGATATCTTCCCTTTAGCAAAACCAACTTCTTAGTTTACCTGAATTGAAAGAAAACCAGAAACAATTCTGTAAATAGTCTAACATCTGAGATATTTAGGTATCTCAGAATGAGATGCTGAGATACCAGCAAAACAGGCTGAATAGTCAGTCTATGTATGTAATTAGGAATGTAGATTTTGGAACCTGGTCTGCTGCAGCCACTCTACTTTTGTTGCACAGACTACAGACTTTAAAGTGTCCTATGTTTTCAGTTTTATTTCTGAAAATAAAGTCAAATTATACTCTTTTTTAAATGAAATAATTAGTAGATACTACTTGAACTTTGTATGTTGAGTGGTTCCAGAAAAAAATTCTGACTTTATGAACACAATGATTTTAGCCAGTATTTATTCTTTTTCAGATTTACAACTTTAGAAAATGTACTCATTTTGAAACACACTTCCAATAAAAAATACCTGGAATTCATTCTAAGAAGTTTCTTCTTCTCAGCAATCACTACACTCTGTGGTAATATTAAAGTATTATCTAAAAATATTTTATTTTATTTTATTTTTTTTTGTCTCTTCAGACAAGATTTTCCAATGTTAATCTTTGTTTTGTATTGTTAGTAAATATTAGGAGTGTGTGGTGGTTTCACACTGATGGCTAAGTAAGCTCTACCACATCCCTCTCTCACTCAAAAGAACAGGGGGAAAATATGATGAAAGAAAAACTCATGGGTTGAGATAAGGACAGAGAAATCCCTCACCAATTACTGTCACAGGCAAAATAGGCTCAGCACTGGGAGACTAATGTAATTTATTGCCCATTACTCAGACTAGAGCAGAAAGAACTGCAAACTAAAAACACATTTACCCCTCTCCACCCTCTCCTACCTCCTCCCCCCAAATGCCACAGCGGAGCAGGGAATTGGGGTTGCAGTCAGCCCATAATGCTTCATCTCTGCCACTCCTTCATCCTTACTCTCTTCCCCTGCTCCAGTGTGCGGTCCCTCCCACGGGATGCAGTCCTTCCCAGATTTCTCCTATGTGGGCTTCCCACAAACTGCAGTTCTTCAACAACTGGGTCAATACGACGGGGTCCATCCTTCAGGAATGGACTGCTCCACCATGGGTTCCCCATGGGCAGCAGCTCCCACCAGACCTCCTGCTCTGCCATGGGCTCCTCTCCATGGGCTGCAGCTTCCTTCAGACCATATCCACGCTCCACCATGGGCTCCAGCATGGAGATCTGCTCTGCTGTGGTACACCATGGGCTGCAGGGGGACAGCCTGCTCCACCACAGCCCTCTCCATGCACTGCAGGGGAATTTCTGCTCTGGTGCCTGGAGCACTTCCTCTCCTTCCTTCTTCACTGACCTTGGTGTCTGCAGAGTTTTTTCTCTCACATTTTCTCACTTCTATCTCCCAGCTGCTGTTGCACAGAAGTTTTTTTTCCTTTCATAATTATGTTCTCACAGGGGTGCAACCAGTGTGACTCATTGTCTCAGCTTTGACCAGCAGTGGGTCCCTTTCTGAGCCACCTGGAACTGGCTGTTATCTAACATGGGGCAGCTTCTGGACTCTTCTCATGGCGGCCACCCCTCCAGCCCCCCACTAACAAAACCTTGCCATGTAAACCTAATACAGTGTCCTGCATGGATAAGTCCTAACATGTTATAATCAACAACGTGTCTTTGAAAAGAAGAAATGAAACTTTTTTCAAGAGTAACTTTGTCCATAAGTTTTTTTTTCCCTTATGGTAGAAAAAATGCATTTGAAACTTCAGTTTGTCTCATTTTTATCACGCACTAAACTCATTACAAAGTTGGACTTCAAAACAAGACCTATAGAATCTGAAACGAAATAATGACAACCTACTACAAGAAGAAAAAAATGTGATGTCCTGTGTGTTTTACATGTAATCTGTATGCTCTCTACATTTTGAATCTCTTATTTCTGTCACTAATACCCATACATTTTGTTCATGTGATGCTGACATTCAGTATCACTACCAGCTCACAACAATCTAACCCACCAAAGCCAGCCAGATTAAATCAATTATCTAGTTGTTACAGTCAGTTTAAAGTGAAATTAAATAGATTCTGGATATTAATAACAGGCTGTAATAAGATAAACTGTCTCTTAATGATTCACAAAACTGATGAAAATAAATTTCCTTTGGTTTGTATTTTTTTTAATTGGTGATCACATTAAAGAAATTTTACCTCATGAAGTTAGGATTAATATCAAGCAAATGACTGCTAATTTATTATAACACTTTTTATTAGAATTAGTTCATTTGGTGAATATTTGAGCAGTCACATAAATCAAAAAGAGATTCACAGATAAAATATACTTGCTGAAAATATTTGTAATCATTATTTAGAGATCATGACTTTTGCAACCTTGGAGTAAAAATATTAAACCTTAGAGTAATTCTGTTGTCTTGAAAGTTTATTTAGTCTGTTGAAAAAAATGACCTTTCTTTTTTAAATACAAATCCTAAAGATGGTGTTTCATGATACAGTAGAGAAGATCTGAAAGTTAACTGCTGCTAAGAGTGGCAATCTCACTTTCCAACCCTGTGTGTTTGTACCTTTCTTCACGATGGCTATAACACTCACTAACACAGTTCAGCTCACTAACCAGAAAAAGCCCTCCCAGAGAGAAATGTACCTATTTTTTTGCCTGCTCCCTGATCTGATCCACACAGATGGAGTATCAGAGGACCTCAGGATCCAGGGATTTTGAGGAGTCCCTTTTGATAGCACCAGACCAATAAACCAGTGCATTCATATTATCCAGCTTCACCTTAACTAACACCTCCATGAAAAGTTTTCGTGATAGCACAGCAGAAGAGAATTGGTTCTAACCAGAAGCTTATCATCTAAACTTGTAGTAGTTGTGTAGTTGTTTTTTTTTTTGTTTTGTTTTGTTTTGTTTTTGACATTTCACTTTTTGTTTATTGTAGTTTCTAGCTTCATTAATCTTAATGGTTAATGCTTAACAGGAAGAAGACATTTCCAAACGTTCTGTCAAACATTATAAAAATGTGGACTTGTTCTAATCCAGTATGGAATCCAGGCCTTGTAGTAACAGAAGGAAAAAAAAAATTACTTCGAAAGACTCTACTTTAAAAGAGAAGAAGAAGAAGAAAAAAAAATTAAATATAATTTAACATTCCAAAAAGAATGTTCTTTCAAAGAAAGGAACTTTTATCTTTCTACTTTGATTTTTTTTTTTTTTTAATCTAAGTATTTCTTAAATTTTTATTGATGCTACTATAAGATTTCAGGGAAAAAAAAATCATTGAAGTCTTAAATGAAAAAATGTTTTTTGCTAATTGGTTTTGCTAGGATGCAAATCAAAAGATGGCCAGATAGGTCACCTCACCGTGTATGACTTTCATAATTTAGCACTTGACAAACTCACAGAATAACAATTAAAAAAAAATAAAATAAAGAGGAACTGTGAACTCTACATAACAGTTCTTTAACTAAAACCTTCAACACCATCAGCACTCCTAGAGAATCTCAATCCTTTCAGTATGACCCAGGTTCTACATTTGTAACTGTATAATGCTGATACTTGCCTCCACTGATTCTTTTGTAGTCACTGCAACTGATGTAATAGTATAACAGATTTCTCAAAAACATCAACTTTTCAATTGATGTAGCAGAAAACCTCCTGCTGATAAAGTAATCTTACTTCCCACAGAGTGAAAAACACTACAGGAGCTGAATGACAATGGATATGTTGGTCTTTTGGGTATGATTATTATATATTCAAATACTGAGGAAGAGATTAATATTTTGGAAGAGGCAAAAGATAGGCTAACTTCAGTGAGAAAAAGAACTGAAAAAGCAAGACATTTTTATCACTTGTTCGGTTATCTTCTTTAGAGAAATCAACCTAGTGAGACAGATTTTAATATACAATACTCTAGTGTAAAATTCAAGGCAGCTAGTCTAGGTGTATCCTAATCTAGCTACTATTAGAAACTCTCACTGCACTCAGCTTTACCTACCTTGTTTGTACTCCTGTTACAAACTGAGATAATACTTAAGCCACTCATCCATGCTATTCAAAAAGCTCTAAAACACAAAGAATAAGCCTGTGAAAACTGGTTTCTGTCTTACATATAGGAACTGCAAAAAATAGGGTGTTTTTTTTTAAGTTAAACAAGAATGCAGTTGATACAGTCTAAATGTTTTATTTTTTTGCTTCAAAAGAGAAGTGGGTGGGAGTACACTCACTGTACAATTGCCACTACATTGTTACTTTATTATCCTTTGTAAGACCCGAAAATCATGTGAGGGGCTGATGGGCATGAAATTAATTAGGGTCATTGCTTTTCAAAATGATACAATGTTTCCCATATTGTACATGGTTGTTGGTTTGTTTGTTTGTTTGTTTGTTTGTTTGTCTTTCCATGTGCACAATTAAATAAATGGTAAATATTTTACAGTTTTTCTAATGGAAGATCCTTCAGTTGGATTTAAAAGTATAAACTCTTTAATATTGTATAGTTCACGAGTTTCACTGATCTAATTGCAAGAATGGGATATTGACCAATATCAAGTTATGTCTGAAACCACTAAGAACGTTAATTAACAGAATATGAGACTGATAGTATTAAGTCAGACCAAAAACTTATCATACCCCATATTTCTTCCCTGGAAATGTGAATAAGTGGATGCTGCAGAAAGAGGAATGGAGAAAGCATATATGAACATTCTTCAATGACTTTTCTGCCGCTATTTTTTTGTTTTGTTTTGTTTTTCAGGNTGGGATATTGACCAATATCAAGTTATGTCTGAAACCACTAAGAACGTTAATTAACAGAATATGAGACTGATAGTATTAAGTCAGACCAAAAACTTATCATACCCCATATTTCTTCCCTGGAAATGTGAATAAGTGGATGCTGCAGAAAGAGGAATGGAGAAAGCATATATGAACATTCTTCAATGACTTTTCTGCCGCTATTTTTTTGTTTTGTTTTGTTTTTCAGGAAATATACTGAATCAGATGTGCTCTGCCTATTTAGGAATGCTTAGTAAACATTTCTTCCACATAACTGTCCAATCAGCCTTAAATTTTTACAAACCACAACATTCTTTGACAATGAGTTTCATGAGTATACTACCTATTGTGTGGTGGGGAAAAAAAAAAAAAAAAAGGAACACCTTCTTACAGTTATGAATCTACCTCTCATGAACTTTATTTGATAACAGAGAGGAAAAAAACATGAATGACCTGTCCTTATTAAACTCTCTATAACTTTCACAATTTTGATGATGTTTTTTTTCATATCCCACCACCTCATTTCTTCCTGTTCAGTTCCACCTTATTCAATCATTATTTGTATGTAAACATTTACATACCTTTGATCAGATGTTTTAGCCTTTTTTGAACTTTTTCCAATTCTATTATGTCTTTTTGAGGTGTGAGGACAAGAGTTGTACAGAGTACTAAAATGTAGGAGAAATGTGAGTTTACACAATAGCATAATGACATTTTCTGTTTCATTCTCTATTTTTTATTATTTTCTGACACTTGATTTTTTTAATTCTCTTTTTTTATTTTTTTTTTCTAGCTACTGAGCATTAGAACTGTCTATCATAAAACCAGGACCTTCCCGTGAGTAACGTGGTCAGCTCAGTTCCCTTCATTTCATGCATTAAGTTAGGATTGATGTCCAAGTGGAAATAAATGGAGCTCCTCAAGGGTCTGTATTGGGATTGGTACTATTTAACATCTTCGTTGGTGACATGGACGGTGGGATTGAGTGCACCCTCAGCAAGTTTGCAGACAAGACTAAGCTCTGTGGTGTGGTCGACATGCTGGAGGGAAGGGATGCCCTTCAGAGGGACCTTCACAAGCTTGAGAAGTGGGCCTGTGTGAACAACATGTAGTTCAACAAGGCCAAGTGCAAGGTCCTGCACCTGGGTTGGGGTAATCCCAAACGTGTATACAGGCTGAGCAACGAGTAGTTAGAGAGCAGCCCTGAGGAAAAGGACTTGGGGGAGTACTGGTGAATGAAAAGTTCAACATGAGATGGCAATGTGTACTTGCGGACCAGAAAGACAACTGTATCCTGGGCTGTGTCAAAAGAAGTGCAGCCAGCATGTGGAGGGAGGTGATTCTCCCCCTGTACTCTGCTTTCATGAACACCACCTGGAGTACTATGTTTGGCTCTGGAGCCTCCAACATAAGAAGGTCATAGACCTCTTAGAGTGGGTCCAGAGAAGTACCATGAAGATGATCTGATGGCTGGAGTACCTCTCCTATGAAGACAGGCTGAGACAGTTGGGGTTGTTTAGCCTGGAGAAGAGAAGGCTCCAGGGAGACCTTACAGTGGCCTTCCAGTACCTAAAGGGGACCTACAGGAAAGATGGGGAGGGACTCTTTATCATGGAGTGTAGTGACAGGACAAGCTAAAAACTGAAAAAGGGTAGCTTTAGGTTAAATAATAAGGAAGAAATTCTTTACTATGAGGGTGTTGAGGTACTGGAACAGGCTACCCAGAGAAGCTGTGGATGTCCCATTCCTGGAAGTGTTCAAGGTCAAGTTGGATGGAGCTTTGGGCAACCTGATCTAGTGGAAGGTGTCCTTACCCATGGCATGGAGGGTTGGAACTAAATGAACCTTAACGGTCCCTTCTAAGTCAAACCATTTTACGATCCTATGAGCAGTTTCCCCACATGGATCATTTTATGTTCATCAACTTTACATTTCATCTGCCATTTTATTAGTTGTTCAGTCTCTTAGGGATTTCCTCAAAATCTTCATAATGAAATTCTGCCTTCATTGCACTGAATAAGCTCATACTGTTGAAAACTTTGTCAGTTGACTATTGATCCCTTTTTTCAGGTTATTTGCAAATAAGCACAAAACACTCCTGTTATCGCATCTCTATGCTAACCTCCCCCCTCTGCAAGAAAAAGCTGCTTATTTTTTACCTTCTTTTTCCAATTATTTATCCAATTGTGTATCCCAGTGTATTGTGTGCCCCTGCCCAGGTGTTGGCAGTGGGGGGCTGCAGGGTGGCCTCTGTAAGGAGTGGCCAGGGCTGCCCTGTGCCATACACTGCCAGTTCCAGCCAGCTCCAGTAGCCCCACCACAGGCCATGGCTGAGCCCAGCCACCAATATGGTGTGGCACCTCAGGGAAAATTTGTTTACAAAAGGGTTAGGAAAAAAAAGCCAAACCAGCACAAGAGAAGGGAACAAAAATAGTGAGAAACAGCACAGGGAACACCATGGTCAGAGAAGGAGAAGGAGGAGAGGGAGGAGATGTTTCAGGCAGCTATAGCCCATGAAAAGAGTGAGTATTTCCCTGCAGTCTGTTCAGAGGGCCATGGTGGAGCAGGTGGATATTTCCTGAAGGAACTGTGTGGCCTGTGGAGAGGAGCACAGATGGGATGAGGTTTATCTTGAAGGATAGGAAGGGTGTGAGTAAGAAGGAGCAGCAGAGAGGAACTGTTACGAACTGACCAATGCCCTCCCATTCCCCAAACCCCTACACTTCTTGGAGCAGGGGGAGGTAGAGGAGTTGGGAATGGAGAAGTGAAGTCGAGCCTGGGACAAAGGGGTTTGGGTAAGTAGTTTCAGTTTTTTTCATTTTTTTCTCACCATCTAACTCTATTTTAATTTACAGTAAACTTAATTAATTGTCCACAAGTGTTTTGCCCATAATAGTAATTGGTAAGTGATCTCCCTGCCAAGCTCACCTCATTACACTAACAAGTATCTTTTCCTCTTACTCAAACATCATATTTATTTCTTAAAAAAATGCCAGTGAGGAAATGTGCTGAAAAGTTTGAATTCCAAGCACACTAAATAAACCAACCCACCCCTATTCCTAAGTTTGTTACTTCCTTCAGAGAACTCAACAGAGTTGTAAGATTGGACTTGCCTTTAAAAAGCCGCGCTGTTTATTTCTCAGATTAGCTTTACTTATATACAAGAATACTACCTCTCTTTTATATATTTTCTATTATTTTTTTTCAGTACATATCTCAAGATTACAGACTTGAAGAAATTCTATAGATCATCTCTGGCATCACATTTATCACTTTCCAGTCCTCAGATGCAATAGTTGTTATGAAGAGAGAAGATACACACTACTATTAGTAAGCCTGCTATTTCTTCCTTGAGATACCTTAGAACCCTTGAATGAATACAGTGTAGTCCTACTGATTTGTTATTGATTATTTTGTCAGTCTGTTCCAACACCCCTTGTGCAGTCACTTTCATTTCAGATAGAACTTCTGCTGAGTCTCTAATAAAAAAGGATCCCAGTGGAAGAATGTCCCCAGTTCTTCCACAGTGAACCCTGATTAAAAAAAAAAAAAAAAGAAAAAATAGCTGTGGTGGCCTTGACGTCTCTAAAAGATTGTTTTATATCCAAATTGTCATGTAAGTTAAAGAGGTTCTTGCAAACCTCATATTCATTTGTTTGAAAAAGAATATTTAGTACTTATTTTGATTCTTTTTGCTGTTTTTTGAACTTGTCTTTGGGGTGTATTATATTTTTACTTTTAATCTGGCAGACTTTACAAAACTTTTTACTTTCTTATTTGGACACATTATTAGCTTTTCAAAGGATAACTTCTCTCTAATAACCTCCGTTTTATCTCACAATTTACATGCTGTCTTTCTTTTATTACTTTTGAAGCAGTAATACTTAACAAGCAATATGTTTTTGCCCTATGCTTCTAGTATAGTATCTTTCAGTAAGCTCCATGTCAGATGTAAAGATTTAAATCTCTTTGCTATAACTTTACCTACTTTATAACAAGTCCTCTCACTTTCAGGCAAGTGAACAGGTGAGTACAACTGTGGTGGATTTCTTTGCATTTGTTGCTCTAACAATGACGTTATATCTAAATACACTGTAGTTGCTATTATAGAGTGGCTCTTACATTGTGGTTCCTGTTACATGCATAAATAGTTCTATTTACGGTCAGTCATAACTGTCTGGTAAATTCTGGAAAGAAAGCATTCTCTTTTGAAGAAGGTTTTTTTTTCCAAGAAAATTCTTAAATCTGTGTGAAACCTGAAAAATTAGTTGGTCCTGGCAGGTGCTTTTGTGGGTTGGAAACATGGCAGACTAATATTGGTGTTACTATGCTTAGTAAAATAATATAGATTTTACGTTTAAAATAAAAATAAATAAATATGCATATTGCTTTAGGTTTCACAGCTACTGGTTCTATTCTCCCAACAAGAACACCTGGAATAAGCTAAAGCATAGTCTATTCAAAACTCATTTCAGATTGAAAATGAGATATGAGGTTCATATTTCATCAGAGAAATATTTTCTTTTAATGTCACCAGTTTTAAAACCTTTAATACCAACTCTTCATGTTTAGCGACAGATTATTTTATTATTATAGATAGTATTTTGCTAACTTGAAGTGTCACACAGAGAACTGTATGATGCTGAAGAAATCTTAAAGTTTTGTGGGGGAGACCTTGGAAGAAGCTGAAATGATTCCAGAGCTGAGGAATTAGAGAACATCCCTAAAAAAATACGACCTCTATGGTTCTCATCTTTGCTCTGAATTTTTTTTTGATCTTTAGTACCCTTGACTAGCATTCTTGTTACGTGCTGAAAAAGACGGTGTCAAAAATTTCTACAACTCATTGTGTTTTCCCAAACAAATTAATTAAAGCACTAACAATACAGAGTAGGACTCTTTCTTTTCAAATACACACAACTTTCTTTCACTGTGTTTATAATCCAAAGCTGTGGAATGTCTGATTTAATTTACTGTGAATTCTGCAGGGAAAGGTAAAGCATTGGGAAATATTTATGCCATTAAATCAAAATTAGATTGTTTTATTGCTCCAATTAAAAATGATGCAAGAGATACTATGAAATTTTGTAATGTAATGCTCAAATAAGTATATATGAGTTCAGTCTTTATTTTAAAATATTCAGCTCAATCTCCTACAATTTATCAGTAGTGGAGTGGAATTCCTTAGTTATTTTTGCAGAAGATAACCACTGAGGAGTTCCAACTTAATTTATTCATTCATTTGTTTAAAGAGATCTATCTATCTACCCATCTACGTATTATTTTTTAGTAGCTCCAAAGACCAATTGAAGATTGCTTTGTTTTGAGTCTCTCTGGTATTTTTTTTTTCTTTAAATGTTCCTCAGTATTTAATTAAAGCTAATACCTGTTCCTAATATGAAGAATAAGATTGGTGTGCACTCATTTGATATCACAAACTCTGGAATGTTAAAAAGCATATTGCTACCTAATGTAATCATCTGGGACACCTTCAAAATGATCAAAGTCTGTCTTTGAAATGTTCATCCAGTGTAATCAGACTGTGCCACAACAGAATTAAACAGTTAGTACAATTTAAAGTTTCACAGCTGAGCTGCTCAGGATTCAGTTTATATGGATCTTTGATGTAGTTCTCTACGGGTATAACATCAATAGCTTTTCAATCATATCAGAATTTAATGAATTTCTTTTCTGTCATTTCATTTATTTATTTTTGTTTTCTTGTTTGCAGTGGATCTGCTCTGAAATCTATTTCATCAGAATGTTACTGATACCGAGATTAAATATTTTTCTTTCTGACCCTCATACTTTAGAAGAAAAAGGAAGAGAGAAAATCAACCTACCTAATTTATTTTTAGATGTTTTCCTAACAATTACTTGTAAGTGAAAGGACATGTGTTCAGTAAAGAGAAAAGAAATCTAAATTTCTTTGTTTTAGAGTTTTGAATATAGCATTAGTTTTGTTCAAAACTAATAAAAATAGTTCTGTTGGTGGTGTTACTGGTGGTTATTGTTAGTGATGGTTAAAAAATATGTGAAAAGTTGAGTGGTTAGTCTTCAGTGCTAATCACTTAACATGACTCATACTTTCCAGTACAAAGGTGCAAATCTTCAAATATGTCCCATGTTAGGAACTTAGATCTGTTTTATAGCACCTACACAAGTAACATGAGTTCTAGGAATTTTGCATTATCCATTACATTTCTGTTTAATCTTTTCTGGCACAAGCTAGCAAGGAAAAAATAAAGAGAAACAGAAACAATGGGATAACAATAAAAGATAATGCATTTTTAAAGGAGTCTTCTTGATGTAATGATCAATAATAAGGTGAGTTCTAATCTAATCTGATAAGAATGACGAGTTCTTCTGTGTTTTTTTTTCATATATAAAGCATTTTAAAAATATGAATTTACTAGTTTGGTTTCTACAATAAGTATGCCTCTTGAAATTATACAGCATGAAGGAGTCTTTGGTCCTGATAATTCTCATTAATATCAGTAGGAATATGATTGGCTTTGGCTGTATGAAAATAAAATTATTTTGGCAGTGAAACAGTGGATAGGTGGGTCATCTAGATAAAACCTACATTTAAATTGCTTGATCACAGAGGATAGATGATACAGACTGATCAGCTGTATGAACTTTCCCCCCAGGCTAAATACACTCAAAGTTCTGAAACTGCAGTTATTTAAATGGGGAGAAAGGATTTTGATCCTTTGCTTGCTCTCTCTGCACTTCCCTTCATGGAAGATGTCAGTCAGTGACAGCTCTGTCATTGGCAGCTTCAGACAATGACAACTATAGTTATTCCTGTCTTTGGAACCAAGATAGGAACATCTCTGGAAGATTAGGACGTTAATATGAGAATGGACATTACAGTTCTCTGTACTATTAGCTCTGTTTATTTATCTACACAGTAACAATTTAAGAGTAGATTTTATTCACATTCAAGAAGCAGAGACTACAGTTCAGGACTTCCATACCTTAGAAAATCTTTGGGATCACTGAGCTGCAAACAAAAATCTAATCTTGTTTGCTCTGCTTTCAAACATTGCATTCTTTGTGTCCAGCTTCAATAGCAGAAATGGAATATTTTCTATTGCTTTACTCTTTTCTCCAGAGAAGTTTCAACCTCCGTGCTTTGAACCTCCATGGTCTCTTTCATGTATAGTAAATGGAGTCTAACTTACCTTTGGCATCCATTCTGGATAGAGAAGATACAGTCACAAAAAGTTAGTACGGTGCCTTATTCTGTACACATATATTGGAGACCTAGTGGGGTTTGTTACCTTTTTCATAAACAGAAAATGTCACCAACAGTTTCAAAAAAACAGTCTTTCAAGAAAGGCAGCAGATTTTTTCATCCTTGAACATTCACTGGCAGAAATGCATATTCTCCTATTCTGCAGGTTTAAGGGCAATATTCCTTAACCCTCTGTCATGTGTATTTGTTAACCTCTGCAAATCTAGAGCATACTGAGCTGGAAAGCACTTTTATGCTAGCCTTTTCCAAACATAATTACCAAGCAATTACCATGCAGCAGAGGGTGAGGCCCATTTTTGCTTACATTTACCATTCATTAGTCACAATTGTTTTGTATTATTGAGTTTTAAAAAATTCTACCCTATCTAGGTGTATTATTCCCCTTGCGACATGTTATAACACTATTAAAATTATTCCCCAAAGCAACTCCTGTAGTAAATAATACATCTGGGAATGCCACTTTACAAAAAATGAATCAGTACTTCTGGCAATGTGAGTCTTCTGCCACTTTTACTGAATATAGATGAAGCAATCAGGTAACATCCCATGTGGAGAGCAGCAAAAATGACTCCTGTGATAAAAATGTATTTGCAGCTGTGAATGTCTTCCTGTTTTCCCAAATTATTTTGATTCACCAAGACAAAGGAAGTTGGCCATTTTTAATTACTCTAGGCCCTGCTTCTTGGTCTAGCTGAATATTTAACTAGTCATAGCAGCTGGGGGTCAGTGTATACTGCAGTGTCTATCAGAGCACCCATATGGCTGCTGTGAATTTTTTTGGTCAGTAATGAAGCATAAGGAAGTGTTTACCAGACAGAGATGACTGGAATGAAGCAATGCTTTGCAATATGTTCTCCTCAATGAGAAGGACTCTGAATTGCCAAATGGTTTCTCCATGGAATAGTAAATTCTGGTGGACTGAGGGCATATGTTTTAGAAAAGGGCATCCAGGGGTTTGGGGATTTTGTAGTAGCTGGAGAAACTACTACATGAGAAGATATATTGTCCTAGAGATGAATTACATATATTGCAAAAAATGCATGTCTTGTTTCATTATCTGAATGAGCTTCCTTTACACTGCAGACACTGAAAATTGTTATAGAATCATAGAATC
>VXAL01001452.1:45547-83449 GCA_013399475.1 Chauna torquata | reverse complement strand
GGCCGGACCCGCCCGCCGCAGGGTTACGGCCACCGACACTCCCACGGGCACCCCACGCTCCCACCGACTCCAGCACGTCTGCGGGGCTGGTATTTGCCCCCAGATAAAAACGTCACCAGTCCTCGTTCACCCTGAGATAGAATAGATTTATTAGCAAGAGGTAATCAGGAAACATATATTTTTACAAAAATGGAAATATTTTTCCAAACAAGCTGTAAGTTGAAATATTTTAGAGCTTGAAATAGAATTCTCATACCACGAGGTATTGCTTACAGCAAAAGTTTTCTGTCTGTTATAGTGGAGCATGCCTGCCACTTTAAAGTTAAACTGTGTTTATATACTGTACAATGTAAAAAATACATGGTAATATTCACAGAATAAGCACTACATTACTATATTCCTGCTAGACGCGGTTAGACAGGATTACAGTATATGTAATAAAAACACTTGGTCATTTTTTCTAATTCTACATCATGTTACTCATAGTTGTCACAAGGTATACGGATTTATAGCATATCAACAGAAGCTTGCAATGAGCAGTATGCAGCTAAAAGAGTAAAAGGTCCATTTTCCTCTTCTCCACTCACAACGGGCTCGGGGCAGTTGCAGAGGAGCCGCGCGGTTCCCGCGCAGGAGCCCCCTTGCAGGGGGCTGGTGGCACACAAAGAGAGGGCAGCTTCATACGGTGGGAGAAACTTTAATTTGTACTGTTCCGCTGCCTTACAGAGTTCACCCCGAGAGGCCTGCAGATACCGCCTGTGAGCGACGGCCGTGGCACCCTGCCTTGCAGCCAAGTGCAAACGCATCTTTTTCACGTGCCCGAGCCCCGGCCGCGCAGCTCAGTGCGTGCGCAGCGTGCCAGGGCAAACCGCGCTGCGCCGGGCTGGGCGAGGGAGGCGAGCGCCTGCACGGCTCGTGGACGTCCTGCCACCCTGATGTCCCCAACCCCCTTGAGAGGAACAAATGACAAAAATAACATCATTGAAAAGAAACCGGGACTCCAGCAAAGTGTCTATGCGTGAAACCTTAAACAATGTGGGAAATCCTACACAAGGTCTACTGTGGCCTAATAACGAGGGGCTCGGTTTGCTCGGAGAAGCACATACGTGGAAGTCACTCCAGGGCGTCCAACATAAACAAACAGCTATATACAGTATGGTATAGCGTGTGTACACGAGCAGCCGCCGGCCACTCTCCGGGCTCAAGAAGGCAGTTTGGGCTCTATTCGCAGAGAAGCTTCGTAAAGGGTTTCCTCATCCATCACAAACGACTGGTCCAGCAAGTACTGCGTCACCTGGAAAATCGGAGTCAAACCGTTAGCGGCTGGACTCGCCCCTGTTTTGCTCTGCGGCAACGGTAACGCTGAAATGAGGAACTGATAAAGGCCCGAGCAGCACCTGCGCTGCAGAGAAGTGCCTGCAGTTCCTGCCAACAGACACAGGCATTGCACATGCTTATCGCACCCCAGGATTGCGAAGTCTTGTCTAGTCCTCAGTCGCTCTTCTGTTTTTCTTGCCTAGCTGTCCTCTCCGGTGCTATTTTATCAGCCACAAAGTTCTCTTCAGTTGAGAACGCAAAATCCTGATAATTAAGGCACCGTGTAACCTTAACGCGGGGAACACGGGCTCTTG
This sequence comes from Chauna torquata, assembly GCA_013399475.1. Classification (NCBI taxonomy): domain Eukaryota; kingdom Metazoa; phylum Chordata; class Aves; order Anseriformes; family Anhimidae; genus Chauna; species Chauna torquata. Next base: position 81,818 of record VXAL01001452.1, on the reverse strand, counting down.
CTGCAGGAATGCTACTGACGGGGCAGGACATTTGCTCTGGCGTTAGCAGAAAACCTGCTAATGTTTCCTGGGAGACTTTTCCCAAATGCCATTTGGAGCTCGCGGGCAGCGCCGCGGTGCAGCTGGTGCTGGCCGGGGGGCACAGCCAGCAGCAGGGCGGGCACCTCACGGGGGTCGCGGTCGGCTGGCAGCAAAGCCCCTGCCCGGGCAGAGCCGGCAGCTTCGCCTCCCACAGACAGGTCCTGACCCCGGCACCCACAGGAGCCCCGCCACAGCCCGTCCCTCTCCAGACCGTTGGCACGAGTCCGCTCCTCCCCGGGCCTTTGTAAAGCCGCGGGAACCAAAGCCCAGCCACCCTCCAGCTCCCGCCTCGAGCCTCTCCAGGAGCATTTGCAGGGTTCGATCCTGCCCCGCCGGGGCACAGGGCAAAGCCACACACCGCAGCACCTCGGTCGCCCTGCCCGGCTGCAGTTGGGGTGGGCTGTTTTCACCGGATTTCCCAAGGCTGGGGGGCTTCCAAAGATACTCCTCTTCTTCCCGAACGCTGGTGGCCAGGAGGAGGCAGGGATTTATCCAGCGCGTCCCGGTGAGAACTGGCTGCAGCACCAGCCTGGCCCCTCGCGGGTACCCAGCACTGCAGAAGCTAGGACCAGAGCCTGCGTTCCCCAGCCTCCACCAGCCCAGCTGGTGGTCGTGGTCCAGAGGAACAAGGGCAGCCCCTGCCCCTGCCGCTAGAAAGCCGCGGTATCAGGAGGGCGGCTTGGTGCTGCGGCTGGGGGCACCGGGCAGGCTCAGCAGACGGCTGCAGCACAGAGGCACCGTTCCAGGATGGGTTTTGCTGCTCCTGGAGAGCAACAGCCCTGCAGGCAGCGGAAACCCCGCACCAAGCAGATGCTTCCTGGGTGGCTCCGCTGCGCAGTGGCAGAGGAAGCACGAGGGCGACCATGACTTTTTATCTCCTCACATGTGCAGGGGACACCACGTGGCAGAGGCCACCAGCGCCACGCTGCGTGGGTGGGACGGGCTGTGCTGGCAGCCTGCAGCCCTGGCTGGGGGGGCAGGTGCTGCCCCACAATAACTCCTCATCACCTCCAGCCTGGGCCGGGATAACCCGGCTGCATGCTGGCTGCTCGGAGCAACCCTTGGGGGACCCAGGGAGGACACAGAGACCCCCTGATCTGTGCAAAGCTGCTGCAGGGAAGTGGGACCACTGAGGCAGGGCACAGCTGCTGCGGGGCATCCCAGCTGTCCAGGCAAGTGAGCAGTGCATGCACTTTACAGACACCCCGAGCAGCCCCTGCAGCCATCACGCTGGGGTGCTCCTATCCGCCGCGTGCCTGTCCTGCACACAGCCAGCCAGGCCAGCCCTCGGTGCGTGCAGCGCAGGTCCCGCGCTGCTAGCCACCCACTGCGGGTGCACAGGGGCACTGAGCGAGTACAGAGCCTGGACACGATCCCGGCTCTGCGGAATGTCCAGAATGGCAGGAACCACATGAAGAGAAATGTTAATGCACAGCCGGTGCTGAGCCCGTTGCATCCAGGCGTAGCTGCTGTCTGGAGCGATGCCTCCCCGGCAGCACCCCGGGGAGCCGCTGCAGCACCCTCCATCCCCGCAGCCCCGCCGACAGCCCGCAGTACGGCACCGGCACCGCTCCCAGCGGGGAGGCCCGAGCCACGCGTCTGCTGCAGCAGCAGACAGCAAGAGAGCACAGGACGCGAGGGCAGCGGTCCCAGGAGAGCCACTGGCACTCGTTACTCGTTCCCATCAAAGGGCCCTGGGTGGGGAAATGAGCACCTTCTCCTCTCAGCCCCAGGTAAAACTCGAGCTCCGGCCAAGTGCCAGCCCTGGAGCTGCTCTCCCGCACAGGGGACCCCCACCCGCCCCCTCGCAGTGCACAGCTCCGCCGCTCCCCAGCTGGGGTTTCCCTGCGCACGGCTGGTGCTGGGGGGCAGCTCTGTCCCAGAGCCCTCCGCGGCTGCTCCGTCCCCACGTGGCCCAGCTGAGGCCACCGAGGCTCCAGCCCCTCCTGGGCCATGCCGAGCTGCTGAGCACCGAGCCCACCCATTTCTTGCGGAAAGAACCAGAGCACAACGGCAGTCCTATTTGCTGGGAAGAGGTGACAGCAAAGCTAGGGACATGCAGGGACAGCACCGACTCGCTCTGGCCAGCGCTCGGGCGGTGGGAAGGCGCAGCGCTTTGCTCCGCCAGCAATACCGTGCCGACGATCTGCTCTGCGGCAGGGTGCAGGCACACCGAGCAGCACCGCAGCAGGGAGGTCACCGCCTGCCCCCTCCACTGCTCCTCACCTGCCACAAGCCCCCACACCTGCACCAATTCTGCTGTCACTTTATGTGTTAAATTTCTTACAAAAGCCCCTATCTTCCCCAAAGGAGCTGCCAAAAATTCAAGGCTTAGACGCTGCAATTCAGGTGGGGCATGAGGAGAGGAGGGAGCGTGTGGCTTTCGTACCTTAGGCTGGTGCTCGATCTTGTAGGAGGTTTGCTGGAACTGGCGGATCTCTCTTATGATGTGGGAAATCTGTCCGGAGAGAAAACAAAGCTGCTGTTCATGGTGCGACCATCACCACTGCCACCGTGTCCTGGCACCGGCGGGGCAACCGGCCACTGCATCCTTCCACCAGAGCACAGCTAACGGAGCCTTTTGGTTTCCTCCGCACCCATCTGACGCCCAGACCCACCCTGCTAGCTGCTCGCACGCCTGGCACAGCGGGGCCACAACACTCACCATCCTCATTTTGGAGAAGTTCACCAGCCCGTCCTCGGTGTAATTCGGGGTCCCCTCCTCTATGAACGCCAGGTCAGTCAGGTACATCCCCAGGTAGGGGACACAAGGAGGGTCGCAGCTTCAGGAGCAAATCAGAGACAAATGAGAGAGAAAACTTACTCTGGGCTTGTCTGGGCTCTGGAGGGGAGGGAGGAGGGTTGGGCCCCGCAGCTATCAGGGTTTTTAGGGTTCTCTAATGCACAGGAACTCCAGAGCTCATCCCTACTGCCTCCCTGCAGGCTATGGAAAAATTAACTAAAATGGAGCAGGAGGCTTGTCATGAAAGCGGGTGACTTTGTCCCAGTACCCCTCGGGGTTCAGTGGGGGCAGTCACTAAAAACAAAAAAAAAAACAGAGCTAAGGGGATGCAAGTAACAGATCCTGGGAGTCAGGAGGCAAAGCAGGCGTGCAGCACTGATGGACACGACACAGCCCGAGCACACCTGCAGGGCGCAGAGGCTTGGAGCGCCGACACACCAGCGCACGGGGATGCACGAACTGTGCATCTGTAAGGGGAGGGAGAAGAAAGTTCGCTGGTGCCTGGCAGCGATTTCCCTCCTTTGCAGTCCTTTCTGTTCGCGTGTTTCCGCTGCTCATAGGAGCAGCACGTTATTCGGGATTGCTTCGCAAGCCGCTGCCCCGTGCCTGCTGGACAAGACTTGCACGTCAGCACAGGCTCTGAAACGAGCTCAGGAGTGAAGCCCCGGCCCGCGGTGCCTACGGGGTGGCAGCGCTCGGCCGGGCCTGGGCCAGCCGCCGCAGAGCATCGCCCCCTTCACTTACTTCTTCAGCGCCTCCCTCAGATTCTTGAACCTGCCCTCCGACGACACCAGCTTTTGCAGCTTGTCGATCAGAGCCTTCGTCTGCAAGAGACCCAAAGCATCCCCTGCGGGCGGCGCGGGAGGGAACCCCGTCCCCGCAGCTGGGGAGAGCATGGGGAGTGCCGGGGCTGCCCCTTCCCGCCCGCCCCGCTGCAGCCCCTGCCCCGGCACATCGGCCCGGCCGGCTGCAGGATGCTTTTGCCACTGCAGCTGCTGCCCTGGATGTTGCATGCAGCTCCTGGTGACCTCCAGAGGGGCTGAGCAAGCACTGGAAAGCAAAATTCCTCCAGCATGTAATAAAGATAGGCTATGCACAGTTCCCTTCCCCTGCCTCCCACCTTCTCCTTCTCCAGTGCCTGTTTTAATTTACAGGTTTAGAGTTTTGCAGGGGAAAAAAATGTTTGAGATTCAGAGAGGAGCCCACACAGTGGTTCTGGCTCCGGCAGCCCCTGGGCTCAGAGTTAGACTCGACACAAGCTATTTCTGTACCAAGTAAATCAACACATGAATTAATTTTGCTCATCCGTAACTGGTCTGAGAAGCCCAAAAAAACAGCTTAAAGAAGCGCACGCACGCATGTGTGTGTACAGCAACAATCACACTTTAGAGAAGGTTCCTTTAACTGCACATCCAACCTGCAGGATGAATAAACCTGACGGCCAAGCAGGGTCCGGGCTGTGTGCGCACCCCCTCCCTCCTGGCAAAGACCTACAAACGTCTCACTCCGTTTCCTGTTTCTCAGCACACGTTCCGTCATCCAACCGCCCACGCTCAGCCCGTCGTACCCCGGAGGGAAGGCTCAGCCCCGTGGCCGCACCTGCTTGGAGACCTTGAGCCAGGTTTTCTTCAGGCGGAAGATGGCACTGCGGTTGAGGGAGGAGGTGATCTCCAGCACCGCGTTGTAGTTGTGCAGGCACCTGCAGATGTCCGCCACGGCCACCCACTTCTCGATGGCACTCACTCGTGCGTTGATCTCCTCGTTCCGGAGGATCTCAGACGCTATCAAGTTACTGACCTTCACGAAGACAACAGTCCCAGCCCGCGTGTTAGAAGTGCTTTGGGCAACAGCTTCACCCCTTAGCTACATGCTTTCCAGCCACACCATTTTTTTGTAAGATTTCCCTTCGCTGCAGTAGAAACAGCCGCAGAAGGAGCCAGCGTACCTGCACCAGGAGGTGCCCCACCTGCAGGGGTTCCCCAAAGCACTTAGCATCCATGGAGCGTAGGTGGGCAGGTAAAACTTGTAAAGCCCAGCCCTGGCTAACCCCGGGGCAGGTGTGGCTGTGCTGCCGTTCCTTTGCCCTTCTCCCTGCCCCATGGCCGTACTTACATCGTTAAAGTGTTTCGTGTTTTTCATGATGTAAGGAGTCCTTTCGTTCTTCTCAAGCTTCATCCAACCTTGCCCGAAAAACTCTCTGCGAATGATAACGTTCAGGTCAATGCCCGTTTCCCACCTTCCTGCAGCGCCCAAGCCCTGCGAGCCCTACGGCACCCCGAACGCCGCAGCAGACACGGTCGCAGGGGAGCCGGGGCTGCCCGCACGGAGGCCTCCGCTGGCAGAACCCCCCAGGGAGGCTCTTGAGGAGCAGATCTTCCCGGCCATGGCAGCAGATCCACCACAGGGTCTGGCCTTGAGCCCAGCCTCATGGCAGATGTGGGATCCTGGCCACGAGCACACGCGTGGGGCTGCCGGGGGGCGTGGGAGCAGGCGGGCGCCGAGTCGCGGGGACGGGAGGAGAGCCCTCCTTGCCACCCCGGGGACACTTACTCGTACGGGATCTTCTTGAAGACCAGGTGATCGAGCAGTGTCAGTTGTTCCGCTATTTCCAGAGCCGAGTGATTTTCAAAAGGCTCTGCTTTGACTCCCTCAGCCTACACAACAAAGGCAACAATTAGGGCTATTTAGTTAAGACCTTTTATATTTCACAAACATAAAATAAAGCCAAATGCATCTGCTGTACCAAGAAATCCACCAAGCACAACAGCTCTGCAGCCACAAGCAGCCAGGAGGGAGCTCACAGGGCATGGGGGGCTGTGTCTGCTCTCCTCTCCCTGGTCCCGAGCAGCACTGGGGAGTCCTAAGCCAGAGGCTTCTCCCCGGTGCCGCACCGTCTGACCGCAGCCGCCTGGCAAGCGGCACAGACAGCACACGGCCCCTGCGTCCCACCAGCCAGCGCTGGGACCTGCCGGCTTCACGCAGCCCGGAGAGCTTTAATTGCGTTATCATCCGTGCATGTGTACGAACACAAAATTAACTAATATTCTCTATTGAAGTAATTAGGTGTCGGCTACAGAGCAGATCCCAGCACGCTGATTTCTGTAACTGCTGCCTTTTTGTTCTACATCTGTTTAATTAATAAAGCACCAGGGAATCCCAGCTGGAGCAGCACTGCTCCGCAAGCATCCGTGGGGTCAGCAGTGCGCAGCCCCTGTTGCTGCTCGGGATGGCTTTTCCAGGGGATGTTCGGAAAAGCAGCAAGAATGGGGATGCCCCGGTCCCTGGGCTGCAGCTGCCCAGTGCCTCCACTGTCTGAGCCAGCAGATGGTGCTCAGGGACCTCGCACAGAGACTTTGCTGCCCTTTGGCACAAACACAGCCAAAATTTGCTGTTTTCCCAGCAGGAAATAGGCCAAAAAGCCTGCCATGGTGTCTGCCTCCTGGAAACCAGCAGAAGCATCTCTCCTCTCCAGGTCTGCAAAAGGGGACGTGGCAGACAGCAGCCGTCAGCACTGCAGGGGACAGCACGGAGGGTGCACGGCTGAGAGGGGTCAGGCGCGCCGGAGCCGGGGCAGCGCTGGGGAACCTCAGCTGCGAGGCTGAGGTGCGAGGGGGAATGAGGCGGAGAGAGCTGAGGGTTGCACAGCACCGCGCACGCCCCGAGCTCACAAGGGGACGGGGACCCCACAGCCCCCTTCACCCCCAACGTGCACCTTAAGACCCTGTGCTGCCTGCAGGTCGCTGCCTTTCCTGCATGTTTTTTCTTAAAGTTCAGCTCCTCAGGGGAAGGGGCACACTGAAAACCTCTGGTTTTGTTTGTAGTCTCTTCAAAGGCAGTTTGCAGCACCAGTGATTGCAGACAAAAGCCTAAAAAAACCTGAAGGGACTCAAACTCCAGAAACCAGGAAGGCAGATCCGAAGGACAGAGGCACTGTTATTTCAGGTGCACCAGGCCAACTTGAAGTGGCTCTTGCTTTTTTCTGGGAGCCGGCTTTGTTTTTTCTAAACGCAGAGAAGTGGCACACGTGCTGTAGTCACCCTGACGTTTGCAGCTTTATTGCACATTCCCTGGGCTTTGCTTGCACAGGAGCGGCTCTGTGCTGAAGCCAGCTGTGCCAACACTCGTCGCTTTGAGCCCGCACGCAGCAGCACTGGCGCAGGTCCGGGGACACAGGGGACACCAGAAACCACGGGGTTTTCCCGCACCCCTCGGACGGACGCGTCTCCGTGCCCGCTGCAGCGGCTGCAGGGACGGACCCGGCCAGGGGCTGGAACAGAGCTGCCTCTGCCAGCAGCAGATCCAGCTGTGCTCACAGCTGGCCCCGTCCTCGTGAAACCTGTCCCTGAGTTGTGACCGTACGCCCTGACAGCAGCCCTGGAGAGCTGCTTCCTGCCAGGCCAGTCGTGCCGGACAGGTTCTGGTGGGCAGGAGCAGCTCTGCGTGGCCCCGTGCAGCCTCCGTCTGTCCGTCTGTCTGTCCAGCTGCAGGAGCAGGTCAGGGCCGCGGTGCTGACACTGGCCTGACACCACGCCAAGCAACCAGAGGGAGTGAAGAGAGGGAAGAACTGCTCACCATCTGCACCACCTCCTCCAGGGTTATCTGGTTGTCTCCCGGATCCTCCTGCGTCAAAGTCCTGCAGCACAAAACGACAGCGTTGCCTTAGCTGGGAAAGCAATAGATCAGCGTGCATCAGACGGGGCTGCAGCGTGGCTTTACCTTCATGGTTTCCCCAGGTTAAGCACTCGGAGTGCAGAAAGAGTGCTTCTAAGTCAGATTTCCAGTTTTAATGAGGGAAAAAAAAAACCCTTAACCAAGGCCATGACTTGGGCCTGCGCGTGTCACTCCCGCAGCATGAGCTGCCTGCCTGCGCTGGCACAGGTGGCACAGCTGAGCCTGGCACAGCGTCCAGGAAAAGCAAACCCCACCAAGAGCCCTTTACCTTATAATGTTGGCTGCTGCTTTCCTCTCCTGGGTCAGGAGCTCAGGATCATGAATAACTTCCTCCAGAAAGCTAATCACTCTGAACTTCAGCTCCTCATTGGTTTCAAAGTCCTGCCAAAATAGGCACAGTTACAATTTAAATCCATTTTACTCACATTATAGTGCATTCCAAGCAGCTCCACTCACTGCCTGCTTAACACCTTGCCGTGATTAATCACCCCGCTTGTGCTATCCACGGAGCGGGCACAACAGGCTGGCTGCTCCGGCGAGGGCAGAGGCTGCCTCCCCCCACGAAACCCCAGCCTGCAGCGCCTCAGCAAACACCCTGGGGGCAACCAGCGAGAAAGGCTGTGGGCTCGTTTTGTGGTTTTGCATTGGCATCACCTGGACTGGGAGAAACATGGGGCCATTCCCAGTAACAACCAGTGGGGTGCCAGCCCCCAGTGTCCCTCGCCAGCTGGCCGTGCCCAGTCCTGGGAAACGCACAGCAGAGGGCAACAAGGGACAGCAAGGGAAGCCACGGGCTCTGAGACGCTGACCTCACCCTGCAGCCTCCGCACAGGAGTCAAACCCAGCTAACCCGCTTCCACCACAGCCCCGTGCTGCGGTACCCAGCTGGAGAGAGACCGGCACATCCCAGCTCTCCTTCTGTGCACACTGAATATGCAAATACTGCAATCAAACCACCTAGTCCTCTGCGCCGTGCACGAGGAGCCCCAGCTCCCCTGCTTGGCAGTTTTCATCTCCTCCCCATGTCCACTTATTTGCTTAATTTAAAAAAAAAAAAAAAAAAGAAGAGCTAAATTGCCTTTCCAGCTGGAGCCTGGCTGAGCCCTCAGGCGTGCAGCTGAACCTGTGCCAGCACTGAGGGACCCCAAAGAGCACGTGCGGGCCCCCTGAGCTGCCCCGGCCCCTGCGCGACGCAGGAGCCCCCCAGCCTGGGACCCCCCCGCACCTGCGAGTGTTTGGAGACCCAGTGCCGCAGCACGTTGAGGACCCTGTTGGTGGCCGCTCTCCGGATCACAAACTCCTTGTCCCCATTCCGCTGGTCCGTCGGAAAGCCTGAAAGTGCGACCCATCACTTAGCACAGCCACAGCGCTGCCAGGAATTGCTCATGGATATTTTTAGGATTGCTGGAAGGCAAAGCCCCATCTTTCCAAGCACCCTGAAGCTGCGGGTGCCTGCAAGGCTCTGCGCTGCAAGGCGCATGCAGCCAGGCGGTGGGTGCAAAGGGTTTGGCCGCTTGCAACGTGCAAACCCCAGAGCCAGGGTGCTCCTGGAGGAAAACAGGCAGACACGACGGAGACGGGCACCCACAGAGCTCGTCCCCGCAGCGGGGCAGCTGGGGGCCACGTACCTGCGCTGGCAAGGGACATCCGCCGGTACTTCTCCTTGGTGGGCGTCCCCTCGTTGGCGCCCGCCGTGGCTATGGCGAAGGCGGAGGCGGCGGACAGGGCGCTGCGGTTGCTGTCGAGCTCCCGGCAGGACGTCATCACCACACCATTGTTGTAAGAAAACAAGGAGAAATCTGGGGGCAGAAACAACAGCACTCAACCATGGCCGCAGCCCCAGCCGGGTCCCCTCCCCGCAGCACCGTGTCCCCGTCCCCTCCCGAGTCCCCTTCCTGCAGGGGCAGCTGTCCCCTTGCAGAGAACCGAAGAGTAAAGTCCTGCTCCTTTTCACATCTGCTTCAGGTTTACGCCTGCACCTTTCAGCAGATCTATACATCAGGTTGAAGGGCAGAGGGCAGCTCCGAACGGCCCACGAGTGAGCCCATGGCTCACTTGTTACCTGATGAGTTTTTGCACTTGATGGACTTAGGAGTAGTCGGAGATTTTGTTGGGGAAGTTTCAGCCTCCGCCTCATCGCTCTGGTTGGGGTCAGTGTCGGACTCCTCCCTGACAGACACATCTGAACCTGGGAGAAGCAAGGAGTGCACTTACGATCGCTGCTGGAAACGCACACGGTACAGCCCCATTTCGGCTTTCAGATTTTCCTAAAGCCTGGCCCACGCCCTACCCCGGAGCCAGCCCGCGGGCGAGCACAGCCCAGACACCCGCGCGATGGGCGATGGCAGCGACGCCTCCCCGGCAGGGCGCTGCCGCCTGTCCCCCTGTGCTGCCCGGAGCTGCCCCGCAAACCCGGCTGCTCCTTCCAGCGGGACACGGAAGGCGCCCGGCCGGCCGGCGGCCCAGGAGAGGACAACGTTGAGGCGCAGGCGTTACAGCCGGGGCCACAGCCTTTTCCCGTTCTTGTTAAGGATGGGGACAGTGCCTGCAGCGCCGCAGCCGTGCCTCCCCGCCCCTGCCTGCGCCAGCCTCGGGGACTTACTCTGCTTGCTCGGCAGCGATTCCTCTTGCTTTTCTGAGGCTGCTTCTCCTTCGTCAGGGATTTTGTTGGGATAGTTACTGGACACGTACAGTTTGTTTATATCCAGAGTAGTCTTGCTGAAGGGAGCCATGGAAGAGTACATGCTTGCATAGCCGTTGGAGGAGCAGCTGAGCGCAGCCAGGTCCAGTGCCTTCCCTCCTGTGATGATGGGGATGTTCAGGGAGAGCTTCCTGCGCCGGCTGGGGGACGAGGACTTGGTGATGGAGAGCGGGGGAGGCGAGGAGAACTTGCGGTTGGCCCGGGGGGACTTGGGGGGCTCGCCATAGAGCAGCTTGTTGTTCTGGCTGTTGGCAAACAGGAGCTCCAGGGACCTGGGCAGAGAGATGAGGAAACGGGCGAGCTGGCACCCGCTCTGCAGCAGAGGCGGCGGCCCCGGGGCCACTCCAGCGGCGCCGGCTCTGGGGGGGCCCCATGCCGGGGTGTGGGGCAGCCCCAGGGCACAGCCCCCGGAGGGCCGGCCCCCGCTGCCCACTCTCGCTCTGAGGCAGGGCATGGGCACGGGCAGGATGACCCCAGGGCCAGGAAAACTGGAGGATGGACTTGGGACAAATGAGGGCACGGTGGCGGGGTGCAGCCTCCCCCCAGCCTGTGCACCCTGCAAGGCATTAAGGGGCAGAAATCATCTCCACCACGGGCAGCGGAGCCGCGTGCAGCCTCACCGGGCAGGGATGGCGCTGATCGGCTTCTTGTAGATCGTGATGAGCTTGTCGAGGACGACCAGGGCGGTGGTGAAGACGCGGTACGAATGCAGGAATGTGTTCAGAAAGTCAATGCTCAGGAACCGCAGGTCCGTCAGCCTCTCCAGGAGCCGTTCCACACTTGCATAGCGGATCTGGAGGACCTTGCAGGAATTCATCGTTTTACTGAACCTAATGTCAACATCATCACAATACAAGCTGGCATCAGACCTGCAGAGAAACAAGATATCTGTGGTTCCAGCCTGGAACGAAACCAAGAGCTGCTTAGCGTGAGCAGCTGCACCCTGAGATGTGCGGGGCCACAGAAAAGGGGTGGGGGCTCCTTGGTGGGGAAGGAGCCTTGCTCATGTGGAGGGGCCACGTGAATGCTCCCAGGGGAAAGCGAGGAAATCAGCACCCCAAAGTGGGTAGAAATACTACACGATGCTCAGCAGACAGATGGAAAGCTGCCGAGATGCCAGGCAGACCTCGCGGGGCTTTGTCAGGCGATAACGCCTTCTCAGACTTGCCCAGCACCAACCACTGCAGCATCGACTGTGGGCTGCAGGCAGGGCTGTACACCGCTCCCAGCCCGCAGCGCGGCGATTTCAGCAGGGCTGGGACGTTCAGCCGCGGTGGGAGCTGTGCTGGAGCGGGGCAGGGCAGAGCCCGGCGGTCCTGCAGCACCCAGCCGTGCGCGGCACTGGCAGCACTCACTTGATCATCTGGGGAACGGTGACCTTGGAGTTCTCCTCGAAGGCGTTCATCATGAGGCCGTTGCAGCGGATGTTGTCCACGCACTGCAAGAGACACAGGTGGGACGTGGGAGAAGGCAGCGGCGGTGAGGACAGCCCCGTTCCTCCACAAGCCTTGGATGCAGCCGGCTCAGGGGCGCACACGAGAGTGCCCGACCTTGGTGTTACCCGGACAGGACGCGCGCCTGCCCCCGGCGGGAGCCCAGGGCCGCAGGTGCCCAGCAGGGAAGGGCCAGGGGTCGTGGGGAAGCAGCAGGAGCTTCGTGTCCACGCTGGGGGCCGCGTCCCCCAGAGCTCCGCTACGGACCCTGCTCACGCTGACGGCGCGCTGGCAGACAGTGGGGCACTGCAGGAGTTCCCAGAAACCCGCGCTCATCCCTCACTGCCCTAACCGAACCCTCCACGCCCGTGCTGCTGGAGGGCGCTTGGCAGGGACCCGGAGAGCAGTGGTGCTGCTCCGCTCCCTCCCCGCGCTGCGTCGTGGGCTGGGGACCCCGGCGCAGGCAGGACCAGGACTGAGCCATCGCACGGTGTTGGGACGGCCGCGCCACGGGGCAGGGGACCGGGTGCTGCAGGCTGACAGCAGCCAGGAGCCGTCACCTCCCTGCGTGGGGCCGGGTCCCAGCACTTGCCCACAGCCGGCCTCAGGCACTGATGCTCTGCAGGTGGACGCAGGCAACAACGTGGTGGCTATGAGGCGATCCCTACTTAATTCATAACTTTTCCTCTTCCTCCCACTTGGGAAAAAATGTCTTTGAAGTCGTTTGTACAAAGCAAGTGCAGAGCAGGCGTAAAGAGTCACCACGTGCAGGAACCAGAGGAGAAATCCAGTGCACCCATAGCCACGGGCAGAGTGCCCAGGCGACGGACCCTCCTCCAACCTGCTGCGGCTTTTGGCACCCTCCTACTCCACCTCCTCCTTCTCGAGCTACCGGACACCAGAAAGCTTTCGGCAATGGCCGGGCTCTTGGTGCCTCCCAGCAGGCAGCCTCCCTCTGCACAAAACCGCGCTCTCGTGGTGGCCTGCCTGCATGCGGACCCCCGCGGGCATCACCCCCAGGGCGGGCAGCAGGACCGCGGTCGCACATCAAGCGCCCAACGCTCCCGCTGCTGCCTGCAGCCACCACAGCCCGCGCGCGAGCCCCCGGTCAGAAACCCCGCGGGGCTGCACGCCCCGGGGACTCTGCGCCCCGGCACCTCCTCCCTCGGGGGCTTTGCCAGCTCGGTCCTACCTGGCTGATGTCACTGGTCCAGGCGGCCTTCTCCTGCCTGGACGACGCCACGAGGATGACTGTAAAAGATGAGGCATCTTTCGGCTCCACCACAATTTTGAAGTCAAGATGGTCGATGTCTTGCCCCGATGCTTTTGCTTTGGAATAGAAAAAAAACAAACGCAGTGATTTCAGAGAGGTTTCCCCACTCCCTTCTCCCCCAGAATGGATTGTATTAAGGTTTTAAGGAGCTTGTTGCATTTTCTGGGTTCTCTGGGGTGAGGACACAACAGGTTCTCTGGGGAAAGGCTCTTTGTTTGCCATATACAGTCTGCATGCCATGAGCGCCGCGTGGCCTCGTGCTGGGGCCCAGTGCTGAGTGCCAGGGGAGAACTTGACTCCCAGTTGTGGGTTAGAAAACTTGTAATGGGGACCAAGAGAAAGGCACTTGTGCTCTTCCACAACTAATCTGTAATTAAGCAGGCACAGCCAAGGACGTCCAGCATCTTTTCCTTTTTCAACTTGCTAGTACTGAGCTGTGTGACTCTCGCTGCCTGCCTTCGAAAGATTATATCTGTGTACATGTGCATCTGTTGGCTCACAGTAAATAATTTAATTAAATCCAGCCAGTAGATCGTGACATCCTCAAAATCTATTCAGCACCTGAAATCGCTCCAGGAGCTCTGCTGCAGCCGGTTTATGCCGTACAGGAGGAATTGCAGGGATTTCCAGGGAGGATGCAACATCAGTTACAGAGGACACCAGCAGCACTGATCACACTGTGATCGTCCCCAGCCGCCAAACGCGGCAGCAGGGGCAGCCCCAGCTGTGGCGGAGCAGCGCGAGCCCCTTGCCCGAGTCACGGCCGAGCACCAAGCCCGGGCTCACCTGCTCCTGCTGCGGCCGCGGGCAGCACCGGCCACGGTCCCAGCCTCCTGAGGCTGCCGAAACCTCAGCAAACAAGGTCCTGGGGCAGCCGGACTTTGCTTTTGGAGATGCCCGTCTGCTCAGCGCCCATCGGGAGATGCACGAGCATCGGGGGCACAGGGGCTGGGGCATGCCCGGGGGGGTCTCCCCCACGGGACCGCGGGGGGGTGCAGACGGCACCTACCGTCCTCGTCGGTGCTCTCCTGCTCCTCTATCAGGGTGCAGTCAATGAGGGAGATGACGCCGTTCTGCAGAGCGGGAGCCAGCAGTCAGAGGCAGGACGGCAAATCCCATCCCTACCAGGGTGGGAAGGGGCCCTCCCCGGCCCCCACCCCCTGCTCGCAGCCCACCGCTCCCCAGCACGGGGACAGGGAGATACTCCGGGGCTTCTGGTGCTGCTGCCAGCACGGCGAGAGGTTCGAGAGGAAAAAAGCAGTTTCTGACTGCTGGGGTGTCGCGGTTTCCCTTGTATAACCGATCAACTGTTTGTTTATAAATTATTTAATATGAGCTTTAAATTAAATTTCCCAAAAGTCTGCTGTTGTAATTATCAACTCTTTGCCATGGACTGTAATTTTTCAAACTGATAATTTAATGCCAGTAATGAGCAATTTCTCTATGATTCTTGCTCAATTAACTGCAAAACTTCAACCAACAAAGGCCTGAGTCTTGGGAAGGGACCGGAGAAGACAGAGTGTTATGTACAAACCTAGGCTGTAATTTAAGTTTCTCGCTGAATTGATTGTCAAGGCTTCTGCTGCAAACCAGGGTAACTTCTTTTATCGAGAACTGGCAGTTTCTCGTCTTTGCACATGGCTCAGAGCTCACACACCACTGACGAGACGTCTGGACCACGTGAAAGGGATGTGACTGCCCAATGCCTACCAGGGGCTACGGCCACGTGAGGGTGCGCTGGCACCTGAAACCCCCCCGTGACTGCGGTGAGCGCCGGCCCCTGCCCCTGCCCCGCCGCCTCGCGCCCACCTTCGTCAGGTGCAGCTTTCCGCCGGAGCCCCTGGTGCAGATGATCAAGTGCTTGGAGAAGAGGAAGCACTGCCGCTCGCCCTCCTTCCTCAGCGACAGGGACCCCAGCCGCCCCCGCGTGATCTTCCCCTTCTCCGACATCGGCACTTGGATGAGGGACCCTGCGAGAGAGAGGTGCCCGTCCCTGGCTCCGCTGGCTTCGTGGCGTCCCCACCACCAGGGGGGCATCGGCGGGGCCGAGGACAGGAGCAGGGCTGCAGGGCGCGGGCCTGGGGCACCACGTGGCCAGCCCCGCGTGCGGTTATTGAGGTCCCAGAGGCCGGACGGGCACCGGCCGCAGCCCTGCCACCCCTGCGCCGAGGGCAGGATGCGCCCGCCACTCATCTGGAGGTAGGAAATCGATAACAGCAAAAGCACACGCTCTGGCTCCGTGGTGCACTAAAACACAGCACCAAGACTGTCCGAAAGTGAGGCACTTCGGAGCAGAGAAAAATGGAAAACGGGCAATACTTTTAAATTTCACAGCTCACCAGACTGCGCTGCAGAGGGATGCTGTGCCCAGAGGCGGGGGCCGCGGGGCGTTGCGTTAATCGAGGAGAGAGGGAACGTCAGCACAAACACGGTACCTTGTCTTACAAAAGTCTGGCTGGTATCCAGCAGAATTTCACATCCTTCAATAATCATCCTCTCTATCGCCAGATTTTTTCGAATGTTTTCGGTCTCACTCACTTCGTCGTGCATTATCCTGAAGAAGGGAGAAGAGAAATGTGGAGCTCGAACGAAATTTGCCCAAGCTTCCCAGTGGATCCCTTTTAACATACTGGAAGGCCGCACTAGGTAAGATTACTAATAAAGGGATATCAAGAGAATTTCAGCCTTCATATGTTTTTATACAGACAGGCTCTGGAGCTCAGGAGATAACCTACGTATTGGTCCGGACTACACCTCTGGATTTCTAAACATTGAAATGCAAGTGCTTCTTGCATTCCTGTTCTTGCTGGGAAATCACAAAATTGGGGTTCAGGGCAGACAAATTTCCCCTCATCACCAAACCACCTCCAATGTCCCCCGCTCCTTGAGGAGCAGAAAAGGGATGGAAACTCTTCATATGAAAAGTCTTGGGACTGAGGACCATCAGTGGGTTCAGCAAGGGCAACACCTGCCAACACTTTGTTTCTCAGCCTGCTGAAAGCACCAGACACGGAGTCTCGGGTGCCTCCGGGGGCTCAGTGCTGAGGCATTGGCCAGGGGTGCCCGTACGTGGAGCCCTTCCTGCGGCTCTGCCCGGCCAGCACCAGGCAGCTCGCTGTCCCAGGGGCATCGAGGTGTCCCAGCCCTCCAGAACTCGTTTTCATCACTTTGTCATTAAAGAACCCTGAGGAACGCAGACAAGCTCCTAGTGCCACGTAGTGGCTCGTGCCCGTCCCACAGCACTGCGGCAGCTTGGCAGGCACCCAGCCCGCGGCACAGGAGAGCAGCTCCTGTCCCAGGGGCTCTGCGGGGGTGGCACGGGGAATGTCTCAGCCTTCGAAGCGCACAGGGCGAGGGTGATGGGGGCAGGTCCTGCCTAAAGCAGCGCAGGGAGCTGTTGGTGCAGGGTTCTGCTTGCGGCCGCCTGCACATCCCTGTGTGACCGGGCAGCGCTCCGGCACTCCCGGCTCAGGATGGGTTTTGTCCCTGTCGGGCACTGCCGACAGGCTCCGAGCTGCTCCTGCATCCCAGCCCAGCGGGACGGCACAGCCCCGCCATCACCATCTGCACCAGCTTTGCACCGTGGTGCTGCATGCACACCCTGCTGCCGGCACAGCGCGTCGGACCCTTTCCGAACCCTGTGGTCAGGGTCTGCTGGCCCCAGCACCTCCCCCTGCCCAGCCCCAGAGAGCCCAGGGCCCCCTGGCAGCAGTGGCTGACCGGGCGCAGGAGCTGACCCCGGCGGCTCTGACCTGGACAGCTCTTCCAGCTTGGACTTGGCGTAATCCAGGCTGTTTCTCTCCACGTGCTCGTGCGGGGTGTGAGCCAGCAGCTCGTGCAGCGTCAGGATGTACCGGGGGATCTGCAGCACAACAAACGAGAGCGGGGAATCAGCCACGGCAGTGCAGGGATGCGGGCGGGCCGGAGGGGGCACAGAGGGCTGTCGGTCCCCACCCTGCGCTGCTCCCGGAGCTGTTGTGGCCGGGGATGCTGTGCCTCCAATCCCCTGATTTGGGAGGTTATGACAGCTCCGAAACTCCTCGTGCTAAAACTCAGTAATGAGAAGGAAGGGTCTGGGGTCTGCCTGGGACCCTGCTGTGCCCCAGCTCTGTCCTGCCAGCGCGGGGTCGCCCACACACCTCCAGCCCAGCTGTCCCGGGCAGCACGGGGCACCAGAGGGAGCAGAGGACGCTCCCACAACATCTCCGAGCAGCCCCGCGGGTGCTGCACCAGCCCAGCAATGGCCTCGGCAGTGCCCGAGCAGCCAAGGGGTCCAGCCCCCGGCGAGCTTTGCCCGGGCTTTGCCTCCCCACCACCAGACGCTTCCCGCGGGGCTTGGGCTTTGCGCCACCGTGGCTGTGCCTCTGGGGCTGATCCGGAGCCCGCAGTCACCTGGAACATGGGATAGGTCAGGAAGGTCTCCAGGGTCCTCTCCTCGCAGTCCGGCTTGGCCTCGTAGTGCTTCAGCAGCTTGTCGAAGTCCCGGTTCTGCTTGCAGTGCGCCAGGATCTGCAGGCTGTACTGGTGGTTCCTCACGAACTCCTGGTAGATGTTCAGCATGGGCAGCAGGATGTCGAAGAGGTCGGCTGCGGGCAGAGAGGCGCGGTGGGGAGGTGGGTGCGCTGCTCCAGCCCCCCGCCCCCGCCTGGCCCGGGGGCCGCCCGCCGCTGCCCCCAGCTAAGCGCAGGGCCGGGGCCGCGGGAGCTGGGTGCTGCAGACACCCCCGCGCTGGGACACCCGGGACCTGGGGACCTGAGCACGTCCGGGACGAGCGCGTGCATCCCCATCAGCAGCCCCCGTCGGCAGCCAGCTGGGGGGCTGATCGGGCTCATCAGTCCCCTTCAGCAGCAGCCTCTGGGCACAGTGCAGCACACATCGCACAACTAGTATCACAGGAACTGCTTTTGTTGTTGGATTTTTTTTTTTTTTGCTCAGGCCCTTGCCTCCACGCCTGACATTAACAAGGCTCAGGGCTGACCGCCATGTGCCATGCTGCACTTCTCTGCTACCACCAATTAGCAAAAAGTCTGCAAAGTCTCATTAGGACGAGCAGTGTGAACCAGGGAGCGGAGCACGGACCGCAGCAGAGGTGAGGTGCACTCACCCAGCACGAGCGTTGGCCAGCTGGATATTCTTGCTTTCAGGCCTTGGTAAAAGATTTGGTGCAAAAACATGATCGTTTCGCTGGAAGATAAACCCAGAGGTGAAAGGCAGATGAACGAGAAGCAGATAATGAATAATGGGACCCAATCACCGCCCCAGCCAGGGGGCAGGGGAGCCCGCAGGTAGCCTGGGGACGTGGTCCTGCACGGGTTGGCTCCAGGGAGGTCCCCTGAGGAGGTCCCCGGTGGGCAAGGATGGAGGAGCAGCCTGGAAGCTCCACTCAGCCCCTAAATCCACAGGAGCCCCAGCCCCTTCCTGCGTGGGGAGAAGCCCCCTGGCCCTCCCAGCCCGGCCCCATGAACACGGCATCGGGTCCTCCGTGCCCAGCGCTGTGCATCGCTTTGCAAACCCCATTCCCTCTGGCTGCAGGCTGGGAGCTAATCAGGATTCCCCTTTGCTCCCGCTTCCGCTCCCTTTGGGAAATTGATGTCTTCTGCTGGTAACTGCCCCTCATCTCTGTTTGCTGGCAGCAAGGCAATGGATTTGTTTAATTTCCAGCAGCTGATAAATCACCTGTGTGTTCTCCTGGCCAGGCAGCCCTGCCTCCATCCCTGCCCTGATGTGCCTCGTCCTCCAGCCCTGCCCGACGGCTTCTGCCACCGCACCGCACCGCGCCGTGCTAGCTCCCTGGCGCGCACGGCCACGCTACCTCCTGTCCCCTGCGCCCCGCGGGACATTTTCACACCCTCCCAGCACTGTCACTGCAGACGTCCCCCCCAGCCCCTCCTGCCACAGCACACCTCCACCCAGGCCCTGTATCACCCAAACCCTCGCTGCAGGCTCCGGGGAGCCCCTGGCACCGAGCACCCCAGCGCCCGTCCCTGGGAGAGACCCACGCCTCCCCAAGCCTCCCCGGCTCCCCTGGGGCCGCAGAGCTCTCCCCTCCCAAAAACCACCCAGGCTGGCGCTCACCTGTTGAGGAAGATGCTGCTGACATCATCATGCGTGATGGGGGGCTTCTTGGAGCTGGCTGCCATCCGCAGGGGCCGGAGGAAGTTGTTGACGAGGATGTGCAGCTGCTGGACGTACTCGGCCTCAGCCTCCAGCATGCTGAACACCACCTGGTTCCTCTTGCGCATGCTGTCGGCGTGGGGAGACCTGATGTAGTCCTGGATGATTGTCTTCCACTTCCTGCGGCACAGCCAGCCTCGCAGGAAGCTCTGCACCTGCCGAGCGAGCAGCGGCCTCGTTAGGGCACGGGCTGACGATCGGGGCAGACGCGCTGCGCTCGGCATGCTCATGCTGGGGAGGCTCCACCGCATTGCGTTCGGGAGGCACAAACATCTAACGATGTTTCCCTGGCTTTGTGCACAATGGTTTCTGTTATTTGTACTTCTGTGACTCCTCCCGGCTGGGAAACAAACAATAACTCATTTAAATGCACTTATTGCAGACAACGTCCTCTTGCCTTTTACAGAGGCGAATGTTAGACTCCTACAAAAGGAAAGGCTGCTGCATTAACTCCTGGCCTCCCCGCTGCACGGACACGATGCCAGGCACCTTCCTGCCAGCAGGACTGTGCCGCGCTGAACTCAACCTAAACACAGGCTTTCACTGGCCCATGCCCTGCAGGTGCCCGGGGAGGCTCCCACGCAGCACCCACGCCCCGTGCCGCTGATCGCTGCCGGGAGCTGGAGCAGGGCCTGCAGCAAGTGGCATCTGCTGCAAAGCACGGCGTGTTCTCGCCGCGAGCAGCCTGTCTGCAGCAGGTTTCATTGCAGGGGCTATGGCTCCCTGCGGAGATTTCTGCTCGGGTGGTGGTTTTTCTTCTTAGAAATAAAAGGCTTAACCACAGCCTCTGGAGAAGTGAGATGTAAGAAGGTGCTATTTGTGTGTGAGCTGGCACGGGGAAAGATGGCTCAGTCACCAGGGGAGAGCAGCGAGCACCCGACGGAGCAAACAGCCAACAGAAGAATGCCCAGATTTGCAAGACACATTCTCCTCCTAAAAAGCTCCACGAGCAGCGATGTTTCCCGATATCTGCTCGAGCAGCTCCCCCGCAAGCCACTCCAAGAGCACAAGAACCATGCCTCAAGCACTCGGTCCATCCCCGCAGGTCCCCCGGCTGCGACAAACCTTTTTGATTTTCTTGATGTCACTGTCATCGTCGCTCGGCACGCTGCTCTGCACGGACTGGATGCGCTCGTGGTCCTTGAGCAAGGAGGCGATCTGCGGACACAGGGACAGCGTGAGCAGGGCTCGCGGTGACCACCTCCAGTGCCCCCGTGCGGTGCCGGGGCCTGGCACGTGCTGCTGTGTTGCACTTCAGATACGAGCACATATCAGGCTGAGTCTGTCTTCAGTGGGACATCGGTGAGGAACCAAGCGGAGATGTGTCTCAGAACCGTCAGGTGCCAGTGGCCTCCCTGCATCACCGGCCACACGGCAGGAACCAGCATCCGGAGACCCCGCCGGGCGCCAAACGCAGGCTGCCCGCTGCTGTCTGGGGACACCTTCACGCGTGGGTTGTTGGAAGGGAGTTGGAGAGACAGCGGCAGAAAAATCTAAAGTCGTTTGCACCCTAAAGCTTGCAGAGGGAGACAAACTTCAATTCAGTCACAGCTTTCCAGCACAAATTTGATCGAATCTTTTTTAGCTTTGCGTGTTTGAATCTTTAGTTTCTTGCCTGTACTTTTTCTTGCTCCTGTACTCTTTGCCTTGTCCGTACCCCCAGCACGGCAACTATTTATAAAGCTACAGGAAAGGGTAAGAAAAAATAAAAAGCGCTATCCTGAAAATAAGAATCAGGAAAAAAGTGAATTTTGATTTTATAGAAAAATAATAAAAATAAGAAAACTTTCCAAGAGTACTTTAGTAAAAAAAGCCCAGTTTTGGAGAGACAGGAGAAAAAAGGAACAATACGGTATAGTCTGCAGTTAGAGACTGCTTCCCAGTGAAGATGGGAATTGAGAGCAGCGGTAAGGGTCACACGTGCCAAGCGTGTGTTGTTTTTTAATAGCTGGACTGTTTGGAAGGAAAGAAAAGTCAGTGAAAACACAGCTGCCTGGCAGGTGGGCAGAGGCAGAAGCTGCTTCTGCTGCACGATCACAGCCCAGGAATAGGAAGTTATTTCTACAAATTTCTGAGCATTTTAAATGAAACGCCTCTTTAACAAAAACTTTAACAAAACGCTACATTTTTCACACAATCATGAAGTAAAAAATGCTTTGGGTCCATCTGATCACTGCGTAACAGCCACCTTTCAGAGTCACGTTCTGCAGAAGAGAGGGGCACTTGCGGACGCTCAGAATCGAGCCGTGTCCGCGGGAACCCCCCTCTGCTCCGCGGGGCCCCGCAGGGGCGAGCTGCGGGCTTCCCCCGATCCAGTCCCTGGGACCGCGTTTGGGAAGAGGTGGCTGCGAAGCCTCCAGCGAGTCCCGCCCTCCTGTGCCTTCCCGTGGAGCTGCATCGCCTGCACCGCGAACCTCAGCGTGTGCCAGCGCCGGAGCCGCCCCACGCTCCACGCCTGCCGGCCCAGGACGCACCTCGCGTGATTAGGGTTGATCAACACAGCTTATTGATTGACACACAGCGCTAAATGAGATTATTTTGGATTCCCTACCAATTAATGGCTGGAAATGATTCTCCCCTGGGCTGGAAGCGAGGTTTAACTGTCTGGCTGACGAATACACAGCATGGGAAAAGGACTGGGGGTTGCAGGGTCTTGTGTATTTTTCTGTTGTTTTGATTAATTGAGTAAGTAAAATTTGCACATTAAAGAAGAAGCTGATTATTTGATCTCTACTTCAAAGCCTGCAGATGAATGAAAAAAACAACACAAGGTAAAAGCCCTCGTACCCGCACAGGGGGAAGCGCTGCGGAGCTGCTGCTCCCTCCAGCTGCAGCCCCTGCCCCAGGCTGCGACACCCCCACCTCCCCGGACTGAAAACACTGGGGCAGCGGCGAAGCCTTAACCCCAGCGGGGAAACGTGATGGGAATTTGACCCAGGGTGGACCCAGAGCAGGACAGGGACGTGTAGGTCAGCACCGAGCAGGTGGAGAGTTTGGGGGCCGATCCTGCCGCGCTGGAGCGCACAAGCTCGGCGGTGCTGCAGCTGCTCCTGGGGCAGCCCCAAGGGGAAGGGAGCCGGCAGCTCACGGCCGCCATCCCACGTCCGTGCAGCAGCCCAAGCATCCCGGCAGCGTGGCAGCAGCACCCGTGCCGCGCGGCGAGGGGATGCCCAGGGGCCGCAGCCCTGCCGAGTCCCTCGGAGCCGCCGGCCGAGTCACGCCTGCGCTTCGTTTCGGCGCGTTGCCTGCCTTCACCCGCCACCGCGCTGCTGGGCGAGCCGCTGGGCCAGGTCCGGGCAGCAGGCTTTGTGAACGGCTCCCGTTTGAAAGAGATCCCCTTCCCAGTGAGTCGTTTTGTTTACAGCACCGCTTACATTAATTCCCTGATCTATTTAGGTTACCAGCACAACCGCAGCTCACATCTGGCAAAGGCAAGGGCCCTCCCCAGGGCGATCCAGCCGCCCCGTTCCCGTTACTCCCGCGGCTCTGGAGCGCCAGAAAGGTCCTAACACCAGGCACACCTCACACAGAGGTGGCCAGTCCTGGTGCATACGATGAAAGTTACAGAAGGCAAAGTGTTATGGCAAGGAGCCCCCATCTCTCCCCGATATCTGTTTCTGAGCCCAGGGCTCGCCAGCCCATTCCCCAGCACTCTCTGATGGAGCAAACCTTCCCCTGTCCCAGCAGCCACGGCCGCTCGTGCAACAGAACCCCCAAATTCTGCCAGCAGCTCCGTGCCTGTGACGCCCTCACCCCTCTCTGCGTGAGCTCCTTGCAGCCCAGGCTGGGAATCGTTACAAGTGTGACAGTGAGACCGCGGCGTCCGCAGGCCCATGTCCGAGCCAGCGCAGGTGCCACCGCCACGGTGCCCACACGACCGCCCCGCGCCCGCGGAGCAGCGGTGCTCGGCGGAGCAAAGCCAGGCTCCGTACCTCCGCCTTCAGGCGCTCGATCTCGATTTCCCCATCTTCAATCTGTTGTCGAAGTTGCTTGGCAACAGTTTTCTCAGTTTCCACAATCTGAAGTAAATGGAGGTACTTCTGCATCAAAGCCTCGTGCTCCGTAGCCAGGTTCCTGTAGCTGCAGACAGACACGGCCGTTAGCACGGCCCCCGGCTCCCCGCCACGGCCTCCCCAGGGACCCTGCCAAGAGCCACTCAGGCAGCCAGGGCCGCATCCTGCCCTCCTGGCAGCGCGGGCTTCCACGTGGCTCGGCGGGACCCGCGGGCAGAAGGACAGGTCCGAGGTTTGCTGCCGCGGGGCTTCCCATCGCTCGCTGCCTCCAGCCCCGTGCTTGGGCCGCTTCTATTCGGAACTGGCTAACGAGGAGAGGATTCAGGTTCCGCATGAGGGTTTCGGACAGAAAAGATAACGCAAATTTTAAGGGATTGGTAGGGGAATAAAACAAAAATCATGGCCAAACCTTTCTCACCTATCCCGTCCCACAGGCTTAAAGAGGAGGAGGAGGAGGACGCTTGCGGCGCAAGCTGCGTTACCGCCTGCTCTTGCCGAGGCGCTGCAGGGGCTGCATTTACCTGGTGCCCGAACGCCATGCGCCTGCCCCCCCGCTGCCAGCCCCGCTTGCCGGGCTCTGCACTGGCACATCCAGGGCATGGAAACGCCGCCTTTGAAAATCCTACTTCTGACCATTTTTGTTACTCCCGATGAGAGCCTTGCACACCACCAGCCAGCTGGGCAGCACCCGCATGGGAGGGAACGGGGCGCGGGGTCTGGATGTGGCCCCTCGCACAGTGACACGCGGGGCCCCGACAGCCCTCGCCCCCAGCTCTGCGCGGTACCTGGCGTGAGCTATCGCCGCCACCCACTCGTCGCAGTCCTTGGCGTCCTCGGTCCGCAGCTCCAGGGTCTTCTGGTTCTCGTGGTTGAAGTTCACGGTAAAGTAATGCTGCAGGGGCAAACGGGATGGAGTTACGGCTCGCTCACACGGGGCCGTTAGGAAGGCCCTTTATGGCCAACCACACACTGCTTTGCTTAAAAACAACAAAAAAAAGGCACTTGCAAGTTCTGCTTCAGGAGCACGCCGGGGATGTACGGCCACAGGGGGCTGGGGAAGACGCTGCTGCGGACGGGCGGCTCAGCCCCGCCGCGGGCACGGACAGACACACGAAATGCTCAGAGGTGATGTCCCGCTGGGCAAATGCTGTTTTTCAGCATCACGTAAAAGCACCGCGGCCCGGGAGGCTGCAGGCCTGATCCTGCCCTGGGGAGAGCCTCACCGCGGGAAGGGGGTGAGCCAGCACACGGTGCCGCACCCACCGCGTCCCCGCCACGAGGGTGGCAGCACCTTGCACCCGCGCGGAGCCGCGGCCCCGCGTGGCGGCAGCGCTGGCGCCGGACGGCTCTCCCGGCCGGCAGTGTGAGAGGACTCGGCGCAGGAGCTATATTTAGCCTCCCTTGACATTTACTGTATTTGTGTTAATTGTGCTGGCGGTGGCAGCCCGCACTGGCTCCAGGTTTGTGCTGTTCGTGTGCTTTCCTGTTGTCTCCTAGGAAACAGGTAACACACGGCAGCGCCAGATACTACCGCCAGTAACTGGACCAAGAAGAAACCTGCTGGAAAAAGCTCCTTCTGACATTATCTTCTCCTCTGCTCTTAAGTTTAAGAAGGGTTCTGAAGTAACAGGCATCTTGGAAAAAAAACAACAACAAAAAACCAGGACCGACTTGCAGCCTCGGCTCTGAGGGCGGCGGGCAGCGGGCACGGACCCGTCGTGCCACCAAGACGCAGGCAGGGACTGCAGCGCAGGCAGGAGCTGGCAGGGACCAGGCGCAGCGCTCGCCGCGCCTCCCCAGACGGGGCTGCCGCCCCCTGCTCTCCCCCTCCCCGGGCATCCTCTCTCCCTTCCCACCTTTCCCTTCCCATCCCTGATCGGGGTGAGGCATTAAGGACCCCCAGCTGGGTGCAGGAGGCTTTCGTCCCACCCAGATGAATGTGAGCCAAGGCTTGTCCCTGCTGCTTTTCCCCATGGTGCCAGCGTGGGCAGGACAGACGGACAGGGACCCCAGCTCCCCACTGCGGGGTCCCGCAGGGGGATGCCCACTCAGGGCTGCTCTCTCGCTGGGTAACAGCCAGAGAAACATCCCCTGGCCTCGCTCAGCCCATTTTTGTCCTGCAGAGACCTCCACGTGCTGCATCCTCCCAGCCCTGGAGCCGCTGATGAAATACAGATGCACGGCTCACACCAGCTTCCGCTCATGTGGCTCACAGGGATGGACACCAGTGCCTTGTCCCTGTCCCCTGCTGTTACAGAAGATGCACGGGGAGGAGGGAAGAGCCGGGGTGCACCCCGGGTGCAGAGAGCCCGCCGCTGCCAGGGAGCCCATCCCTCTGAGCCCCCCTCTAGAAATTACCAGGTGCTGCTGCGACCCCGTAAACTGCGTCTCCTACACTTCTGTCCAGGACCCTTCAAACGCAGTGTCTTTTTATCGCTGATCCCGTGCACAGGTTTTGTCCTTATGTCCCTCAGCAAAGCAAGCCACCTCCTGCCTCCCTCCCCGGCCACCGGCGTAGCTTTGTCTGCCATGGGCACGTCTGGAGCTGCAGCAGCTCCGCAGCCCCTTCGCTTCTCACCCCTGCTTTCTTCTCCCTCCCACCCCAAAGGCTTTTAGCAGCAGCAAGACATCTCTGATAGACAATTCACCAACATTTTTTGGTTTCTTGAGCTGTGCAGGTAGTAATGCCTCTCTGCTTTATGCCCAGCTCTCACATCCCTTCCCTTGCAAGCAGGATTAAACAGAGCTTGTCAAATTCACAAGTCTGGAAATCCTCCCCCTTGAACACGGACTCTGGGAACGTCACCAGCCACACAAGGGCATCGCCACAGCACTCGCTCTCAGCCCCGGCCACCTGCCCGCGAGGACACGCCGGGTGGCAAAGCCCCGCTCAGCCCCGGCGTCCCTGGGGGCACCCGCTGCAGCAGGACACGAAGCGCCCGTGCTGGGCAAGGAGCAAAGCCCGCGAACACGAACGGCCCTGAAAGGCAGCGGCACACGCGGCCAGCAGCGCCGAGCCCGCGCCCCACGAGGTGCTGCCGTGCCCCCCAGCCGGCCCACGAGCGCATCGGTGCCGGGTCCTGGGAGCTGCGAGCACCGCGCCGCTCGTGCTGTCACTCCGATTGTTCCCATACAATACCCAGGAAGTGCAGCGTGCTCAGAAGGAGGAAGTTATTTTATATTTGAATAATAAAACTCCCACCACCTGTTATCTCCTCCTGAATTATGAGCCTTCTCTGTTATCACAGCAACACATCACACTCGACAGCCCGGGAACGTCTCCAGCAGCGCTCGTGGCCAGGGCTGGGGCACAGCCGCTGGTGGGAGCGGAGCTGGCAGGGCACCAGAGCAGCATCACCCCCTCCCCAGCGCCAGATCTGCCAGCCCAGCTCCCCGCATGGTCTGGGCAGGCAGGCAGACTGTCCCTGTACCACTGCAGCTTGCACTTGCTCCTTCCCACTCCCTTTTCTGCTCGTTTGAAGACCTCATTAGCTCACAGCTGTGGAGGTACTTACAAATCAAATCACCTTTAATCAAACCACCACTCACTCTGCTTTCTGAGAAACAAGACATATGCAGCTCCTTAAGTCCCTCATTATGGGGCATTTTGCAGCCTCCCCCCGTCTCTGCGGTGCCTTCTGCAGCCCGCAGGTTCTGGGTACCAGCTGCAGGATGCGCATCCCCCCCAGCGCTGCAGAGGCTTTATCCCTGGGGCGGGGGGGGGTGGCGAGTCTGCCTGCAGGAACGACACGGGAGCATTTCAGGTCACAGAGTGAAGCGTTGAAAGAAACAGCAGGAAACGCCACCAGCCCCTTTGTGCCCGCAGCGGGGACAGAGGCAGTCCTGCAGCCATCGCCCGCCTGCTGCAGGCACCGCAACCCCTGATGTGCAGAGCCCCCCGCTCAGTGAGATGCCGCCTGCGATGCCGGGGCCCTCGTGGGACCTCCTGTCTCCCACCGACCCTCGCCCGGCGCACAGCCCCCAGAAGGACGGGGCAGGCTCCCTGCAGCCTGAGCTGGGCTCTGCCCTGCATCCCTGGCAGGGCTCTGCAGAAGCTGGACCCTTCCTCCAGAGCCTGGAGCCGCCCAGGAGGCACAAGGAGACGGCTGCAAGCACTTTTCAACATAGGCAAACAACGTATTCTGCTTTAGTCTCGGCTTCTGAAACATTTAACTCAAACATATCAAGATAATTCAGCCTGAGGCAGACAGCAGCACGAAAAATCTCAGCTCCAGCAGACTGGCGAAGTCCAGTACCTGGATGCTGAGCGCTGTTGCTGAGTGTTGAGCTTGTCCCCCCAGTCACCTCGCAGCCAGCACCAGCACCAGCGGCACTTTTCCACCCAGCCCGGCCCGGCCCAGGACGCAGCCGTACCTGTGGGTCCATCACCCCCCCGGACCCTGGTGCTGGCTGCAGCTCTGCTCCTCCATCGCTGCGCAGCTGTGGGCCCCCGCTTGCACCCCAGCAGCAGAGGTGTCACCACCTGGCCCTGCGGTGGCAGGAGCAGGGGACCCAGCTGGGAGGGACCTGGCCTGGCACCCACCGTGGCCCCAGCACCCTGAGCCCCGCTCCAGAAACTCCGCTCCCTCCGTCACTTCTGCAAAAAATCCCCCGTGCCAGCTTGGCTATTTTTACTGAGACAAGAGTACAATAGCAAAATGCTGCTTGGGAGCTATTTCTGCTTCCAGAACCTCAACAAACGACTTTGAATTAATGAAGGAGACTACCCGAGTGATTAATGTGCAGGGACTAGCTCCACAGAAATGTCCTCCCTCGTGTCTGATGTCCCTGGGCTGGCGTTGCTAGCACAGCCGGCGGCTCTGCCCTCTGCCAAGCAAAATGCCGTAGAGGCAAAACCTGAGTGTGCGCACACTGCTCGTTAGGGGCCGCGCTGGGGGGGCCGTTAATGGGGAACGTGCGTGGGGCCTGACCGCTGAGACCCTCCCTGCAGGGCAGGGGCATTTTGGGGAGAGATGGGAGGGAGGAGACCCCTGGTCCTGCGATGTGCCCATCCCCCCCGCTGCCTCTGCGCAGGAGGGTGGGCGCCCGCACCGGCGCTGCACTGCCGGGTCCCTGCACACCCCAAAACTCGGGTCCCTGCTGACCACAGGGTGCTGAGATGTGGTGGTCCTCAAGGGAAGCAACTGGGGAGCGATGCGTGGGGCTCTCCAGGGCCGTGCCAGCCCCGAGCCCACTCCAGCCCCCTGTGGGGCTCAGTGTGAGCCCGGGCAGGCTGGAGCCCGACCGCAGCAGCACTCGAGGGCCACCACTTTGCCTGTTCCCACCCCCATGGCTGGGGTGCTCGGGCTCCTCCATCCTCCGCATCCTCAATAAAAGGCCACGAGACGATCGCAGCGAGCGTGAGTGCCACTGCACGTGGGGTTCCTGTGCAGACCGCAGCGATGCCTGCGTGCCAGCTCGTGGTGCTGCGAGAGGACAGTCGGGATGCTGGTGTCACCTCCCCTGCCACAGCTGCCAGCAGCACCAAGCGCTCCCGGTCCCCAGGGCACGCTGAGAAACGGGCTGGGGCCTCACCGTGCGACTTCGGGCCAGCACCGGCACTGCAGGTACTGCAGACAAAACAGCCTGGTTTCCAGTTTTCAGAACAAAGAAAGAAGAAGGGAACGGCAGTGTCAGGCCTGCGATAAGCAAAACACTGCTGCTGGTCCAGCCGGGCTCCTGAAGGGTTTTACTTTGCTTCTTACCTTTTATTAAGCAAACAAATAAATTCAAAGAAGGTTTAAAATGATGCATTGTTTCCAAAATAGAAGATTGAACTATTCCAGACTTTTGTAAAACTTGGAGCCAGGCTTTTTTGGCAACGGCGTGCCAAAGCACTCTGGCTGCTGCAGCTGGCTCAGCCGGGCACTGCTCATGCAAACCCGGTTTGGTTGGGGATGCTCACGCGGCTCTGCTGAGGGGCCCAGCAAGATGACGAGATGCAGGCGGGAGCTGGGGGACTGAGCCCTGGTGCCTCTGGGACAAGGTCTCGGGACCTCTGAGCCCCTCTGATGTCTCAGGTGTGAGGACAGGTTTAATTACCAGCCACGACTTGACGCAGCACCTCTGTGTGCTCAGTGCCACCTGCCAGATCCCAGTGGGCGCAAGGAATTTGCCTTCTGGAGTGGACCCAAACAGCTATGAGAACAGCGTAGCAGGAACAGCCTCGCAGAGGCACCACGAGCCCCTGCCCGGCACGGGACGGCTCTGCCCGGCCGTCCCACGGGGCCTCCCCACTCGTGGCAGGAGCTGCCCCGCGTCCTGCAGCGGGGATGCTGCCCGCTGCGTGGGGGCACGCGCGCGTCCTCCCGTCGCCCGCGCGCACAGGTATGCGGACGCCCGCTCATGTCGCTGATGGTTATTGCAGCTGACGTAAAGGGCAAGGGAGGAGAACTGTCCTGCCTTGGATGGATGAGTCTAAAATCCACAGCCAGCAACGGTAGCTTTTAGCTTCGCTGACCTACATACCACGTGCGCTGGGGAGACGGGACCTGTGACTCAGCCGGAGGAGAGGGGTGGCCGGGCAGCTCGCTGGCTCACAGGCAATAATCACAAAAAAACCAGAGGCAGCATTTCTCTCCTCTGCCGCAGGACGTGCTGTAAGGGTGCTTGCACACAGGTACTGGAGCCGGACCTCAGCCGCGTTGGGCAGGCTCCGAAGTCGCATTCCCATGAGGGGGAAAGCACCAGGTGAGGGGGCTTCACCCCGTGTGGTCCCACCCCTGTTGTTCCCTCTTGTGCAGAAACACTTTAAAAATGGTGATCCATTTTTCGCTCTCTGGCATACCGATTCGCAGCTCCAGGTTCTTCCATTTAACCCTCGTACCTGGCTGCTCTTGCCGCCTTGTTTCTGATGCGGCGGGTGCCGATCTCCCGGCAGGAGGAGGCAGGACCGGAGCCGTGTGCGTTTCTTCGCCCCCTCCGAGGAGCGGTGGCAACGCTCAGCTCTGCCCGGGCAGAGCATCCCCCGCCAGCCCCGGCAGGCAGGCACCGCCGGGGAGCGCAGCCGTCGTCTTGGCCTTGGCAGCGGGCAGCGAAGGGGACGCGTTACACCACATCCCTGACCCAGGGTGCATCAGACATGCCTGCCTCTGCCAAACTGGTGTGCGCGTGCTGCCACCGCTGCAACGCCTCCGTGCCCGCGCATTTGCAGAAATCTGTAAATTGTGTCTGCGCAGCAGAGTAAATGCGTCTCCAGCTGCTGAGCTGCAGGACTGCGTTGGGGAAGGTTTCTTTCTCCGTTCCCCCTGCCCCTCTGCAGATCTCATAAACCTACTGAATGACAATGTGCGAAGAACAGAGAAAGACTGGCATCAGGCTTAAAACACAAAAACCATCAGGACCGTCTGCGGATTGGTGAGTAGTTCAGGCTTACGGTTCACAAACTGCGATATATGTTCAAAAATTCAGATTTCATGTAAATATGTTCAGGTTCCTGATGTCCCCGGTACGAAGGCTGAGTTACTGCCCTGTTCATCTCATTGCAGAAAGCCTGGTTAAAATTGCATGGTTCTAGAAAACTGTTTTAATTCCAAGTTTATAAAAATCCAAACGCACGATGGTCAGACTGTCACAGCAGAGACCAAGCAAGCAAATCAAAGTGAATGAAGCTGACGGGAGGAGCCAAGCAGCAGTCTGTAGGCCAAGAGGTCTCCTGTTCTGAAGTGGTCCATCCATCTTCCCCCAAAAACTCACTCTGAAAAATATCCCTTTTAAGTTTTGAATAGTGTTTTACTTTTCGGATCTTTTGGTTTTGTTTCACATGTGAAAATGCTCTCCACCTTTTTCCTTTATCAGAAACCAAAGCGTACTGACTACCAATCTTTGGCAATGAAAATATCCCAATGACTATTTTACAAGTTCAGCTAAGGGCTTTGATGCACAAACCCACTTTTTCTCAACAACCCGGCAACCCGGCAGCTCACCCAGCAGTACCCCACGGCCCCATCGGGGCTGCTACCGGAGCATCCAGCCGGGGAGCGCGAGGATCTGAGCCGCCGGTGCTGAACCTTCAGGACTGCGGCTCTGCCAAAGCCCAGGAAGGCGTTTCACGCCTGCAGCCCGCCGGGGCTGGGACAGCTGGGGATTTACTACTGACCACACAGTAACCAAAAATGCTTGGAACGCCACCCATAACCAAAGGAAGCCGTGACACGGCACGGCACTTACACTTCTGGTGGCGTGCAAAAGCGAGCTACGGATTTAGGCGGATCTGAGACTTTTAAAAAAACATCTGTAAACATACAGAAAGGCACAGCCCTGAACACTGCTGGTGGATGACTGTTTAACACGCACCCTGCCCAGCGTGGTTCACAAGCACCGCAACGCTCGTTGGCTCCAGGTGCCGCTGCCGGCAGCGGGGTCCAGGCTGCAGCCGGGCAGAGTCAGCGACGGCAACAAAGGCAACCGCGGCTCGGCTGCCAGCTCGCGGCGTGCTTCATCCTTCCCATCAGCTCATGTTATGTTTACCGCTGGGGGAATAATTTATTCAATGACTTTAGCTCCTTTGTTCACAGAACATCTGTAAGAAGGCCATGTTGTCCCAAAATTTCCTTATTTGGATTTATACGACAAATTTGGGGAATAGTTTTTCACCCTGTGACAAAGCCAGTTACCGCAGAGGCAAGGTGTCCTGTGCTCACTCACAGCTACGATCGCCTCATCGCGATCAGTCACACCGATCACATTATATTACCGCGTCCTTGAATAAGCACAACGTGAATAATCAGAAAGACTGCAATCAGAGAGCAGCACGCTCAGACAGATACCCCCAAGAAAAATCAGACTTTTCTAGAACACGGAAAGCGCAGTACCTCCCTGTGCAAAGCATGTTTGGTACAGAAACTCGGCTGCCGCGGGATTCATGGCTAATGGCAGTATTTCCGTGCAGCTCAGCAATCGCTGTCTCAACGCAGCCCTGTTGTACGGCCCGGCACCCCTGATTTTGTTCCGCTGCGCCTGGCAGCCAGCCCGCGTTAGTGTCCTCGCCACACGCCTGCCGCCCCGGAGCAGAGCCGTGCCCGGGACACGTGTCCGTGGACAGGCTGCTCGTCCCGGCGAGGAGCTGCTCTGCAGCGAGGATCCGCATCCCCCTGCCTCCGGGACCAGAGCTGCTCTCCCTTTCCTGCCCGCTCATTTTGGGACCACGTTGAAAACAGCTTGGGGTCCTCTGCCGCTGCTCCCACTGCCATCCAGAGCACTGCCCACGGCCTGGGCAGTCCCTGCCAGCTGGGACTTGGCAGAGGTGCCCAAGATGGGTGCTTGTCCATTCCCAGCGGCTGTAGCTGCGTTTTTTTCTCCAGTCCATCCATTATTGCCCCTTTCTGTGGGCTCTGTGCCTGTGAGCTCCACCGCGTGCACCCCTGGGGAGCTGCCCGGGCTCTCCGGCCGTCAGGGGCAGGAGGGAGGGATCAGCCCACAGCTCCCAGGGCTCGGCTCGCTCCAAGCGTGCAGCCTGGCCGGGGCTGCTGGAGGACGCGGGGCGAGGGCAGGCGGGGACGAGGAGCACGCGAGGACAGCGCCCGCGGGAGGGCAGCTCGGGGTTTGGAGGTGCCCCAGCACCCCTTCCCGCGCCTCTCCAGCCCCGCTGCGGCACAGGGATGGTGCCGCCGGACGGCGTGCCCTTGGTGCCCACGCTGTCTGCTCGGTGCCCGCTGCTCTTTGCGCTGCTGGTGCTGCGCAGAGACGCGGCTTTCTCGCAGCCTCCTCAGCTGTGCAGGGAAACGAGCAGGATGGGATGGAGGGGAGGAGAAACCCACGCCGAGGTGCTGGTGGGAACCGCTCCCACCTGCCCTCACCACCCACTGGGCATCCACAGCCGCGCACACCAGCACGCTGACCAGCTCCCCTTCAGCCTCGCACCACGTTACAAAATGCCTCCTCCAGTCTCCGCTGCCTCCCCGATAGCACAGACGATAAACGGTACTCCTATCACTGGCAAAAGCTTCAGAGATGGGGGAAGAAAATCCGGAGTTATATGCTCACAAGAGCAGCCTCAGCTTTGCGGGAAAAAAGACTTCTCGCTTCAGAGTGCTCCTGAGTTTCAAGTCAAGGGTTTCGCACAGTGCTACCACTTGACTCAGCATCGTTGGCTCTCGCCTGAGACACAGAGGGCTGCTGGTGAAGAATAACTCATGGCACCGGGGTGCAGGCCTGCAAGCCCACCTCAAACCTGGAGCTGCGGAGCGAGCCCAGCCGTGGTCCCTGCTGCCCTGCTCCTG
Source organism: Chauna torquata (assembly GCA_013399475.1). Taxonomy (NCBI): domain Eukaryota; kingdom Metazoa; phylum Chordata; class Aves; order Anseriformes; family Anhimidae; genus Chauna; species Chauna torquata. Next base: position 48,509 of record VXAL01001452.1, on the reverse strand, counting down.
CGAGGGGAGAGACCTCACCCGCCGACGGGACCAGGGACGCTCCGGCTCCAAGCCCGCGCTCCCACTCCGCTCCCCGGACATTTCCACGAGCACCCCTGGCCCCCAGCCCTGCCCTCCCTCCTCTGCCCCTCACGTCTGCCGCAGCCAAGATGCCACAACGCGAACATCCCCGCAGCCTCATCCTCTCTGGCTGCGGGGGGACGAGGACAGCAGGTCCCAGGGGAGCGCCCGGCCCAGGCACCGGCAGAGAATAAAAAGGGGGGGGTCACCCCGCACCACCTCTCCCCGCCCCAGCACCGCCGGGCACTCGCCCGCTGCCCGCACAAAACCGCAGCCCAAGGCCCCCCAGGCAGCACATCCGCCAAGCGGTGGGCAGAGCAGGCAGGCCCTTCCCCAGGGCCAGAGCCCGGCACCCCACCCAGACGTGAAATATTTCGCAACATCAAAGTGATTTGAAGACATTTTCATTTGCAGAAAAACAGAACAAAAAGAGAGAAGAGAGTTTCCAGAGGTGCCCAAATCCCCCGTTCAGTGCCTCAGTTTTTCAAATAACTGTGCTCCTTTATTCTCACATGTACTGCATGCTAAAAATACGCTGCGTTCCCAGCAAAAAAATCCACACCAAAGCAAATATGTGAACGTTAAAAAAAAAGAGGGTTTCAGAAGACCCACCTTTTAAATTTTCTCTTTTGTGGAGAATTCAAAACCTTTCAGGTTTTACTCCAGTTAAGAAGGAATCTAAATCTGAAACTCCGCTGCTGAAGGGAATCCTGTCCTCATGGCTCGTCTTGTAGCTGCCTGGATGGATAAGTTCCCTCAGAAAACAATTAATGGTGATCACGGGCAATGCTAGAAATTTCCTCAGCACCTTCTTTCTCAGAGCCACCAATGCTGAACACAGCTCAGTACCAGGTGAGCTGGAAGAAGACATCACATCTGTTTTGCAGAACTCCGACGCCTTCCTTTCAGAAACCTGCCGGCTTTGCTTGCCATTTGCTTGCTTTCACCGTCCTGCACAGACCAGGTTGCAGATCTGCACCATAAGTATTCTGCTGCTTATCTCATCTGGTACGAAATTAATTAGTTTGCCAAGCAGTGGGCATTCAACTACCTGAGCACTTTCATTTAAATTTGTCCCAATGAATTATACAAAAGCATGAGCCAGGTGCTAGCCCTTGGTAAATCAGTGCAGATCAGCGGCCTTGCAAATATTTTGCGTGGCAGGAGCTCACTGCACTGCGTGATAGCAGCCCCTTACTTACACCAAAGATAAATCTTCCAGGTGCATTTTGAAATTGAAAGAGATTGTGACAGCCTCCCCTTAACGTTTACCTGATAGAAAATTCCTCCTGTACAAACATGAAGAGTCAAAACCTGGCTAGCAAGCTTGATTTAAGCGAAACCAGGAATGAGCAACAGCATCTATTAAGCTGCTACAGGGGCACAGCTGACAAAACAGGACAGCAGCGTGACCCCCCTGCAGACACACACCCTTCGCTGCGGCTGTAAGCAGACCGCGTAGCACACAGGAGGCCACCCAAACGCAAGAGCCAGGACTGCGAGAAGGCAGCACTGTTCCAAAAAACCCACAATGGTATTTCAATCAGAACAGTGAGATATTCCAGTGATCCCTGCTGGGAGCGCCAAGACGTGCCACGGCCCGGTGGTGCTGCACTGCCTCGCTGCTGTGGCAGGGCTTTTTGGAGTGCTGAGCGTGCCACGACCAGCTGGAGGTGATTAGGTGGCTTATTTCCTTCGAGCCTGTCCCTTGGCCCGGCCAGGTCGCTGCGGTGTCCGTCCCACAGCCCTGCAGGTGTGCTCGCTACCATCTCACCGCGAGCCTGCTTAGCCAAAATTATGCAAGACCTGCAGAGCCAGACCCAAGATGTGCGGTGCCTCCTGTGAGCACACAGCGTGGGCTTCGCATGCTGGGAAGGCACCCACGCTGCTCCCTGCTAGGGGCTTCCCTGCGCCCTCCGACACGGGCACTTGGCTCGGTGCGTGCCCACACGCAACGCACTGCATTTGAGGGGTGAATTCATCCACAGCAAGCCAGCTCCTGTCCACCTCCATGAGACTGGAGGTGGTTTTGGAAACAGTGGAAGCAATGGACAGGGATCTGCATCCCCGGGTTTGAAACCCCCTGCCCACCCGACACAAAGCCTTGCACTGCCTGAGGGCTCAGACGGACCAAACTCCAGCAAACAGCCCCAGACAACTGAGCCGGCGGTCTCCAGCACATCACACAGCGCTGCGGGCAGCCGCCCCGCTCACCTGGGGGGAGCAGCCTGCCCCGTGGCCCCGCAGGCTGCCGGGGAGCCCGGGGCACCCCGCTCCTCCCAAGGCCTGGCAGCCGCTGTGCTCCATCAGTGCCATTTCCACCTGCAGATATTAGCATCTGGCGATGAGCACTGCAGACAAGTAACAGCCCTGCGTGTGGCAAGTGGAGCCCTCGGCTTCTCCCACAGCCCCGGGAGGCGGCCCTGCTGCGTTCCCAGGCAGGTTCGTGGCAGAGGCACATCACGGCATGGGCACGGGCTGAAACCCCCGGGAAAGCAGGGCCCTGCACAGCACCTGTGCCGAGCACCGCGCACCCATTTCCCAGCCGCTCCTGCTGCGCGGTGCCGGGGTGCAGATTTCCTCGCCAGAACCTTCACAGGTGCTGGGGCCGAGCCTGCACCCACGCCTGGCAGTGGGGAGGGGAAGCTCCCACGCCCGTGGGTGCACTCGCACTACAGGTTTGCATCGGGCTGGCAAATTTTGAAGCCAAATGGCCAAACCCCAGCGGGGGTGGAGCAGCCCCACGGGGGCCGCAGGCCACTCCACGCTCTGCCGGGGCCACGTCCTCAGTGCCAGCCGGACGGCGCTCGCCAAGCGGGGCGAGGCGGGACTGCGCCGCGGACACGCGTGGGGCTCCGCTGCGCAAAGCGCGGGCCGCGGCCGCCGGGGGGCGCCCCGCTCC
>VXAL01001452.1:0-44298 GCA_013399475.1 Chauna torquata | reverse complement strand
CGGGGGGGACCCCGAGCCTGCCACAAGCCCCGGCTTGCCGGGACCCCCGGATAAGTGGGGCCCCCGGGCCAGCCGGGACCTCAGAGCTGCACTGGCTCAGCACGGGGGTGCGCTCAGCTGGGGAGCTGCTCCAACCTCGGGCCTCCCGGGGAAGCACCCCCCATACCCTGCCCTGTGCTCCTTGCTGACCATGGGACGTCCCCGCTCACGTCCCCCCGCTTGTGGCCTTTGCACGGCTGGTCCCACGCACAGCCCGCACCTCCCGACCCAGCAGGGTGGAGTTCATCCAGTCCCTGCATGCTGCGGTCCCTAAAGCTGGGGTGGTCCTGCTGCACGACAAGGTATCAGCACCCTTCAACACCATCTTCCCTCTTCCAGTCCTCCAGCTGGACAGCCACTCCCAGATGTCACACGCAGAAGAGGACCCAATTTCTCCGTTTATTTCTGTTCATCTCACTCTTCTTTTAATCCCTCTTCTCCATTTGGGCCTGGTGTGCTGTGCAGAGCAGAGCAAAACTGGGCACAGCTGAGAGCTGGAGCCTGTGCAGGGCAGGGAGGGCCCTGGTGCTCCCCACATCCTGGGGGCTTCCTGCTGCCAGGAGCACTGGGTCAGTCAGACGCCCAGTGATGGGCACTGGGTCGGCCAGATGCCACAGTGATGGGCACTGGGTCAATCAGATTCCACAGTGATGGGCATCGGGTTGGTCAGACGCCACGGTGATGGGCACACACGAGAGCTGGGGTGGCTGCAGGGCGGCGTGTGAGCCCGCCTGCACACGGGCAGCTGCCTGCCCACGTCACCAGAGGAACCTGCCCCAGCCCCAAGTGTGACCAAGCCCCTGCAAGCAGGGAGGGCATCAGGAAAACCGTGTTAATTAGCTTTGTTTCCTCTGAAAATGTTGGCAGATCTCCAAGGAATTCAGTGAGGTCACAGGCTGCCATGGCAACAAGAGGGAACGGGCTGGAATTGGGAAGGGTGCTGACATTTCCAGGCATCGAGAGCCACTTGCCATGGGTCAGGGTGCGGGCGCCTGCTGGGTGCCGGATCAGGCCCAGGAGGGGCAGAGCAGCCGGGAGCGGGGACGCTGCCCTCGGCACCCCTCCGGCTGGCGGACAGGCTTCTGTCCTCCCGGCCGAGCTCTCCCGGTGTTACCCCAATGGCAAGCAGGTGGAGTCCAGCAAGCTCCAGTACTTCGCCTGCTCGTCTGACTCTCCTCGTGGCTGGGGCTCTGCCCTCCTCCACCTCCAGCCTGGTCACTCAGCTCCTGCGTCCTGCTTCACCACCCGGCCTCTCTGCTGGAGGTAAGAATGGGTCAAAGCACGCGGCTAAAGGCGTTCCCCCATGGCCGGCCCGTCCTGCCAGCCGAGCGCTGACCCCAACTAGCCCCCGGAGAAGAAGCTGAGGCAGCCCCTGTCCCCTCCGCCTCTCTGCGGATCATCACGGGGCTGAGCAGGCAGAGCAGGGGCCGTGGTGTGGGGCTGAGCTCTCGCACAGCTCCTCGTCATGGAGAACGAGCCCCGGGCAGTGTGGCTGCTTTTGTGACAGGGATGGTCAGGCAGGACCCGCTGCTTATGAAATGGTGTGGTCACATTCTTCCTGGAAGCCTGCAAAATCTTAGATCAAGTAATAACTTGGAAGCCAGCACTGCCAATAGTGCTACATTGGGCAGAAATGATGGAAAGGACAAGCGTACCCTGTGAAAATGCACGGCCAACAGGACAGGCAGCAGGCGGTGTGCGGAGCGAGGTCTCCATGTCAGCACTCCCAGGCCAGGAGGGACTAACGCTGCACAGCAGGGAACGTGCTCCGGGCTTGGCTCCTCTCCCTGTCCAAAGGATCTGAGACGCAGAGTGGAGCAGGAGAGGAAGAGCCTTCCCACGCGCTGGGAGCAGCTGAGCCCCCTGGCTGGCCGTGGGGACGTGCCTGGGGATGTGGTGTGCCCGATGCCCAGTGCCCAGTGCCCATTTGCTGATGCCCACTGCCCAGTACCCAGTGCCCAGTGCCCACTGCCCCACCAGCCCGAGCAGGCTGCTGGCGGACTGCCGTGCTCACAGCACCAAGCACGAGCAGCATTTGGCTGTGGTGGAGCCCGCACCAGATATGGCAGCTGGCCTGTGTCCCCAGATACATGTTAATTTAGCCTGGACTCCCCTTAGATGATATGGAAGGTAATGGAAAAAACAGCTGATAGCTTCCAAGGCTAGAGCAAACATGGAAACTTTGATTTCCTAAAACAGAGCGAGGTTTATTTTTTGAAGGTGATGTTTGCTTCGATTGATTTTAAGGCGTTTGCAACGTGACCCTTGTGCTCTGGGAAAGCAGAGGTGAAGTATTCGTCGCTTCTGCCACGAGCTGCGCCGCATTCAAAGAGTCAGACCTGCTGCTGATGGCTGTGGAGAGAGGCAGCTTTTCCAGAGTTAAGATTTCTCATCATTTCCAAGTATTTTAATTGCAACGGTTTCTTCTCTCTCCATTTAAGTGTTTAATAAACATCAAAGCAGTTCCTATGGGCACCCTTTGCGAAGCCAAGGCTTGAGTCTGAGTCTAATTGCGTGCTGCAGGAGCAGCCACTGCAGCAGTACCTGACGGCCCTGGGCCCGCTCGCCACGCTCCAGCCCGTACGCGAAGCGGCCGTGGCCCCGTGCAGACAGCACACGAGCAGGGCACTCATCCCAGCTGTAATTCCTGCACCCTGCAAGCGCGGGGTGGGGGCACGCATGCCTCCTGGGCTGACAGCCCACGCTGGGACCAGAGAAAAAGGCGCAGCAGGCAGGAGGAAGGGCCAAGCCTTGAAGTGCGGGGGGCTGGAGAAGCAGAGGGCAGGGCAGGACAGTGGAGGACCACAGAGGGCACGCCAGCAGCAGGGCAGCTCGGGGACTGGGAGAGCCACCGGCAGGGACGCGTTGCTCCCGGCAGCTCCGGGCACGCTGTAGCGGGCTCTCGGGGAGCACCCGCTGAGCAAGCGATAAAGCAGGTGAAGCGTGCGGGGCGGCACCAGAGGTGCTGCTGGGCCGCAGGGTGGCTTGGCAGCGGTTCGCACGCTGAGCCGAGCGCTGAGCTGCCGGCGCGGCACGGCGCAGGGCTCTCGGCAAGCCGCCTGTGCAGGGAGGCAGCAGCGCTGCAGCACGGGGGCTTGCCTGTTCCTCACATCCTGCTGTTGTTACTCGGGCAGGTGCGATGCCTGTTGCTATGTGCTGACTCTGGTGAAACACACGTTCTCTTATTTCCATGCCAAAATAATCAGCTGTGTAAAATGTGGCTCTTGTTGGTTTTAGCCTTTGCTTCCACCTTTTGCAATAGCTGGGCTCACATTGACTCAGCTGATGGCAGGCACTCATACACCAGCATCCTCCTAATCAATTCACTTCCCTCTCAGTCTCCTCCTTCTTTCAGCCCCTGAATGTAGGAAATAATTTGTTAATCCATGCACCCAGCTACAGCAGGGTAGGCAGGACGGGGTGCCGGGGGCTCACTGCCCCTGGGCTGCCCCTCTTGCTCAGTAATTCACGTTTTCCCACCTCAGTGTGAAAGTGCTCGCTGCAGGGCTGCCTCCTGGCAGCTGCCTCACCTGGCAGGTGGGGGTGAGGTGCCAGGGAGGAGCCCCCAGGGGTCGGTGCTGGGGGTCTCTCGCCGGGTGCCAGCGTGGACCGCAGCAAGCAGACACAGCTTCACCAGCAGCTCTCGGGGCGAGATGGAGCCAGCGCAGCAGCACAGGGCTTGCACTCCCTGCAGCTGGCACGCTGTGCGCACACCTCCGCTCCTCCTGTGCCCTGGCGGCTTATGTGATGGTCAGGCTTCCTGCCCATAGCCCTCCTGTCTCCTTTCCCCCAGGATTTCGGATGCTCACTGGCACCTTGGATGCCAGATACCTCTCATGGGCTGAACTGCAGGGTGAGGATGCTGATGCTAAATGTGCACAATGAGAAAATACATCCTCCCCAGCTGCCCCCCTGCTGCTGGGTGCTGGGCGAGCTGGTGTTTGTTGGCCGCTCCTGGACACCCCACATGATGCTCCTGGGACCAGAGGCCGCAGGCAGCTGGGAAGTCACAACCAAGGCGCTGCTGAACGATCTCGAGCCTGACAGCACAGAGACCAGCAGTGAAAGTTGTGTTTCCAGTGACAGATCCAGTTCCCTCATTGGAGCTGAAAGCAAAATGGGCGCTTCTATATACAGCCAGGCTCAGAGGCATCAAGCCCAGGCTGTGGAAGTGGCCGAGGAAACAGGACAGGTGTTGGCATCTGTGTCATTAAAACGTGTCTCCCCAGGACACAGCGCTGCTCTGTGCTGTGACAGCCAGGCACACCTTTACGTTCGATACCGGGAGTGGGTACTCACTTGGTGCCCCCAGAGAGCTCCTCTTCTATCTACAGCGTGTGCACAGAGTACTTGTGGTTGCTGGAAAGGACTCCAAGTGTGTTGGACTCTCTCCAGGCTGGGCTTTCCAAAAGTAATCAGCCCAAGCTGTGTTCAAAGTCAAGTCCATGGGCTCAGGCTCCTAAATCACACAAGCAAGCCTGAAAGTCCCATCCTTTGTTGAGCAAGCTAAATCTGCACCGAAACGATTTGGAGGGTGGGTACCTGAGCTGTACGAGCGAGATTTAGCTGCACCAGATGTACAGCGGGGGTGCTGGCTTTCAAAGTGCTTCATGTGCAGTTCCGGGAGGTTTCAGCTGATCCTGCAGAGGCTTCGGCTGCTCTCCTGCAGCAGGGTATGGGGAGCCGATCTGCGAGTGCAAGGGCACGGCGCTTCGGTAACAGGGAAATGCAGAAAACCAGCTTGTAGTGTAAAGGCAAGCAAGGTTTTTCTGTTCTTAGCTCGGTGGCAAACTTTGAAGGACAGGAATAGTGACTTTGCATTTACTTCCAAGGCGCCCTGGCAGAGTTGATGGTGTACCAGAGCATCAGGGGACAGGACAAAGCAACCTGATTCGAAACGCACCCTCATTTAGAGCTGCTCTCAAGTGTGCCCTTGATTTTTATGCGATTCCCCAGCAGTGCTCGAGTGCTCTGTCCTTTGTGTTCTCAGAAATATTGCCAGGGCAATGGCAGGACAGAGAAGAGATTTTCAAAGCCTAGGCAGATATCTGCTATGTTCACAAAGAATGTCAGTGCTACAGGCTGGTAAGCAATGCCCTCTCTGATACACCAGCATCGTGAGAGCTGGACTCAGCGCTTTATTGCACAGACAGTTCTCTGCTAATTGGCCCCATCCAGCGTTTCATTTTGGCGGACTGGGTGCACATCACTAGCATCATTCATTTAACCTTGCCTGACAGAGGTGGCCCCAGGGCAGAGATAAAACGTGGCTCCTGGGGACGCTGAGGGATGGGTTTCGTCGTGCAGCTCCACCAGGCTGCAAATGAAGCCATTGCTTCCAAATGGCATTGATCTGCAGGCTTAGGCAGACTGCTCACAAAGGAGCTGGAAGCAAATACCTGTGGAAACACCAAAGTGATGCTTCATGTGTGCCACGGTTCTGTAAAGCCACCCCTCCTCTTTGCATACGCGTTTCCTCCTGCTTTGCCGCTGTGTTTGCAGTGTAACCTACTGCGCTTCCAGTTTGCTCTTTCAGGCAGTAGCTGATGAACAGGCTACGGGACAGAGCACTTCCAGTCACTGTGAAATACTGACTTTCAATCTGTAATACACTCTATGCCTGAAAATAAACAATAGGATGAACACAGATTTGCCAAGTGATTTATGTGGGAAAAGCACCTTCTCCTCCACGTTATAAATCCCTCAGCAGCAACTGGGTTCAAAAGCAAACGCTTCTGGAAACCTACCAGGCACTTCATCTGTTCTGAATGGCCAGTGAAACCAGAGAATAAGCACTGCAGGGAGAGGTTCTCCACAAACACGAGAGTTAGAAGCAACCTCCTACCTTTTTTGCAAGGCAACTCATAATATTATGTAAAAATGCAAATAATGTCCATGCAAAGCTGTAGAGCTGTAAGTGCCCAGAACAGAGCTCCAGTGAGGAATAACCCGTTGCTTCTGGACGTGTGAATCACGGATACAAACAGTTTGGTTTACAGGCATTTACAACGCAATGTGTGTTCAGCGGCCGTAAAGGGCCCTTTACGCCCTGTCTGTGCTGCACCGTGTTAACAAGCATTCTGCCAGGAGGGCAATCAAGACGAACCTCGGCAATTTCACTCGCTATTCGTGAACACTTAAAGGGTTTGCAAGTCTGAGACACGGGTAAGAGATGCCTGTGGGCTCCTTGGCTGAAGAACACCAGGAGGTATTGGGAGATCATTGCCCTCCTGGGGCGCAAGAGGGGCGTGAGCTCGGTACGGCGGTGGAGCGTGTGTTAGCGCTTTGTGCGTGCCGAGGGGTGGGGACAGGGACAAGGATAGGGACAGAAGGGTGCCGGGGCAGCAGCCCAGAGCTGCAGCCTGGAGGTGGTCAGCCCGGGGACAGCCCTGTCCCCAGCTGCACCTCGCTGGTCCCCGTTGCCTGGGGGAGTGGGCAGAGGAGGGCGATCTGCCCAGGAGAGCCATCATCCCACACCTTCATCGACACCTCTTCCTCGCCTTCCTAGGTTCTGCCTTTCTCTTTCCTTCTGCCAGCACCTTGAGCTAAGCCAGTAGGGCCGCAGCTCTCCCTGGCCAAATCCTGCCCCCCAGCAGCCCTCTCACATCAAAGTAAAGCACAGCTTATTGCGTCCCCAGCTCCGGGGGCTGCGCGCGCCCTGGGGACACTCTGCTGTTGCCCTGGGAGCGTGCAGGGCTCCAGGAGGAGGAAGGCACCACGCGCACCCCGTGGCACTGGCATGCAGAGCAGTCTGCCCGTTCCTGCTGCACGCCTGCTTCTCCCTCATCGCTGCGAACCACAGACTTCCCTCCTGCCCACACACCAGATCTTTCCCAGTGCCAAGGACCTGCGTGCAGCCGGTGCCTTGGGTGGCATCATTGTCTTGGAAACGGCTCGGCGACACACACATAAAATAGGCTTTGTGTGCACATGGCTCCGAGTGAGAACGGCTTTCATCAGCACGGAGTCTGAAATAACTTGTTAGAGGAGGAAATTCAAGATGCTTCAAGAGGTACCGCGGCATGCCAGGCTGGAACAGCTTCATTACCAAGGCAGAGTGCTCTCCCATCTAGTGGCTAAAATACAAATTGTTGGTGCAGTCCGGGGCTGGGGTTAGCTGCCGCCTCTTGAGGCTGCACGTCCGCTCGTGCAGGACCCCAGCGCGGGCAAGCAGCCCCCTCGTCCCGCAGCGCGGGGGCTCGGGTCCTGCTCCCCCGCCGGCACCAGCCGCCAGCGCAGGGCCGAGCAGATGGAGGAGTGACATTTGTGTGAAGTGCTGTGGGGGAGAGGGACGGATAAATCAGGGCTGCTCACCAGCACAAAGATGCTGCGAGTTCATTAGGCTAATTTGTCACTTCGAAGTAAACTCTCTGCGCTGGGTGTCAAAAAGGGGTTGGCTGCACGTGACCCACGGGTGCCAGGGAGCCAGCCACGCTGCGGAAATCATGTATTTGTTGACATTTTTTAAATGGAAAGCTTAAGAACTGTTATTATGCTGTGCAAAATTATTTCAGCAGCCCTTTGAACTGCTAAGCTATTCTCTGGGAGTCTCAGCGCCGGGGATGACAATGTGGTAATTTATGCCAGCATCTCTCGCTCACTTTCAGAGCACGCAGAGGGCTGTTGGCACAGCTCCTCGCTCTTCTTTATGCAATGCTTGGATGCCAGCTTCTGAAATATGGGGGAGAAAAGAGTTGCCTTCTCATATTTCATGGAGTAAAGACCTGCTTGGGGCCCTTCCCCTGCTGAAAGGGAGCGGGGAGCTGAGCAGCAGGAGGCACAGCGGTGTTTTTGCATCAGGGACCTGCATTTGCAGGGAGCCACCAAGCCCCACGGGCCCCTGCCAGCACCAAAGCAGATGAAGCAGCCAGCGATTATAATTACAGAGCCTGGAAAAGACACGCCAGCTTCCTGCGCTGAAGGAGCCTTCCCAGCGCCGGCAGGAGCTCCAGGAATTACAGCTCTGCGCTAGAAATTGCCGCAGGGTGGGAGCGCTGGCAGGAGGGGCTGTGCCAGCAGGGCCAGGAGCTCCCTCCTGACGCTCAGCCCCGCTGGGGCCCCCCGGGTGAGCTGGTGGCAGCTCTGCCCCTGTGCCACCGTGTGCTGCCTCCCGGCAGGGGCTGGCGAGGGCAGCGACAACCAGACCGGTGGGCTAATTGCCTCCTCTCCTGGCACAAGAGCTCTGTGGATTTGCTGTCTCCACAGATCATTTGGTTGACCCAGGAAGCTACAGTCTCTTTCGGATAACTGAGAACACCCAGCGTGGTCCCAGCCGAAGCGCGGCGAGGCGGCACGGCACCCGCTGTGCCACCACGCCGCCGCGATTGTCCCTGCCCTTCTCGTGCCTCAAGGGCTGCCGTGCATCTGCCTGCATGGCACCTCTGGCTGTGACCGCCAGCCTGGGGACCCGCGGGGACAGTCACTTCCCCAGTGTGCAGTGGTGAGGTCGGTGCAACACGTGGCCACTGGCACCGCGGGGATGCCATCCGATGCCACGGGCCTGCTTTGTGCATCCCCGCCACCCAGCCACAGATGTCCCCCTGCCACGCTGCACCGCTGGAACGATGGCAGAGTGTCCACACAGCCCTGCACGAGCACGTGCCAGGTACCTGGGCGCAGGCAGTGTTGGAAATCAGCACCGCCTGCCACAGGGCCAGGCAGATGCTCCGAGATGCTGAGCCTCAGCCCCTGGCTGCTGCACGCACCCAGCTCCTTGCACGGGAGGAGGATTCGCATCACCCGTGGCCCCGGCCCTTTATTCCCCGGTTTGCGATCAGATAACGCGAATCATTGATATCTCCATGGCGAGCTCCCCAGGGAGCAGCAGCCGCAGCCATGGGGGCCATGTCCCTGGCGGGGGCCGGGGCTGCCGCTGCCAGCACCGCGCCGGGGCGCGCTCGGGAGCTGCTGCAGGGGCACGAGCCTTGCTGCTACCGGAACGCGCGTGGGGAGCAGCAGCATGCCAAGCTTCCTGAGCTGCCATGGCACGGCTCATGTGGTGCACACACAGCAGTGATTTGGTAACCAAACGTTATTTTTAGGCATTTCTGAGACAAACTGCAGTGTTTTACAAGGATCTCTGAATGTATTACAGCTAAAATATATTTTATATATTTGTGTGATCCCAATATTTGCCATGATAGACACAATGACATGAAACCTTCCCTGAAAATCACAGCTGCAGACTTTTAAAGAAATTTCCTGTCCCTACAGGTACGGAGTATTTTCAGGTGCTAACATCCCCACTTGCCCTGTGTCTGACTTTGCGACTCCGCATTGGACGGGCAATCTGTGTGCTGCAGCTCACAGCACTTCCAGCCGCTGCTCCAGCAGCCAGAGCAGGAGCCGGGCTGTGCCACGGGCACCCAGCTCCACGCACAGCACCCCCAGCCCCACACCAGTGCCATCCCCTGGGCATCCCCAGGAGAGAACCCGCATCCCTGGGGGAGCCCCCAGGCAGAGCCACGACCCCCCCGATTTTGGCTGGGGAGGGGAAGGCCTCACAGCAGACATTATCCTCCCCTCTGGCCCATCCTGGCACAGACACGTGAGGCTGCTGTTGGCAGTGCTGAGCCTCTGTCAAACCTCCCGTGGGCACAGGATTAGATTTTAAAGAGTTGCCTCTCCTGCAGGAGTCTGCGGGCTCCGTTGCCTGTCAGAGCCCATGAGGACCTGCTGGAGGGGAATGAGCTGAGAGGAAAACAGCCAAAGCTGCGGGCTGAACCAGGGCATTTTCCCGGTTTGAAGAACAGGCAGAACAAGTGGAAGTACTTCTTACTAATATTCACTACCCATTTCCTGGTTAGGGTTCATTTATTCCCTTCATGCGACACGGATGCTGTCAGTACTGGGGAGGAGCGGGCACGTCTGAGCTTCCCCGCCCGCAGGGGTTCGACGCGGCACCCAGCGACCCCGCGAGGCGGCTCTGGGCGCATCGGTGCAGCCAGGCTTCAGCAGGCAGCTTTCCCTGCAGCACTGCTTGCGAGACGCTGCCGTCGTGCTAAGCCAGGGGGGACACAACCCTCCTACCCGGCCCATTGGCAGTGGCGCGGCACCACTGTACTTGTGCTGAGCGACTGCAGTCCCCCGTGCCATCTCATGGGCACAGACACTCGGGTCAGGGGGCTCTGACCCCACAGTTCCTGCTGTTAGAGCATCCCCGATAGCAAGGCAGGAGAAGGCTCCCACTGGTGCATCCGCAGGGCCACACAGCCCCGCGGCACGGCCAGGAGGGTTGGGTGAAGCATCGTATTTAATGGTTAAGCTTCAGGGCAGGGAGACACTGCTGCAGCAGAGCTGACAAGGCAGATCCCGCGCTCGGTCCAGCAGTCACGAGCTGGCCACACCGGCACGAGCCGCACCGGCACGAGCCACACCGCCGGCTGCTCCGGGAGCAAACCCAACAGCACCACTCCACCAGCCCACCCTGTCCTCCCGTGGGCAGCAGCAAACCAGGGCAGTGAGCAGCAGCACAAGGACTCGTGCAGCATCTTCCCTGGCTCCCAGCGCCAGCGCCGGGCTCCCCGGCAGAGACGGGAGCGAGCAGAAATCCCCATTTCTGCTTCTGTGGGAATTCTCGGAAAGTCTGCAGGAAAAGCCATGGGTATTCCCAGCTCAGCCAGCAAAGCTTTAGTAACTCTTGGGTACATTTAATGAGCAAAGCCACTAAAATCGTGCTTTTGTGGTTCAGTTTTGTCAGCAATATGATGGAGCATTCTAGACACTTAGATATTTGCTGCATGAAGAGACAGCTCCAGCAAACAAGCGTATAACAAGTTATATTAGTCTCCTGCAAAAACCCAGAGCTTGTCCTCCTTCAAGGTCCCTTCACGCCTCCTTCGTGCCTGCCTGGCTGCCACTGATCTTGCAGCGTGGGAGGCCATTTCCAGCAGGATTCCCCGTCTCCCCCCAGTGCACGCACGGCAGCTGTTTCCATCCCATAGATCGAGGCTAAGCTGCCCCTTTACCTCCTGAGCATGTGACATGGTGACATTTGCTGATGGAATAGCTCTACATGTTTTTCTTTATTGGGTTTCAGAGTCAACACTGCATTGGGGTGAACGGGAAGGGCTCATCCTACTGTCACAGGGACACAAAATTATTTTCCCTAAGCTGAAATTTGAGGTAGACCCATGCTCCCTCGTTCCCTGATTTGCACACTGGGCCAGCATCAGCGCACGGGCCTGTCGGGTGCCCACTCCCACCCGGGGCTCTCTGTCCCACGCCTCTCCTGCGGGGTGAGGGCTGGGCGAGGCGAGAGCGCAGCGGAGAAACGCAGCTTTACATCCTCCCCTGAACTTTGGTCTCCCAACAAGGAGTGTGCTACTTTCTGTTCTCTAATTAAACCAATATTGCATCTTACTAGCGAAGGAGTAAACAAACAATTAAAGACTTGATGAGGTGTTAAATGTGGCACTTGCAGGAGCAGGCAAGGAGCTGAACAAGGCAGCGAGGCCCTGGCTGCGGCGGGAGCTCACTGCGGGCGGGGAGGCTGGGGCAGCCCCCGGCTCTGCCCCCAGCAGCCGAGCGAGCCCTGGGCCGGGGCGGGGGAGCTGCCCCAAGCCCTGCTGCCCCCCGCCCAGGGCTCCCCCGGCTCTGCCCCCTCCTCCCGTGGGACTGGTGTCCGGACACCCCGCGCTCTGTGCCAAAACTGGCCGCGATGCCCCCATTTTGGTGCAGGTTTGTGCCACAGAGGGGTCCAGGCGCGCTCCCTTTCCCCTCACCCTGTCCCTCGGGGGCTGTCGCCGTCCCAGTGGCCCGGGACCGACGCTGCCCCCCGCCCGCCCTGCCGCCGGCGGTGCTCTGGTCTGCGGGACCCTGCTGCGCTCCCCAGTGCCCCACGGCAGGCCCTGGGTTTTCCCCTCTCCCCACAGACTGCACCCTGCAGACGTGGAGGAGGTGCAAAGGGGGCTCTCTGAGGCGTGCAGCCGTATCTGCTCCTCCAAATGCTGTGACCCAGCAAAGCAGGCAGCGAGACCTCCGTCCCCGCCGCGCTGGGCAGCCCGCGGTGTGGAGGCAGGCGCTGGTGCCGGATCCAGCCCGCCTGGCCACCCCGACGTGCCAGCTGCCCCGGGCACGCCCGTGGTGCCGGGGTCCCGGACCCTGCGCTCTGCACGGGTGCGCTGCAGGCACCAGAGCTGCTCTCAGCAAAAGCCAGTAAATCAGTGCTCATTTCAGTGACTAGCAATCCCCAAAATAAGATACACATATATAAGGGCTTTTTTTCCAATTTGCTGCTTTCACAGAAGGATAAAGAAGGCTCCAGTCCTTCCACACTCTGAAGAGCACGCCAGACCTTTATTCAGCAATACTAAAAGCAGATCTGGCAAAGTCTATTTTTGACATCCCTCTGGACGCTTCGGAAAACCAAGCTCTGCTCTCACAGCTGGGAGGAAAGGAAACAGTGAAGCTCTGCCTGGATCCCACCAGGCAGTCCTGGTCTGGAGGGCTAGGGATGCTCCAGGGCATTGCCTGCTCTCCAGGAAAAAAGGGGCAAGAAGCTGAGCCCGAGTGTCCTTCACTGGGGCATCCTGAGGGGGAGAGCTGGGGCTGGGAGCCTGTGTTTGGCAGCGGGGCACGATGCCCAGTGCACGTGGAGCCAGGCTAGCACCACGCAGCCGCACGGGCAGCTCCCAGCACAGCCAGAGCCGCAGCTGGGAGCTCACCGGTGCCTGCCTCGTGCTCGGCAGCCAGACCTGGGACAGGCGTTTCTCAAGGCTGCTGCAAAACCTCCAGTCCAACCCACGTGCAGGGAAGCCCTGCACGCTCAGCAGAGCAGAACTGCTCTCATACAGATACCTAAAAATTAAAAGCAGGGTTATTTAGCCCCTGGCAAAATGGGGGTAGGCAAGCTGCTGTAATGCCACAAGAGATTTCAGCAGCCGGGCACCAAGGAGAGGCCATGAGGACAGCAGCCACTGAGGCAGGCTGCTGAGCTCAGGCGCGTTTGCCTGTGACGGTGCAGGAAGGTGCTGGGCAGCATCTCTGGATCACCTTGGACAATCTGTCCCGGGGCTGAACACGCCGTGCCCGGGCACGTAATCCCCAGGGCCACCAGGATTAGCCCAAGAAGCAAGGACAGCACGCTGCTGCTGCAGGTGCTCCCAGGAGCAGAGCTGCCAGCTAGGAGCTTGTGGCCGATGTTACTGCACATCGTAGCCCATCTCTAATTAAGAATTTAATATCTGAATCTCAGGAAGCAATTAATTACTTATCATTGTGGAGAAATTGTTTCTCCGTCTCTCTACCAGCAGATTTGGAAGACGACAAAGTGCTCCTGTATCTGCTAAGGAGTGATGGTTTAAGATGCAGGAGCCACAAGACTTGGTTGGAGTGGGTGAAATGAGCCCGTGTAGCAGACAAAACTATAAACAGGCCAGACGGCGCAGGCGGCTGTGGGCAGGACACTGGTGTCATTCGTTAAACTAGTTGGTTCCCCACTTGGAGCGTGGCAAACCCCCCCAGTCACCAAATGATCAGCTCCGCATTAGCCGCTTATGCGGGCAGGTGGGATTAGCCGCACCAAGGGCACCGAGCGATGCCCACAGCGGCTGAGTGGTCCACCCGCATCCTTCAACACCGCTGCAGCCGGAGCGCTCCACAAACAAAGCAACAACAGCCCAGACGAAGCTAATTGTCTGCACGCATCTGCCGTTGTCGAGTGGAGTGCCCCACTTCCAGAAGCACAGCTCCCGTCGCCTCGCACAAACAGCGCCTGCCAGGACGACGACACTGCTCCACTACCCGTGCTGCGCGAGGGCAGGGCGTTTCCACAGCACCCCTGCTGCGCTCGGGGCAGGAGCCGGCCAGGATCCTGACTGCCCAGGCTGGCTGAAGGACACCCAGTCCCCCGAGGCAGGATGCCGGTGCAGGGGTGAATGGCCCCTAAAGGAGACATCCGGCAGCCAGGGCCGGATTCCTGCCAGGAGCTTTTGTGCAGCCCTGGAGAGAAGCAGCGCGCACTCCGCACAGCAGCCAGTGGCAGGGGGCAGATCCCGAGGCAGGGATCACCCCCCCATCCCTGTGGCAGCTGCAGGGATGGAGTTTCAGGGCAGCCAGGGAAGCATCCCAGGGGCAGCAAAGTCGCCCCATCATCGCAGCAGGTGGGGTTCCCTGCAGGCATCCTCCCCCCTCCCCGTACAGAGCCATCCCCTGCCTTCAGCCACTGGGACCCAGCCCGGTGCCCCTTGGCCTGGGGGCGGCAAACCTGGGGCACCCGCAGCACCGGCTCTCCTCCCCGCGGCGCTTCCCAGGGCTCGAGATGCTGCAGCCGCCCGGCAGCACAGGGAAATGTGCCCATGCCTTGTGTACCCCAAACCGCTCCGGCGGAACAAACCTCCCCGCGTGCCGGAGCGGCTTCACCTCTCGCAGGGCAGGACGAGCCTTGCTGAACCGAGCTGGCGCCTGCCCAAGGCAGCGCTCGCTGCCGCCGGCTGGACCCGTCTCTGCAATGCATCAGCGACACGCTGCGTTTGTTCCTCCTCTTCCAGGAACAAGCGTGGGGACGGGTGCATGAGCCGAGCCCCGCCGCAGGCAGCTGCTGGCCCTGGTGCCCGCTGCAGCGCGGGGCTCGTGGCCCCAGCAGCAGCGTCAGCTCACGGTGCTGCCGCGCAGCCAGGGCAGGGACCGGTCCCGCAGCCCCAGCACGGGGCTCAGGCCTCAGGTCTGCATCCTCAGGAAGGAGTCCCAGTCTGATTCCAGGCAGCTGGTGGGTTCCCCATGCAGGAATTCACCAGCCTGACCCCCCTCGCTGCAACCCAGCGGGGAGGGGGCCGCGGGACCCCACCTCCCACCAGGCTGGAGCCCCGCGGCGCTGCAGCAGGGATGCGGCTTTTGGTGCGCTTTTCCCCCGAAGTGGGTCATTTAGCTGCTCCCATTTCCTGGAGCAGAAATAACCCCAAACACGTCTCCATCAGTCAGGGGATTAATTAGCTCAGATGGAGGGCAGAGACCCCCTTTGCACCCTAATTCTCCCTCCCGGGAAGGCAGTGCTGTGTCAGCCTCCAGCCTCATTAACCGCCTGTCATTACAAGAACGACTTTGGAGCTGCAGCACCCGGTGAGGCCCTGCTGTCCCCCAGCTCTCGTGCCCTGCTCGAGGGATCCCACGCAGCCCCAGGCACAGCTTGTCCCAGGGAAAGGACCCACGGCCGCGGTGCCTCGGCACCCGTGCGCGCATCCCGCAGTGCCCTGCTGACCTGCAGCACCTCCCTCGCGCCGGAGCCCAGCAAGTTACACTTGTTAGGGCCGCTCAGCAGCTTTGCTGGGGTTTTGTGTCCACACAGCTGGCTCGCCTGTGGACATGGCAGGGACCCTTCTCATTTCTGCCTTGTTTTTCATGGCTTGTTTACAGGCGCACCTACATTATCCTAATCACACAGGGAAGGTGCACAGAAGGAGAAGCGATTTGCCCAAGGTCACACCTGCAGAGAGAGGCCCCAGGTCTCCTTGTCCTCGCTGGGTGTTATTTTAGCTGCATTAGTAAATGGGCACTAACAACTGAAGAGAACACATGAGCCCACTGAGCTTCTCCTGGGACTTGCGGCAAGCGGGATCACAATCTTGCCTGGAGTTCAACGGGGAGAAAGTGCAGAGATTCAGCACACATTGCTCACTTCTACTTTACAATAGGATTTGCTGTAACAGGCTCCCGTCAGTCACAGAAGAGTGACAGGTTTATTTTTGATCAGATTAAGCATCTGCTGCTGACAGAGCACATCTTGGGCACAGCCTGGACACTTTCCAGCCAGCAGTGCCCATGGGGGGATGCGGCAGGAAAACACCAGGGAAGGCAGCAGCTGAACTCAGCTGGCTCCTAAATGCGTTTTGGGATCACTGTAGGTCAGACATGAGAGCGGCACAGCAGCAGAGGCCGGGTTTGCCCGCATGCTGCCGCACTCCAGGCGGGCTGGCACCCGTACCAATGCAGATGCCGGGCTCTGTAGGATGTTTTCATGTTGGTTATAGAAACAAATAAAACAAAACATTTGCTAATGCAGGGAGATTCTTCTGGATACGGCAAATTCATCAGATGTGATTCATTCCTGTGCTTTCTCTGCAGGACAGGCTGGGATTCAGGGATTACTGGTCTGGAAGGGAATACTGCTCACGTGGATGTGAGCAGCCCAGTGCTGTCCAAGCACTCTCCTGCTTCAGCTCCAGCAGGAGTGGCTGGGCTGCAGTGCTCGGGGTCAGTTCAAGCATCACTAGCTGCAGGGGGTCTATTACAGCCTCGTTAAGTTGTCCTAATGATCCAGAATACAACAGGAAACATTTGCTAGTCAATTTGTTTAATTTCAGTTTCTGGGCACCGACCTTCCTCTGTCACTGCTCCTCAGTCCAAGAGGTGTCTGCTGTCTGCTTCCTCTCTGATCAACCTTCACTTGCCTCTGTGACAGCGAAGAGATCCAAGCCTCTGCCTGACCTCTGTCCCGCAGGTCAGGCCCCAGGAAGAGCGGCGGGTTGCGGCACAGGAGGGCGGCAGTGACGGACGGTGACACCACCGCACGCCCCCGCAGCTGCCCGTGAAGGCTGCGCGCTGCGTCGGACACGCGGTGCCGCAGGACCTCGCCTCTGCCCGCCGGGAGCCGCGGCTCCTGCCCAGAGGACGGAGGACGAGGACCCGGCCCAGCTCAGCAGATGCTGTGTGCTCAGAGCACGAGCTCATGTTTGTGCAGCCAAAGCGTAAGTGCTTTGCTTGAACCTCCCTTGGCAGCTCCCTCTCCTTAAACATTTTGTGTCACCTGCAAACACTCATAGCAATGATTTTCTATTTCTCTCGGGTCATTGG
This sequence comes from Chauna torquata, assembly GCA_013399475.1. Lineage (NCBI taxonomy): Eukaryota > Metazoa > Chordata > Aves > Anseriformes > Anhimidae > Chauna > Chauna torquata. Next base: position 27,471 of record VXAL01001452.1, on the reverse strand, counting down.
CAAAGTTTGTTCAACAGCGCAAGCCCGAAACCCAGTCCCCAAGGGCCCTCCTGCCTGTCCCAGATGACGCCTCAGTTACAGCCACTTTTAGCACTGGTCCCCAGGCATTTTTTAAGCCATGCGATGTGTGCTCTGCTGTTTTGCACCACTGGCTACCCAAGATGCCGAACCCCTACCAGCGCCTGTGGGGGCTGCCGTGTTCCGTGACCGGCCAGGGCTACCACCGCAGCACCCTCAGCTCGCCCGGATCCAGCATCGAGACAAAGGACTCCATGGCTCCCCGCCCGCCCGCACCGCTGCCTCCTGGTGCTGCAGCACCGCCGGGGGCTGCCAGACCCCCCTGCCCCAGCCCCGCTGACGGACACGGGCCCCAGTGCCTCGGGGCAGCCCCACGTCCTGCCCCCTGTGGAGGTTCCACCTGCTCCGCTCCCCGGCCCCCGTCGCAGCGACGCGGGAGAGCGGCCCACCGGAGCAGCGAGCCGGCACGACACGGCAAGCTGCTGCGCTGCAGCAGGTCAGCCTGTGCTGCTGGAGGTGGGAAGCGACGATGTGAGCTGGCCGTCAGCGAGGTGCGACCCCGCTGCTGCAACGACCGAAATCCCAGTGAAGCGCATCAAAATGATTCGCCTGCACTCTTACATCCTCAGCACCTCGAGCGCAGGGACTGGGACACAGGCACCGCTCCTGCCCTGACCCCTGCGGGGCCTGGCCGAGCAGGGCACAGGGAGCAGATTTGTCACCAGCCTGGCACCCACGCACCCTGTGCCAGCCCCACGAGCATCTCTTGCGCCTGCCCCCACTGCCAGTGCTGCCCTCCCCTCGCCCACCACCCGCCCAGCCCCTGGCACGCAGCACAAAGGGAGCAGCGAACCGCTCCAGAGCATCGTCCTCCACCACTCCGCTCAGCCCGAACAGCCTGGCCCGGTGCCGGTGTTTTAGGATGAACGAGGCATTTATGCACAGCTGGAAGGCTGGTTAGAGACATGGGCTCCTGCCACCACCCAGAGAGGCAGAGGCAGGGGACGGTTTGGGTTTCAGGTTTGCTCCTCTCAACTGATGCTCTCCAAGCGCTGCCGCCTGGTGCCCGTGTGACGCCTGCGTGGCCCCAAGAGGGTGGCCCAAGGCTCGTCGCTGCCAGCACCCAGTGAGCACACCGGGGCATGCGCTGGGCCCAGTGCAGACCTAGGACTGTTCAGCATTAGCACAGCTCTAATTTGCCCTAACAAAGAAGTCGTCTAATTTATTTTGAGGTTTTTCTCCAATCAATTATTATAAGTATCTGCAGATTTCATTCCCCCAGCTCTTTTAACCCCTGTGGTCATTTGTACTTCTCCGCTACAAATACACAGCATCAGTCCTTCCTCACCCATTCTAGGCACGATCCCCTATGCTGCTCATGCTATCCAGCGCCAAAACCAGCTCCGAAATCAGCACATGGCCATTCCCAGTGCTGCATGAGCACGCAGAAACGCCAGGCGACAGCACAGGGTGACCGCACGGCAACTTCTGAACGTTGCCAAAAAGTGAACTCAAATACATACATTTGAAAAATGTTTTTTAGTAACATAATTTCTAGTGTCCTGGGCCAAAGATGCCAGGAGATCTTAGCTCCACTTGGATAACCCACGCACTGTGAGAAGCCACCCGGCCGAGCTCGGTCCTCCCGCGGTGCCAGGCAGGCTGCTGTCTCGCACCGACGCTCAGGGAGAAGCCGTGCCCCCGTGCATCGCTGCTGCCAGCCCAGCCGGGGCCCCAGCATGCCATGTGCTCGGCCACATCACCCAGAAATTCACCCTCCCAAGTCACCCTGCAGCCCCGTGCTCGCTGCGGACAGCATTGGGTGCCTCGCGTGCAGACGGGCTACCCGAGGGGAGGTCAGCGACCAAACGCCTGGATTTGTCACACTTGCAGGCTTGGGGAGGAAAAGAGAAAATTTCCCATCTTACAGCTGTATCCATAGCTCACTAAAAATAAGGATTTCTTTTTTTTTTTGCAGCTGGTGAAAGCTGATGACAAAAATCTCCATGAATACTTCATCAAGCTGCCTACTTTCCCATAGATTTTCTGTCGCAAGGAAAGCGTTTCCAACGGCCGGCTGGTGCATTGAAACCAAGACCATGGGGGAACCCAAATCAATTTCATTTGAAAGAGGGAGTTTTCTACTAAATCCTATTGCTCCCAATAGCATCATACACCTGAGAGCCCCGTTGGCAGTGGGAGTGATGGTTTTCCCCCGAGACGCAGACCATGGGCGCAGGGCTGGGGCAGGGTGCGTGCTGGGCACCCCAGTGGGGTCAGGGCGCTGCAGCCGGGCAGAAATACAGCAAGACAGACCCAGCTCCAACGGTACGGAACGCAAGCTGCAAGGATGCCAGAGGCTTTGCAAGCAGCTGCAACATTTCCCAAGGGGACTGGAAAGGGGATCCTGCCGTGAGGTCTCCTCTGGTCCATCGGCTCTCATGCCAGCAGGGTCCCAAGCCACCTCCGCCTCCCCGGGGAACGGCTGCTGCCCTGGGCCCAGGTGGGACGGCTCCGGCACTGCCCAGCCCCGGCACATGCCCGTCCCGCATCCTTGCGGTGGGCTGCGGCTCTGCATCAGCTCTTGTTAGAGGGGACCCAGCAAGCGGGGCAGGAAGAGGTTTTCTTCTTAGAATAAGGCCTGAAGAACAGCATCCTTACTGCCTCACGTCTGCCTGCGCAGACGTTGAATCATACAGCGAGCTGGCATTTAAAATATCTGAGTCCTTTTTAGCAAAAATATTGTTCAGTCCTAGGAAGAGAAGGCCAAAGCTGCTTTACTACCCCACGGGAGTTTGCAGCGAAGGCTCTTCCAGAGGCACATGGCAAAGAACGAGGGTCAGCGGACACCGGCAGCCCCCGCAGAAGTCCCCATCAGCGGGGAAGAAGCGCTGCGGTGGGGTGGTCCGGCCCCGGGGCAGGGCAGGGGACGCCGTCCTTGTGCCCCGTGTAGCCCGATGAGGGCTGGAGGTGTGTCAGGCCTGGCTGATGTCCCGCGTGGAGTGGGGGGATCGAGGCGCGACCCCCGGAGGTGGCTTCCAGGTGGGTTTGTTCTCGCGCCCTGCGGTCACACCAGACGCTGTTTAGCGCGGAGCAATGCCGCGCCAGCACCGCAGAGCACAGCAGACCCCTGCCCAGGCCAGCCGCCTTGTGGTCCCCCCGCCAGCAAAGCCATTGCCGTGGATGTCCGTGGGTCCGTCCACTGGAGCCGCTCCTGAGCGCACGTCCTCGGGGCTTTGCCACCAAGCTCACAGGTGATGTTGATGGCTCCCAAGGAGCAGCAGCTCCCTGGTCCCCTCTGCAAGTCACCGCTCCCTACCCTTGGTGCCGGCAGTGCCCCGATGGCTCACCGAGCCGCGGCTCCTTTTGCGTGACCTAGTTAGCACGAGCAGCAGCGCGACGCAGCTCCGGGAGACGAGCAAAGCCTCTCAAACCAGCCCGCAACGCTGTGCAGTGCTGCAGGAGACGGAACCTCGCGCTTCACCACCTCGGGGCTTGCAAACCCTTCCAGGTGAGCCCCAGGCAGGGCTGGTACCCGCGAGGGCCGAGCCGCGCGCCCAGGTACGTGGGCAGGCGGGAGCAGGCTCTGGGACTGAGACGGCACCTCCGGCACGACGGCTCACGCCACGGGAAATACCCCATCGCCCCAGCCCAGGGCTCGGCACTCGCTCCGGCAAACCGCACCCCCTTCCCCACACAGGGTGCGGGCTTCCAGCCCCGACACTGGATGCTTTCTGCCCTTCACTGACCCGCAGAGCCGTCTCCTGCCCTAACGCCTGTCCCCAGGCAGTTCCCCCAGGCGGATGGGGATGCAGTCATTGCTTCTCCAGCTCCTGGCTGTTTCGCACGGGCTGAACCCTCGCTCTGGGTTTTTCTAACTTCAAGAAGTTTTTGCGGGTCTTTCCCAAACCACTTTCCAATCATAGGTATCCTTTTTGAAGCAGAGGCACACAAAATTAGACCTGCTTTCCAATAATAGACGAAATGCCATATCCTCCCCCAGCCTTTTTCGTAACACCACTCCTTGCACACACATGGCTGCATTAGCTCTTATCAACAGCATTACACAGAGCAACGCGGAGTTTGCTGTTCCCTACAGCCTCGGGGTCCCTTCTAAATGACTGCTTTCCAGAACACAGCCCACTATCAGGTCTTCTTTGTTTCCAGGTGCCTGGCTTTATACTCCTCCAAATCAAAACATATGTTCAAGCAGCCCAGCTATTGTGCAACCCAGATCACCCCACCAGCATTTACATAACCTGCAAGCTTCAGTAGCAATGATTTTTTTCCCTCTAAATTGCTTATAAAAAAAAAAAAAAGATTGAAACATACTGATTGCTGCAAGCAGATGCTTCCCCCAGGGTATTGATTCGTTGCTTGCAATCGCTTTAGCAGGTAGCAAGTTTTAGTCTGCCCTAATGCATAAACCTTATGAAGCATTAGCATCCCATGCAGACATAAGAAATGCTGTGATTGCTCAGGTCTGGTGAGACTATACTGGGATACAGAATGCAGAAATCACCTCAGACAGAAAGCCACTATTTTTCCTGTTCATCTTACATATAAAGAGGAACTCTGGGCTACAGACATATCCCTGCAGGAAACACCAGCATTCAGCATCAGTAGTTGCTGAGTGGCCCCACAGACAAAACACAGAGCCCACGAAAGCCTGCCTAGCACAAGCCAAGCAGCACTTTCCCCCTTCAACTTCCGAAAATGACCCGGAAACACCCACACCAAGGTTGCCTGCACCTCGTTTATGTAGCTCAGTGCACCCGGTAGTTGCTAATGAGGGATAATTAGCCTTCAGCTCCCATCCTGCTGCTCCCACAGAGCGGTTCTGCCCAGCGAGCCCCCAGGCGTGGGCTCTCCCTGCCCCGGCCGCTGCCGGGTGCGAGCAGCCGCGCTGTGCTGGGAGCCCGGCCGCAGGTGCGCGGCTGCTGGGTGAGCACGGGGCACTCTCACAGGGCCGCAGAGCTGGAAGCTGGGCCGCCGCTGCGGTTTTTGCTCGGCGAGCACCGCGCTCCCGGCTCGTCGCCCTGAGCCTCTCCCCCAGGGCAGTGAGGAGGAAGAGGGCAGGCAGCCGGCCCCGATCCGCTTTGCCACTGCTTTCCACGGCTGTGGCCTGGAGCAGGAGCAGCGGCAGGACGGTGGGTGCCACCAACCGGGCCACCGGGCCCAGCCGCCGCGCTGCAAAGCGCTGCCCGGAGCCAGCGGATCGCCCTGGCAGCCTTGGCACCGGCTGCAGACCCGCCTGGTGCGCTCCCCTTGGGGCGAGCCTGCAGCTCGGGGAGAAGCTCTGGCAGAGGGGACGGCTCCAGCACGGCTTCCACAACAGCTCGTAAACCATTCACCCCACCAGCGGCACCCCCGCCCCTGTCCCGGGGTTCGCTGGCTGCTCCCAGCCCTTGCGAGAGGACAGCCAGACCGGGACTGGCGTGGGAGCGCCCGTGCAGCAGTGCCATGCACCCGAGGCGGCCTCATCCCCCCGCACCAGCACCTCTGCCGGTGTGGGGACAAGGGGGCCGGGGGGGCCCGAGCAAGCCCCACTACTTCGGTGCCTGTTTGTAGGGAGCGTTTTGGGAGGGCTTGCTGCTCATTTCACGGTTTTTAACTGGGTAGCAGTGGTGGGGGAAGGTGACGCTGCAGATGGAAAGCGAAGGGAAGGAGGCAAGGAGGGGAGACCACCAGGAGGCACACGGGCCGGTGGTCGGGCTGCAGGCAGCTCCCAGCATCTCTCCTGCTCCTGATCCGCATCCCACTGTGGGACGCGTCCCAGGGCACGGCAGGGGCTGCTCTGCTCCACCTCTTCCATCCCAGCAGGACAAGACTGGGCAGTGGACGGGAGCAGAGCCCAGGCAGGGTGGTGGCAGGGGGCTCGCAGTGCCCTGGGCATCCCTAACGATAAATAGCACACAGATCGCGGCTGCAGCATCGCCGCTGGCTGAAGGCACCAGGGAGAGGGGCTGCAGGGAAGGGAAACTTCTCGGCAGGTAGAAAGGGACCGGGGATGAGCCTTGCCCCCCAGGCTGCTCAGCTTCAGGTGCGAGGGAAGGAAAAATAAAGCCCAGTCCCCTTAAATGGGGAATTTCAAACTTCCCTGCACAACTGCAGCTGAGGGGCTGACGAGGGATTTTGGATAGCAGCAGCATACCAATCCGTGAGCATTTGAAGCGCAGCTTCTCCTCGCTGCAGGGGAAACGTTTTACATGGATGCACATTGCAGCATGTCAGAGATTATTATTTAGCACATGAATTAATTCTAAAAAGCTAAACATCAGTCTTAAAATTTCACATTTCATGTGTTTTAGGTGTTTAGAATAGCGATATAATGACTGCGCACACTCCCCTTGCTTACGACTATAGGTGAGGAACAAAGCTAACGTGTGGGTATCCAAGAGCTCCCTCTGAGCCTGGAACCACACGGACAATCCAGATTTCTGCCGTTTTGAAGCCAATTTTGTTATTACAGCATAGATTTTTTTTTTTAAGCTGGTCTGTTCATAACGGTATGAAACCAGAAAAAGTAGGAATCCCTGCACTGAGAAACAGCAGGAAAAATACAGTATAAAGGCATAAGGTTTTGCCTGGCAGTGAAATAAGTGAGTTTCAAATGTCAAGCATGCTGAGTTTTGCTGCATACGAAAGAGCCCTTCCAAGCTGTCTGAGATGTCACAAACGTTGGATTTTGTCTCTCTGTTCCAACTGACTTCAGTAAATGGCAAAAATGCCTCTAAAATACAGCAATTGGCAGTATTGGCTGCACAAATAAATAAGCTTGTCATCATTTTAGTTTTTTTCCATTTTCTAAGTTAAAAATCTTCTTGATGCCAAATGCTACCCGTTGGACCAATCTCCGTGTGTATGCACAATTAGCAGGAACAACGGGACCGGAACAGAACCGGGGGAGGTGTAAATATGACCTCTGCATTTCTGTACCTTGGCTAATTAAAATGCATTAAAAAAATGGCCAAGAGTTGAGCAAAGAAAATATGTAGAGAGAAACTGGGTCTGGGACAGGGGCCAGCTGTCCGTCAGATTGCATTACCAGCCAGCAGGGGGTGAAAGGACCCGTCGCTCCCAAAGCATCCTGAATTTCCAAGCGCAGCACAAGGCACACAGACAGCAGGCCCTGCGTGGAGAGGAGATGTCCACCAGTGAAGAGGACGCCTCTGCCAGCAGCTCCTCCCCCCAGTACATGCTGGAGGCACTGACAGAGGCTGGGGTCCCTGCTCATCTCAGGCCGCGAGATCCTTCCTGGTCCCAGAAGCGGCCGGAGGGGCACGGGGACCTGCAGCAGCCCGCGCTGCCGGGAGTCGGGCGGGGGTACGGCTCCATCACCCGGCGGTGGACCTGCTCGGGCTGTAGCCCGGCTGCATGGCAGGGCTGGGGCTGCCAGGGCCACGGACCAGGAAGCCCAGCAATGCCAGCGGCTCCCTTGGGACGCAACAAGAACAGCAGACAGGGACAGAAGCAGCCGTGGAGCATCGTTGTGCTGGGGTCAGGCACATGGCTGATCGCAGAGCACCAAAACGATGCAAATACACCGTGCAGCTTGCAAAGGCAATAATATATTTAGCTCGTCTCTGCCACAAAAAGACTGCCATAGATTCGGAACAGCATTTTGGATTGCATTTACATTTGCTAATTTAGCAAAGGCCTGTCAAAGCCATTTATCTCAATGTTGACTGTTGTCGTAGAAGCTTGTTAGCAAGTTGTCAGAGTAGATATCGCTGTTGAATCTGAATAACAGATCAGGTGTCAATTGCTGCAGAGCTGTTTGTTTAGAGGATAGATTTAGAAACTCAGCTGAAAGAGAAGGAACTGTGTCTGTAATAAGACTTTTATGATGTCAGTACTCCATGAGGTTTTTGCAATTACAGCACATAATTTTACAAAGCTGCTGCTGCTTCAAAAGTTACGTGCAATGCTTGCCCCCAGGACGACGTTACTCCAGGGCAGCGGGTTACTCCTGAACCTGTGGTGGTTGCTCACAGTCAGGAAACAACTGGAAAAATGTGGGGCGATGGCCCACACCCCCCCACACACACATGGGCAAGGGATGGGGGCCAGCGCTGACTGTTGCTGCCCCCACCTGGGGCCTTCTGCCCTCCACAGGGAGCAAGCAAAGCTTTGAGGCTCAGCAAAGTGCCTCATTTTGCTGCTGGCCCGCTCTGACAGGTATTTCTTTAGGATTTTAGGATCCACAGGTACCCTGCTCACAGCATGGGCTGCACCAGCACCAACTCCCGCTGCAGAGCCAGAGCAGGGCAGAAACCGTGCATCAGGAGCTCCCCAGCGAGGACAGGGGACACCAGGTGAGCAAGGGGAGATGTGACTGCAGGACGTACAGCAAGGATGCAGAAGGACGGGATGGTCGGGGAGCTCAGAGGGGCATCCCTCCTGCCTGCAGCGCGAGGTGACAGGATGGGGGAGAGAGAAGCACTGCAAGGAGACGCTTCATCCACAGAAGGTAAAAATAACGCTGCCCAGCGCAGGCACGGAGGAAGGCAAGGGCTGCACGACAAGGGGACCAGCGTCCCCTGGCAAGCAGGGCACCCAGGAGCTCCACACCAGGGGTCCACAGCCTCCTGCTCCCAGCTGCAGGAGCAGAGCTGCAGGCGGGACCCGGCTGGGAGGGCAGGAGCCTCCCTGCTCCCACCCGCACAGCCCCGGGATGGATCCGGCCCCGACTCCGCTCTTCCCGAGGAGCAGCGCAACGTCGCAGGACTTGGCTCGAAGTCAGACAACATGATTCAGTGCAGTAACATTTCACAGGGCCTCGCCGAGATGGGCACGTGGGTGAGGGGGAGCTGGCAGCTGCCTGCGCTGGGGAGGCGGGCAGGGAGGATGCTGGGGGGAAAGGAAGGACGAGCCACGTCCAGGCGGCTCCGGCTGCAGCAGGAGCCCAGCGGGCTGCAACCCCCTGCGTGGCTCAGCCCTGCCCGGGGCATCGGCGCCGCCGGGACGGACCCTCGCACACCCTGCTGTTTGAAGGAAGTTGCAGCTATAAAAATCTATAGCAAAAAAAAAACCCCAAAACCAAACACCTGTTCATACCAGACTGGACACAAGTTCATCCACGTCCGCCCCTACACCACTTGACGGGCTGCAGCGAAGCAGGATGCAGACCGCTACATGGTGCTGTGTTACATTTGCCCTCTTGAAACACAGCCTCACAGGAGCACGTGCACGTATGTTCAACAAACCAGGAGCTCCTTTGCTTGTGTCCCAAGCATTTGGAAGCAGGAAAATTGTTGAACGTTGAACAGAGAAAGCTACTGAGGCACCGCTGCCCAGCCCTCACTGTCAGGAAAAGCAACACCAGCAGCCCTGGGGAAGGTGGGCAGCAAGGCTTGGGCCCTCGGGAGCATCCCTACGGGCTGATGGTGTAGGATGGCTCACGTGGATTAGCAAACCCGCGACAAAGCTGAAGGTGCCACCGAGGAGCAGCTCTCCTCGCCAGTTCCTCGCCAAGGATGCACAGAGCCGGCCATACCCAGAGGAGCCCTCCACCACACACTGTTGCTTAGTCTCTAGTGCATTCCACGACCAAAACCTTATTGCTACCTGTGAGATTGTGCCAAGAAAGGACAGAAAAGCGTCTGAAGTCCTTGCTACAGATCAGGTGTATGCTCGCTACAGGCAGCGGGGACTCGACCAGGGCTGCTGCCCTTCCTTGCACATCCCCCACGTCCTGATTCAACAGAACAGCTTCACTTGCTTTTGCCTTAAATATTTACTCCCTGCAGAGTTAACGCTTTTAAAAACATTTTTTAAACTTGTAAAAATGTGGTTTTAAAACTTTGCTCCAACTCCCCTTTCTCCCAGGTTTTCTTTAGCCAAAGCCTCTCAGCCCCTGGAAACCTCCCTCCCCGTGCCGGGAACGCTCTGCAGCACCACGCTGTATTCATGTGCACGGGGCCAGGCCCCCTCCCCAGAAAGCCTGGGCAGCGCAGCCCAGCGCCCGGCCCTTCGGAAAAGCCCCTGGTGAGTCACCGGCTGCGAGCCCCAGCCGCACAGGACACGCTGCCCTGGCCCCCACCGCCCGCACTCCTCCTCCCTTCCCCTTTTGCAGCTTTGTAATACAAGCGGTGAACGTAAGACAGAAAAAAAAATCGTGATCTAATTAGCAGCCTTCAGCTACAGTACTGAATTAGCAAAAAAGAGTGAAAGTGGTTTTAATTAAAACTGTTGCTGGAAGAGAATTTTGATTAAGTGATGTAATGCATTAAAATTGCAAATCCCAGAAGCTTAAGTGACAGATAAAATAGCGCAAATGGTTTACAAATTAATTTACTTTTTTTGAAAACAAGCATGCTGCATATTAAAAATTAATTAGTCAGAGTGAAGATCTCACACAAAGGTTACGATAGCACGGGCTGCGGAGACGATGCACGCGTCCATCTGGGGGTGCTTGGCCGCCGGGGCCGTGAGCCCCGGGTGGGAGCTTGCACCGCGGGAGCCGGTGAGGGCTGGGGGCAGGAGGAAGAGGAGCGGCGGGGCAGGGAGCACCCTTTGCTCGGTGAGCTGCCAGGAGGCACGCGAGCATGCCGACAGCTTGTGCCCAGCTGGGACGCTGGGGCTCTGGCATGTCCCCACCCCGCATGGCACCAGAGTGGGGACCACGGCGGCACCCGGAGCAGGCTGCGTCCCCAGCACCAAGGAGGCAACCAGGGCACCAGGCAGGGCTGACCCACTCCACCGCCATGGGAATGCTGACACCGCTATAAACCAGGAGTTTTACAGCAATTTGGTGCGTTCTGGGACAGGACGGCTCTGCCCCAGGGCTCCACAGGGAGGGCCAGCACGAAATTCCTGCTCAGGAGCTTCGCGGCAGGTGACAGGAGGATGCGACCAAACTGTTGTCAAGAACAGCAACGTTAAACTAAAATGTTTATCAACACCTTTCGTATATTTAATTCCCTGGTTGGACACATGTTGATGGCGTTGCCGTGGCAACCCGTCAGCCTCGGCTGCTGTCAGTGCGTTTCTCCCGGGAGCTCGGGTGGGCTCTGGGTAGTCCCAGCACCCGGCCCGGCACCGCAGCTCTGCGGCAGTGCCCCCGGGCTGTCTGCGGTCACGCGCACGGTCCTGCCGCCCGTTCTCCAGCACAGCACTTGCCACTGGAAATCCCCCAGTTTTGGTGCTTTCCCAGCACTGGCCTGGGCTTCCTGGTGTCCGTGGAGCCAAGGCAGGGCCAGCCGCTTCAGGTGATGCCTGAGGAGCGGGCGCAGCACCCCCCAGCCGCTCCCCTCCCACCAGACCCCCAGCGCACGCCCCGGGCTGCTCCCACCACGTCGTATGCCCATCGGCAGCACCAGGCGGCCCCGCGTGACGAGGAGTGCAATTGCTTTCATCCTCGGGATGCATTTTCTCCAGCCTGGTGCTTCCCAAGGCTCTGGCATGGCTTCCCTGGGAAGTTTCTCTGCCCTTTGCGCCTGACCCGTGACGAGCACAGATGATTTACGCACACATTACTTTCCCGTCACACCTGATCACGTGCTGTACCGCAGCCAGACCAGACCCATCACCCCGCTAGCTGCTCTCATCGCACGGAGCAATAAGCAGCAGGACACTTAGACAAGCAGCGGGTCTGAAGGTAGGTCAGCAGAAAGACCAAGATGCTGGGATTACACTTGACAGCAGAGCAAGGTTTAGTATTCGCCACCCAGTCCATTTTGTCCTGTACCCAATGTGCTACAGCTGGTTTCTCTGCAGTTTGAGGAGTGCTCGATCTTCAGATAATCCTCTTGGATTACGAACTTGCAGCCACCGAGGGCTGCGTTTCTGGTTTGCACTGCCAGCAAGTTGTGGCACCGGCCTCTGCCCAGACACCACCTCTCCCGTACAGAGCCTGCTCTGACCGCCCCTGCTCTCCCAGCCCAGTCTTTATGCACGCTAACTCCAGGAGTGATAGCACAGACTTCATGCACAAAGGCCAATTTTTCCCAGGAAAATGCCTTTCAAAAAAAAAAACCCCAACCCTACATTCATAGTTTACAGCCTAAATAAGTGACTTTCTTTCAACAAGAGCTCAAAGTGAAGGCTTTACACTTAAACTGTGGATTTCAAAACATGGGCTAAGCCTCCATTTTCGCAGACGTAGAGTGCTACATGACTCCCGTCTCCAAGCGCTTGTGCAACAGCAGCCGGCGTTTGAGGAAAGCACCCAACGGGCCGGGGTCCGAGCAGCCCACCTGGCACACCGCACCCGGAGCGCGCAGGCAGTGGAACACGAGATACCGGCTCTAGATGCTCACTGTTCTCCGTGGGATTTTAGGTTTCTAACACACAGTTACACTGAAAGCATAGGACCAACCTGTTCCAGGTGTACCTTGAGTGCTGCTTTTTACCTGGCTCATTACTGGGCTCATGCACATCCTTGAAGCCTTCAAGGAGGCATTGTTTCTGCTGACAAAATTAGCACTAACAAGTAGGACACAAAACAGCATCTAAAGTAAATCCAGCACCTTCCTGTGCTGCAGGAGCCACAGCTCAGACAGGAATTTAATTGTACCCCTTAGGCTTCTGATAAAGCTTAAAAGATACAGCAAAATATAAAGCAATGCAAATTTGCAAGAACTATTGCATTTCTCATGGAACACAGCAGGCGACATAGTTAGAAAATGGAATGTCCTTCACGAAGCGTTAACACATTCTCTGACAGTGGTGCTGCTACCAAGCTGCAGGCAGCTCTGCCCCGGCACAGCCTGCGGCCCCCAGGGACAGCGTGGGACCATTACCCCGCTGCAGACACAGCCGGCGGCTGCTCCGGCAATCCCGTGCCCGGCCCCGCTCCCCACACCGCCCCTCCAGCGCAGTGCCTTCAGTCCCCCCACCGGGAGACAGACAGATGGACTGCCATTACGCATGCCTCCTTTCCCTAGGAAACCTGGCTAAAAACCCCACAGAACACAAAAATAGGAAAGCGCTCTTCAAGGAAACAGGATATAGAGCAAATAACACTGAGAATGCACCCAGGTCGTCCCCAACCGCTTGTCCTAGCAAAAAACATCCTTACAGTCTCTGTATGTTGGTTTTCAGCTCTTCCAAAATGGTCCCATCTTCCAAAAAAAAAAAAAAAACCACCCGATGGGCTGCAGCCAAAACATGAACAAGTCAGCTGGGACAGAGCCCAGGCTCCAGTGCCCAGTTCAGCCCTGACGAGGCAGCCCCAAAGGAGCCCAGAGGAGGCTCCTGGCCAGGGAGCACAGCCCCGCAGGTCTGTCCCATCCCAGCACCCTCTTCCCCACCACGAAGAAGCCCTCCAGTGAGCAGGGCAGGGGAGCAGGGGAAGGGCTCCCCTGAAACGCCTCTGGGTCTTGTCTTTGCAGAAGGGGTATTCAGACACTTGTGCAGTACCGGCACAACCCTGCACTTTTTGGCACTAGCAACCTGCTTTTGCAGGTAAAAATGAACCAGAATAAAGCCCGACTGTAACCCTGGACACTACGGCCGCACATCATTGCGCACCGATTTCAGAGCCAAACAGCTCTGCTGTTTGCTTCGAGCAGGGAACGAGACCAGCCATTTGCTCCTAGTTTAGGAGAGGGCCAGCGCGATGCCCTGCGCAGGCACGCAGGGTGCCGGCAGCCAGCAAACCCCAGCGCGTTTGCAATGTGAGCTGGGGAGGCTCATCCAGCATGAAAAATGCGTTTTGATTTAGTGGTAGCTGAGTGGCAATTCCAGCTGGCTGATCTCATTTTATTACAGATTACATAGATGTTCCCAGGAAGATGGGTTGTCAAATCTAATCTCATTATGCATTCCTGGTATGTTTTCTGCACACCCTGCTGTAGCAGCACACACAGAGTGCCAGCACAACCCGGCCACGTGGAAGAGCAACCAAGGCTGTTGTGAAATGGTTAATATACCCCAGGTGGGGCAACACAGCCTTGGAAAGCCACGGTTGCTCGCTCAGGGTCTTACCCCTGGCTACCTTGCGGTAGCAGCTACCACAGACATCTTGCCAGGAGGCGCAGACATCGGGGTCACTTGCAGCATCTCAAAGTGACATTGAGCTGCTGTCTCAGCCTGCAGTCATCTGCAATAAAACACTCCATTTGCAACATGCCAGGCACTTCTTCCTCCCAAATGCTTGAGCTGGTATCCCAGTCCCTTGCAGTTAGCACAGGAGAAGCAGTGCTGCTTCCTTCTGTCCCAGACAGCGGGCAGAGGACGGCCAGTTACAGCCCCGCGGGTCTGTGGCGAGGGGTCAGTGGCCACGGCTCCTGCTTTGAAGCTCACTGAGCTCAGCATCATTATTTTACAAAAAGCATCATTATTTTGCAAAAAGGAGAGGGAGAAAACATAGCTTGGATATTACATGCACAAGAGGTAGAACGTGTTATTTGTCTGGTTGCCACAGCACCTCCAGATGAGAACAGGCACCTCAGTAGCTATGCGCCAGCCTTTATTAATAGGTGTTCTGAAAGCGGTAACGCCAGCCAGGACAAAGCTCATGCTGCAGTTTTAAGGTGGCTAACTAGGAACAGGTCAACGTTGCTACACTGCTTACCCTCCCAGGGGACATCTCTGTACAAGCCCTTGGACGCATCAGGTGTTGCACAAGAGAGGTCTAGCTCCTGTTCGGGTGTGAGGCTCTGAGCAGATGGGAACAGCAGCCCTGCTCTTCCTGAGCACCGCTTAAGGAACCACATTTGGAAACTCAGCTTATGGTGGGTTCACAAACTCCCCAGCTTTTACCCACCCTCCCCTCTCCAGCCTGCCCACGCCACGCTCCACGTGCCCTCCCAGCTGCTGCTCGCTGCCATCCTGCAGCCTGCCCAGGGCTCAGGCACCGTCCCCAGCCCTTCCTTCCCCTTCATTGCTGCCTTTTCCCAGCCAGCAGCACAGCCCAGTGCACACCTGACTCCAAACTCCTCCCAAAACTACCAGTTAATGCCTCCTTTCTTTCCAAATGCAAGTCCCAGTAACATCCAGTGCTGGCACTCTCCCGTACCACATCTTTCTAATCAGCATCTACACAAGGAAGATGTTCTGCTGGTGAACAGCCATTCTCCTGCTGTCCTAGGATGTGATGCTGTTCACAGGGCTGCTTCTGGCCTCCTACCCCAGGCTTCTCCACCCTTCCTGGTCATGAAGGAGCTCAAATGATGCCACCAGACCTGATAAATGTGGGCATCCTCTGCCCACCATGCAGCCAGCCCCAACACAGCCAGGCTGCCCTGCGCCGCAGCCGCAGGCTGGTGTCCCCAGGACTGTCCCTGTGGTGGCAGGAGGTGATGCGCGGGGGAGCAGCTTCTGACAGCCAGCCTCCAGGCCTGCCAGAGACATCCCTCGGGTCTCAGCAGCAGCAAAAAAAAAATGCAAAAAGTGCTCCTGAGGCAGGAGAAAGTGAGTATGAAGCCGGAGGTGACAGGGGCTCTGCTTAATGTGCCAGACTCGGAGCCGCTCAGCACACCGGCATCAAGCACGGGGACCACGGAGCCGTCCGCCCTCCAGACACTGGCAGCCTCAGAGGCACGGGCACCCAACGCCCTCCTGCCGCTGGGGGGGTGCAGGGGGCCTCTGCTCAGCATGGGGAGCTGCCGGCACAGAATCTGGCCGCAGAGAGCCCGCTTGCCTCTCCCGAAACTCCTCGCCCAGCTATTAATAGCTTCGCTGTTTGGGGAACGTTTTGGCTGGTACACTGCAGCTTCTGCTTGCATCTCATGAGCAAGCATCAGGCACCAGCTGACAATTTTTGTGGGCATTGGCACCCTCTGCAGAGGCCGGCGGAGCAGGAGGGGCCCACGCTGGTGACCACCAGCGATGCCCCGGGAGCGCCCGCACGCTCCGACCTCCTGCTGAACGCAGCTGATCCAGCCGGGCATCACAGGCAGTGACAGCCCGCGGGTCCCCAGGACGCCCACAGCCAGCTACTTCGCGGTATTTATTCTTTGAAATTCAAGCTGTGATTTGGCTTTCGTAGCATCTTATTCCTGCCTGGAAGAGTTTAATCCTCAGGCTGCAGTGAGACTGTTTGTTATTCCTGTTCACATACAGTTGGAAAGCAGCTGCTGGACACCAGTCCGAATCTCCCCCGTCACATACCGGTACGTTAACTAGTCACGCTCAGGAAAACCCACACTGCTTGTTAACAAGTACAAGGCTGACTCTTTGCTTGGTGGGAGGTTTTCTTGTTTTGCTCTATAACTGATTCCCATCGGCAGCTTAAAGGCTAAATAGTTATAATTAACAGAGGCACAGGCATGCGCGCACAGACGGGGCTCGGGCAGAGCTCCCCCGAGGAGCTGTCACGGAGAGCAGACTTTCCCGGGATGTCCAAGCGCTCATGAGAGCCCCCAGGCGAGGGCTGCACCCACCCAGCACATCCTCGGTCGGTCACTGACCGCTGGGAAAGCTTCTGCTCTTCCCAGCAGAGTGGGAACAGCCACAGCCACAGCAGGTAGAGCCCGACCGGACCCACAGGTGCTCAGTCCTGCCCTGCTGAAGTGGTCGGGTCCTGCAGCCCCATCCCCATCCTGTTCCAGACCCCGAGCCCTGCCGGGTCCCCCACCCCTGCCCAGACACAGCACTGTGCCTGCCCCGCACAACAGGGAGCGGTGCCACCATCCCAGCCTTCGAGATTTCAGATGGGTTGTGCTGGCAACGCAAGCAGCTGATGGAATTAAAATTCACGCTAAGTTCTTCTAATTGCTGACACCTATTTTTTGTGCCCCCCAGATGTCCTTTCTTGCTCCCTGCATCCCGTGCTGCAGTGCCAGGGCTGTGTTCAGATGACACATCTGTGACAGGCTCCGCTCATCGCAGCGCGCCTGCATCTGGATCCGGCTTCCATGGCAACCAGGTTTGGGGACAGTTTGCTGGGCACCTGGCCCAGGTGACACAGCGCGGGGACACGTGTGTGCCTGTGCCGGGGGCACCCGCAGGGGAAGGGCACCCGCAGCGTGGCATCACACTCGCTGCTTTGCGCAGGCAGTGGGGCAGCACGCCGGGGCTGGTCGCGCCGCAGACAAGCACTTGACCCGCTTTCCAAGCCTGTCTCAATCCCCCACTATTTCACAAGAAAAGCGTGTGAGAGCTTCAGCGAGCAACCAGATCCTTCTCCTCCAAACACCGTCTCGCTAAAGCTGCGCATTTCACTGCAGAGCAGCAAACGAGAGCCACCGGCATTTTGGCACCAGCCCAGCAGGTCTCAGCATCTCGCTTGCAGGACAGGCGCAGAGGGGCACGTGGCAGTAACAGAGCAGCGTGCACTCAGAGCAGGGAACAAACCCGTAGGAAAACACCCCAGAGGCGATAACCAGCAATGCTTCACATCCCCCAAGCTGCACATTTCATCAACAGCACCCACGGACTCACCTGGCAAGCATCGGTGTGCAGAGCTGGCTTGGGGGCGGCGGGAAGCGGAGGGCCCCGAGCAGCCGGACCGCAGGTGACCCTCAGGAAACAGCTCCAACCGGCAAAATAACCTCAAGAGCCCAAGCCAAATCACTGACTGCTTGGATGTGGATGCTACAGGCAGCACACCCTTGGGGAAGGCACAGCTCGCAGCCCCCGCTGCACGCCGAGGGGCCGCGCAGCACCTCAGCTCTGCCCTGACAAGCAGGGGGCACTTGGCTGGCTGCGCCCTGCCTGCAGCAGGGGCTCCTCGAGGGCTGGGGACACACTGCACACCCAGCTCGGGCTGGTATATGAAGGCTCTGGGTCGTTAGCGCTGGGCAGCAGCAGGTGTGGGGCCTGCCCAGCTGGCCCGGGGGGAACTGTGAGTGGGGCAGCCAGGGAGGTGGCACCGCTCTGCCCCTTCCCCAAGGCACAGCCAGCGGGTCTCTGGGCACCCTCTGCCTGTGGCTCTGCTGGCACCGGACCCGTGGCACCATGGAGGTGGGCATGGGCAGCACGGGGAAACAACCCAGCTCCTTCTGCCACCAGCACCACCTGTCTTCACTCTGGGAACCAGCCCGAAACACCCCGAAGGGGCCAAGCTCTCAGGGCGAGGTACAGCGGGTGAAAGGGGCCGTGCTGAAACGCTGTGCATAGCGTGCGAAACCGCCCTGACGCGTTGCTGGAGCCATCTTCTCCTCCTTGCCTGGCTCTACTGCCATCTCAGCACCGGGGGCTGAGCTGGATTGTGTACGGAGCTGGAAACGGCTCTGTTGGATGCTTGAGAAATTACAGCTATACGGGGACCTTTAAACCGGTATTTCTGCCCGCGGGAGCTGATCCCCTGCTGCAGATCCGATCATTGCCAGCTCGCCCAGGACCCAGCCAGGGTGACTCCGTGCTGGGCAAAGCGGAGGTGCCCAGGCAGCGGCCCTGAGCCCAGCTCAGCTCGCCCACGTGTGTGCCAAAGGGGACACCTGGTGCTGTGCTGCGCCCTGACCCCTGCCCGGAGCACCCCGGCCGCTCCGAGGGTCGGCACTGCGCGATAGGAAGCTGGTGCACAGACCGTCGGACAGGGCGGCACAGGCAGCGTGCCCGTGCCTGTGGATCCTGCTGGAGCCAGGCAGGAACGGCGGGATGGCAGCTCACCTGAGCAGCTGTCCCTTGCCCAGTTCTCCGTCTGCAGGGCCCACTTGACGGCTGCGATCCAAAAGCCAAACAACGGCATGGACTGGCGGCGTATCTTTCCTCTTTTGCCTAAACCAGAAGGCACTGATTATTTACAAGAACAACTCCCTCGCCCTTTGCATTCTGTTGCTTTCACAAAAACACACACTTGCCACTGTCGGTACGTGTGTCCGCAGAGCAAATACTGCACAGGTAACTAACCACGTGCAGGCTGCAGGGGCAGGGCACAGACCCACCTGTCGGCTCTCCCGCACGCCGCTTGCCTTCCCTGCAGCACCCACCGGCTCCGTGCTCACCGTGCACAGCCACCGGCTCGCACAGCTGGCCTCCGAGCACCGGTCTGTAACCGCTAATGTTCACACCTAGCCATTCGCAGACTTCTCTGGCCACTCAAGGATTCCTGCTGCAGCCAAAACAGCCAGCTGGCTCAAGCTCTCACGTCTCCAACGCTCCAAGGAAATCGCCTCATCTTTCCTGACTTTGTGGGAAGGGACTTGTTTCTTCCCATGAAGAGGAGAGAGCCAGCACGGGCAAAGTGGAGGCAAACAGGCGGAAAAGCCCTGTGCTCTGCTCCCAGGGTGTCTGCAAAGAGCAATTGTTCTGTGGCCAGTTTTGCTCATGAATAAACACAGCCACTAACAGCGTGTTTTGTGTTGGCCCATGGGGAAGCATTTTTGCAATTTCTTGCTAGAAACCCTCTAAATGCATCACTTCCCTGATTCCCCGGGGAGATGCTTCCACAAACAGAAAATGCGATGCTGCTACGTGTGAATATAACCTACTGAATTTTTTAAAAATCCCATCTCGCTCACCTTTCCAAGGAGAGTCGCGCTGGGGAGCGCTCAGCTCGTTTCACCCAGACATCAGCTTT
Organism: Chauna torquata; assembly: GCA_013399475.1. Taxonomy (NCBI): domain Eukaryota; kingdom Metazoa; phylum Chordata; class Aves; order Anseriformes; family Anhimidae; genus Chauna; species Chauna torquata. The sequence goes on along the minus strand of VXAL01001452.1, from coordinate 8,042 downwards.
GCTGAAGCCTGCAAAACCATTGTGCGTGCTCGCTCTGTCCTGGGAGCAGATCGCTGCCTCAGACCACAAAGGGAACAGCAACTGCAGAAGCGCGAGAGGACCGGCGGCATCGCTTCTGTGTGTAACCGGAGGAAACGCGCCCGGCTTCCCGGGTGCTGCTCCCCGCCAGCGCAGGGGCCCGCGATGCCGCCACGGCCACGGGGAAGGGAGACGGGGCCGCGGCAGCGCCGAGCTGATGGGAAGCCCCAGCGCGGCCGGGCAGGATGCACAGGGCAGGAGCCGGCCCCACAGAAGCCGCCCTGCCCGGGGGCAGCGGGACGGGAGCGCCCGTCGTGTGCCCGTCGTGGCCCTCCTGGTTTCTCTGGTGTTCGCTCCTTAAACAGGCTGCTTATGAGCTTGGCTCCGGTGCGTTAAACAAGCAGCCTGAATTTGAAAATAACCAATCTGTCAGCCTCATTCCTGAGCGTTTTCTGGAAAACCCTGCAGGCAGGTGCAGGTGCCACATCAATATGTCAGCGCTCTAATGACGAGTTCATAATATTTTCTGCTTGCATTCCACTGTCTCCATGTATTAGCAAACAGGCTACTCCCAAACGCTGCTCTCTGGAGCCAGGGGTTGCAGATTTAATAACAAAATCGTCGTTGTAAATCATTAGTTGGTGATTCAGCATGGAAATACCTCATTATCACTTAAGCATGTGCAGTATGTGACTTATGAAAACCTCTGAATTATGACTAATTAAGCGCAGGCCGAAAAATATCCCAGATCAGAACTACAGTCGCCCACTGCAGGGAATAAAATATTTGAGGCCAACAGAACTCCTGGACATTGGGAGGTAAATATATGCATAAGAGTTTTTAATTGAAAAATATGTGGAGAGCAGAATTGTGCTCAGAAAGCTTCTTCCATCCTGAAGCACTGGGATACTTAGCAACACCAACGTCTAATTAACAGAATTTTTTAAATCTGCAACATGCTAATTAATTTCTGTATTAATCACAAGAACCTTGAAAACTGACAGATCCCAAACGTCTTTGAAATAAATCCATTTTGCTTTGCAACAGCCAACCCCACGAAGCCACGAACCGCGGGCGCTGCGGCACAGAGCGGCCGGGCAGGAGCCACCGCCGGGTCTGGCGCATCAGAGCCCGGGGGCCTGGGGCTGTGCCCACCTTGGCCGCACCCAAACTTTTGCTTTTCAACCTAAAAAATTTCAAAGTGTTGCCAGACCAGAACCAAGGTGGTTTCCCGGGCTTTGCCTGCGTCTCGTGCAGCAGTGACGCCGGCACGCGTTGGTTGCTCCCAACCCGGGCAGCTAGCCGGCCGGGTGGCTGGTGCGGGCGGCGCCGAGCCCTTCCCACGGCGGTGCGGGGCTGCGGGGTGCTCGCAGCACCGGGGTGCAGGGGCACGGCGGGGAGGCGAAGGCTGAGGTGGGGGCACAGGGCTGTGAGCCAGGAGGGGCCAGGATTTCGCGCCCCCAGCCCCTGCGGCCCCTTGGTCGCATTTTCAGGTTCATTTCACGCAGCCAGCGGGAAGCAGGGGGGACCAAACTGCTTCCGAGAGAGCCTCTCACGCTAAGAATGGGTCTAAAAATAAGCTCCTGTCAAGGCTTTAAATAGCTGTTTGGAGTTCAAATTTTAAAAACTGTTGAGCTCAAATCATTTATGACAACCTGGGAGCCAAAAATAAATGGGGACGAGGGAAGAGGAGGAGCCGGTCCCCCACCGGAGCTGCAGAGAAGCGAGTGCCGTGGGCTGCGCCCGCTCTGCTGCCAGCTGCCTCCTGGCTGCGGCCGGGCCGCCGGGGGGGCACGGGTCACGGAGGGGGTCCCCCGGGCGGGCTGCACCGCTGTGAACGGAGCGGCAGCCCTGCCAGACCCAACGTGCTCCTTACGAGAGCTGCTTAACGTCCCCCCACCGCCTCACGCTGCATTTGTCCGATCTAGGAGTCACAGCGCACAAGGTTTTACCCGCTGCTGCTGCAGATCAAAGGCAGGCAGAGCTCTCCTTGGGATACCATTTATCGACGCCAGCAACACCCAGAGCAGCGGAGCCGGCGATGGGGAGCGGCATTACCCGCGCTGCATGAAACGGAAAGGCCACGGTTCGAGAGATTAGCTGTGTTTACCCTGCAGGGCAGAGGGTGCCGGGAATGCTCCTGACCAGTAAATGAAGTCAGAATGACACGCGAGGCAAGGAAGTATAACCCTGAAATGCTAAGTCACCAGAGGGACAGCGAGATTGCGTCAGGTTCCCAAGCTGTGGTCTGTCGCAAAGATGTTCTTTTACCCTGCGAAGTGCTAGCCCCCGCTCTAGAGCAGTTTGTAATAAGAAAAGCGCAGGGAACGCTTTCTTGTCTCATTCTCCAAAGAAATAGATCTACAGAACATCTTATGCATTTCCTATCCTTGTTATAAATAGGTTGAGCTCTCTTGTAAAGAGACAAAAATGAACAGCCCACTACATCCCAGTTTAAAATAAATTCTTGTCTAAAATCCTGAGAAGCAGCTTTGACCCAGCATGCTCTTTGGGAAAAAGTTACTCTCTGCCAACCAAGCTGTGGACCATGGGGAAGATGCGCTTGGGACAGGGGCGGCGAGAGAAGCTACTGCCATGCTGCTGCTACAGCGTAAGGGAAATTTCAAAACCAAAGCTTCAGGACGGCTGGGAAAATGCTGTTTGTGAGCCAGCCGTCCCACTTGCTGGAGGAAAATGTGCAGAGCCCGCTTCGGCCCAGTGCCAGCACCTGCTCGCTCTTGCCGCTGGACCGAGAGGCTCCAAGAGAGGTGCGGGACCGCGGGGCCAGGCTGTGCCCTCCAGACGTAGGAGGTGAGATGCCGGGAGCACAGCCTCACTCAGCCCCGATCCCACCTGCCACCTCTGCGTGGCTGCGGCGCTTCCCAGCGCGCGTCCCTGGGCGCAGCGGCGAGTGGTCCTGACCGCGCCGCAGCCGCCCCTGCCTCCCCCTCTGCTCCTCGGTGTTTGCCAGGAAGTGGCTGCGCTTTTAAGGAGATGGATTTTGCTCGGTTCTCACTGCAATTTCAGGCTCGGTGGTCTCTGGGGAAGCGGCTCAGGGCTGGAGAAACATCTTCGAGCAGGCTATTTTAAACCAAGCTGCAGCTTCCTAGGGCACATGGGTGCCCTGGCTCTGCGGCTGCCGGGGCAAGACCCAGGAGCCTCACTGGTGCTGGGGACACCTCCCCAGGTGCCACGGGGACACCCGGGTGCAGCAGCCGCCCCAGCAGCCCCTTACGGGCACCCTTGGCTGGTACAGCCGCCAGAGCCAGCACTGGGGGCAAGGGGGCTCGGGGCCGGGAGCTTACACCTGGTGGAAAACTTTCTCTCCACTGCATAGCGATACCCAGATCATTCATCGCATCTTGTTTTCTAAAAGATCACCCGAGGGCAGTGACGATTCCTCCGTTACGTGATGCAGACCTTCCCCAGTGAGCGCGTTGCCGGTCAGGTTAGGGCCCCGGCTTGTGCAAGGGGCAGGCTGACATCTCCCCTCCCGCTGCCTGCTCAGCTCAGCTGCACCAGCGCTGTCGTCGCCCGCGATGCGCGCTGGGCTGGAAGCAATCACTGCTCGCGGGCTTTCCAGAAATATTCTGCTCTCTTGTTCACTGAACTTTGATCTTTTATTCAATTTTCATTCCTCTGGAAAACTCAGAGACAAAAAGGATGCCCCGATGCTTTCAGCCAGGGAGGAGGGCTGTGAATGATGACGGCGCTGGCTGCCTGTAAGAAATCACAAACAAGGCTGAGCGGGGAGGTGTTCCAAGAGCACAAGGCCAATTATTTCATTTTTTCTGAACTTTGCAGGAACCGACGTTTCTGCAGCCACTGCTCTCTAAATAACGAGGGAAGTGAAATGATTCCCCTCGCCCCCTCCCTACGCTGACGGAGGGCAGCCCTCCTCTCCTGCTCGCTGTCATTAGCAGGAGGAAGCAGCAAGCTGCAGCTCCGCGCTCTCCTCCTAAAACAGCTGAGTAGGAGGTGATGGAAAAAACATGTTTTCCCAAATCCCTGGCACTTTCCGCTGCAGCACTTGGCTCTGGCTCCACCTGTATCTTGCCGCGTGCTTAGCGCGCTCCCCAGCAGCGTGGGGCCTGCCCAGCTCCCTTTTCCTGTCTCACGCGCACGCTCCCCAAGGTTGAATGCAGCCAACGTGCAGGTTCACGCACCGTTCCTTTTCATCAAGAGCAGGATTTTAAATCACCCCGGAAAAACCTTTTTTTGTGGATTTCTCTACAAAGAGCCCTTGCAAAGGGCTCAGGCGCTCCGCAGGGGCAGGTGTCCTGCACTGGGGCTGCCAGCTCACCGAAACCTCAGGCTCGCGCCATGCCACAGAAAATCCCCAGCTGCCTTTAATCAGCATTTTCCTTGGTCGTATTGGAAACGTCTCAGAAGCACAGCTTTGTTCCTGCTTATTTATGTTGAATTGCTTTTAGGGGGCTAATTCCCAAACAGATGCCTACGCAGGTGCACGCCAGCAGAGTGTGGGCTTTATGGGAAAAGGCTGGATTTGTAGCCAGGGTAGAGATGTGGTTTGCTGCCTGCTGTAGGAGGGGGGAATAAGGGAGCAGGTGCTAAGAGAGACAGCGTTGGCCCCAGCAACTCAGTCACTCTTAAAAGCCAAGGAGAAGCAGCGGTGCTTGCATCCACGGTCGGGGCACGCGTTTCTCTCTGCCCTGTGCAGCGGGTCTGCAGCTGGGGGGCTGCATGCGAGGTGCTGCTGGGCCGGCGCCTCTGACCCCAGCGGAGCTTAACGCCGCAGCAGGGCCGGCACGGGGCAGGGTGCAGCTCGTCTGCCGCAGCCCCCGCCGCAGGAGGGGCCTCTGCGGGCCCGGGCAGCCCCCGGAGTGCTCTTGGAGGCCGGGGCAGCCCTGGCAGCGTGTGCCCGGCACCCGCAGCGGATCCTCTCCCTGGGTGCTGCTGCCGCTGCGCTGCTCTTCCCAGCCCCTGCGTCTCCAAATAAAAAGGTGCCGAGAGCTCCCAGCATCCCGCACAGCCAGGATGGGGAGCACTGGCCAAGGGCAAAACGCCAGAGCAAAATCTCACCCTCTCTTTTCCTCTCTGGGAGGCTCACCAGCTGCACCTGGCCCTATAGTTTAGGAGATCGGGCTCCTGGTGCGCGGACGGCACACAGGTGTAGGTGACCCACAGGAGTGCCAGGGCACAGCGGGGGACATCCCCGCCAGACCCACGCTGGGGGCACGTCGGGCTGAAACGTGCTCCAGCACGGAGGAGACGAGCGGGGCGGCTGTGGGTCTGGCTGGGCCGTGCACGGCTGCCTGCAAAGTTTCATGGCTTCAGGTGAGATCCATGAGCTACAGAAGGTAATTTCAGCCACCTGAGCGTCCTCCCAGGCCTCTTGTCCTCGCGCTGTCCCCTGCATGTGTCCTGGAGGGAGGAACGTGGTCTAGGGGATCTCTGCCCGCTCCCCAGCCCAGCACGTCGGCTGGGGCTGCTGCACGGGGCCAAGCCTCATTTCACAGCTGCGGAGCCTCTTCGTGCCCTCCAGCCTCCAGCATGCAAAAGGTGGCAGCAGCAGTCACTGCAAAAATGCCCACGCCATCAAAGGAGGAGGCTGGGAACAACCATGGCAATGCCCTGCTCAGGTCCGTGGTGCAGGCTGCGGCTGTGCTGACCAAACACTGGGGCCGGCCGCTCGCAGAGCTCCGTGTCGCCTGCGGCTCAAGGGGACAACGGGGCTGTGCAGGGAGGGAGTGTTTGTGGTTCCCGATGGCAGGAACAGACCCAGCAGATGGGGCCAGTGGCAACTGCAGCCCCCAGGGAGGTTCTCCAGGCGGCAACGTGAGACCGGACATCTCCTCCCTGGGCCAGGCAGCAGCCCAGCGTGGGGACGGGTGTGCCGCGCAACTGCGATGGTGACAGGTGGACAGCAGGGTACGCGCAAGCGGCAGCCCCAGCGCCCTGCACCACACACCCAGCACGGCGGAGGATGCCTTGTGGGGAGGAGGTAGACGCAGAAGGGAAGAGCTGTGGGGCAGAGGGGCTGCGGGCGCAGGGCTGCAGCACGGGCTGCAGCAGTGCCTCTCCCCGAGAGGCGTCAGCTCCGCATCAGCGCGGTGCCACGCGCCCTGAGGCCCCAGCGCTTCCTGGCTCCGCAGCCGCCAGGCTCCCAGCGCGGCAGCGAGGGCGAGGATGCACGAGCCTGCTCGGCGGCGGGCCTGCGGGTGGCCCTGCTGCCACAGACCAGCAGCGTCTGGGCTGAGTGCTCTGGGGGAAGCAACTTCTTAGAAAGCAAAGTGCAAAATCAGGGCCGACTTTGCACCCTCCTCTCCCGCTGCTGCCAGGCAGGCGGTGAGACTCAGCACCCTGGAGGATCAGGCCCTTCAATAGCAGCAAGGCCATGAGCTGTGCTCTGCCATCCAGTCTCTGATTTGGGGTGCTTTGCAAAAGAGACTCCATGCAGAAGCTACACTGAAAACAATTTTGCATACAAGCCCTTTCAATTACTAATCTCAAATATTAAAAGGATGTATCCCACAACAGCAGAACAATGTAGATGTGAAAATGAAACTTAATAATGAATAATTTGCTCTCTAGGGGAAAAAAATGCCAAATGGAAGTACATTGTACTTGCAGTCATGTCATTACAGATGTAGTAATTTTGTAGTTCTTACCAACCTCTCATGAAAACAGCACTCCTGAACCACCTCAAAGCGAACTCCCGGGAAGGCGCGCAGAGCCCGCGGTACCGCAGTCCCCTGCTCTGAGTGCTGCCAGAACAGCATCAGGAATCCAAAATGGTAAATCAAATGTAAACGTGTCAACAGAAGCAGAGAGGTAATAATGATCTGGGAGCAGCAGACAGAGCCAAGCCTTGGGAAACTGAATGTGGAGGTGTCAACGGCAGCTGAAAGGAGACAGCAATCTGGGAACAGCACAGCAGACCAGGCTTTGTGGACTGGTAAGAACTGAAGAAATTCTTGTCTTTCGCTTGCCTGTTGTTTTTTTTTTTATTTTTCCCTGCACAATGGTATTGCGACTCCCTGCAAATTCAGCGGGGGGAGCAGAGGCAGACCCACGGGAGCATCTCCAGGGCCCCAGTCCCACGGATGGAGCAGAGTTCTGGGGGGCACGGGGGCTGCTTCAGCCGGGCGAGTGGCAGCCCCCTCGCAGCAGGCATGGGTGCGTGCAAGCCCTGCCTGCTCGCTGCTCTGCGGTGAGCAGGGCAGGTATTTGCCACGCCGGGGAATTCCTCCAGGTGGTTTGCACACAGAAATGAGCTCCCGGAGAGCTGAGACATGCGCCCATGGACCGAGCAGGGTCAGGAGCCCAGTAAACCCGTTTTCTTGGGCTATTCTTTTCCAAGGAGAAACACTGGAACATTTGCACCCACCCTCGAGGCCCCAGCATCCTCCTGCTTCAAAGGCAAGAATCGGGCTTGTCCCAGCTCGTCCTGCCACGGGAGGCACGGCGAGCGCTGGAGGTGCTGTGCAGCCCTGGGGCCCGGCCCCACATGGAACCTTCTCCTCCCTGCCCGTGGCTCGGCAGTTTGCAGCCCTCTGACCACCGCGTCCCGGGGCGGGCCCGGGGCAGGGCCACGGCGCTGGGGTGGGGGCTCGGGATTTTGGAGCACCCCCCGCTGGCCCAGCCTGGCTCACTGTGGCTGTGCGCGCTGGCGAGGGGTGAGGGCGGAGGGGTCCGCACACCCCTGTGTGCTGGGGCTGTGGGCAGGCGGGCTGTGATGAGCGGGTCACTTGAGTGCAGACTCCTTCCGCCCCCAAAATCACGGCTGCGGGCATTGCAGGTGAGCTGTGTGGACCAGGAGACTGGGAACAGGAGAGAGCTGGGACCAGAGCGCTGGAGAAAAAAAGAAAAAAAAAAAGATCCCTTCGTGGGTGTTCAGGGCGCTTTGAGTGAAGCCGCCGGGCGCGGGCTGGGTGGTTTGCGCCTGCAGGAGCTGGGGGGCAGCTGGGAGCAGCGAGGCACCGCCTGGTGCCCAGCGGGAAAACGGGAGGCAGAGCTCGGAGCGCGGAAAAGCGGCCGCGCCGGCAGCGGTTGCGGATCCC
>VXAL01001442.1:0-15509 GCA_013399475.1 Chauna torquata | reverse complement strand
CGGGCCCTGGCAGTCGCTGCGCCAGTGCCGGCGCTTTGGCCCGAGTGCCCCCCGGGCACCCGCCGAGGCCGAGCTGCTGCGGGGGGTCCCCTGCCCCGTGGGGATGTGTCCAGCCCCCGGCGCCCCGGCCGCAGGGCAAGTGCGGCATCCTCCTTTGCAGGTGTTTCTACCAGGCACAGGAGCGGGCTGGAGCTAGGCAAACGCAGCGACGTGCCTGGGGGGCCCTGCAGTGCCTCTCTGACCCTCCCTCCATCCCCGCCAGGTCCCTTCGCAGGGTCTGTTGAAAGCCCCAGCCAAGAGGGCTGTGAGGGGACAGCCAGGTCTGGCACTTGCGGCACAAGTCCCCAGCTGCCTGCAGTAGGGCTCTGGGCAGAGCCATGCACAATGCTTTTGGTGTGTGCTCTGCTCCACGGCCTGACTCTGTTTATTCGCTTGTTTATTCATGGCTCCACTCAAGGTCAGGGCTGGCAGGAGCCTTCTGGGGTCACCTTGCCCAGGTGGGGGGATCTGCACTGACCAACTGTCCGAACCCTTCCCTGGCTCTGACCCTCTTTGCCCTAGGCAGCACCAGGGTCTGTCCCGCTCATTGCATCTCCATTGTAGCAATGCCGGGCTGCATGGAAGCAGGCATTTCTGCCCTGCTGCTCGCAGGCTGCTTTTCTGGGGTCTAGCAGAGAGGCTGGACACGGTGACACTACAGATGGATCACGCAAACTGTCCCTGGAGCTGGGCCTAGCTAGGTGATGCCTTGTGGGGCTGTGGATGCCGGGCTGGAGGAGGCGCATGGCTCCGTGGGGCTGGAGAGCAGAGGAGGGTGCCGGGGAGAGGCACTGCGGGGCCCCCCCATGCACCTGTGCCAGGGGCGGTGGGGGCGGAGGACGCTCCGGTGGCTGCTGCAGGGGGCAGTGGTTCTCCTGCACCCTGCCAGGGGTCTCGCAGAGCTCCCTGCTCAGGGTCTATTTGGTGGGGATGGTGGGCACCCTGGCAGGGGGGTGGCAGGGCTGATGCGTGCCAGCAGGGACGCCCCGGCTCTTGCAGGCCCTGCAGCAGCTGCTGACCTGCCAGTGACTTGCTGAGACCAGCAGAGAAGCTACTGAAGAAGCCATGGGTCCCCGCTTATGTGCTTTCTGTCCAAAAGGCCCCGCAGCAGCCCCTCTGCAGGTCCCTGCTCTGGACAGCCTGAGAGCTCTTCGTGACAAGGGCTGGAAGGGCTCCAGTGCTGACAGCCCGGCGAGAGCGGGGCTGGTAGCAGACCCTCGGGAGGGGATGGGGAGCAGGGGAGCGGGCAGGGCTGCTGCCTGCAGCGTCTGGGCTGGCTGCATGCGCCGCTCTGCTCTGGGTGTGGAAATGTTGGATGCAGCCCTGCCGCAGGTGCCTGTGCTCCAGGCTGGAGGCACCTGACTGTCCAAGGAGACGAGTCCCAGGGCAGGGAAGCTTTGCTGTAGCTTCAGTCCATGGCCATTCCCATAGCAGGGCTCACGCTACCACAGAATCTGGGAAGCTGTTTAAATGCAGCCAGCCAAAGCGCCTGTGCTGGAAATCCTGAGCCTGCAGGGCCGGATGATCAAAGAGAGGATAATCCTGGGTTTAGGAAGGAAGAGGATAGGTCTGAAGTAGCAGTTGGTCCAATTTGGGTCAGGCAGTGAAAGAATCCAACCCAAAAGGCCACTCAGCTTGCTGGCTGGCTGGAAGGGTAACATGCAGCCGGGGCGAGGGGAGCATCGCACCCCCTGCCGCGCTGCAGCCAGACCCGGCACCGCTGAGCGCGCTGCCAGTGCCGCACCAGCCACCTGCGCTGCCACCGGGCGAGGTGATCTCTGCCTTGGCAGGGGCCATGGGGGTTCCCTGTCCTCTCAGGGGGTTCTCCCACCCTGATGCTGCCGGCAGATACCCTCACACGGGGGAGAAGAGAGCCTGGGTGGGAGCAAACAGGCTGCAGCCCTGTGCAGAGGTGACAGCGACTGGCAGGGCCCCTTGGCCTTCCCTACCTGCCTTAAGGCACCCCCAGGCCTGCGGGCCAGTGCCAGGACAAGCGTGCATGTGGCCGAGTCCCCTGGGCGGCCAGAGGGTGATAAAACAGCTCTGTGGCCACCCCCGGCCAGGAGCTCCTGTGAAATGGCAGCAGCTGGGGCCATCAGCTGGGGGACACGTGCTCGCCCATGTGCTTGCTGGCCCTCGGGGTTGCACAGAAGTGCTGGCGTGACCCTGGGGCTGCTCCTTGCAGACAGCCCTGGGCAGAGTCCCAGGGAGCTGGAGGAGGCTGCTGCCAGCCAGTGCCAGTGAATGCTCTGGCAAAAGTCAAGGTGCCCTGTGCTCCTGGGGAGGAGCCCCGGTGCAGCCCCATGGCCTGGGCACCTTGAGCAAAGCAGGCAGGCATCGCTCTGCTCCTGCCCTGCTTCTGCTTCTGGGACTGGGACCCAGCCGGAGCCTGCGGAGCTGTGCTGAGCACTGGGCTGGAGGTGCCTCCTGCAGAGCTGGGCGCGCGGCCCGGCAGTGCTGCCCGCCCGGAGCTGTGCCGCCGACGCCTGGCTGGTGCCCAGCCCTGCGGAGGGGCAGTGCGGGAGGGGACGCTGGCTGGGCCTGGGCTGGGGGTGCCAGTATCCAGCCGGGCCCTGGGGTGCTGCTCACCGTGGGAGCATGAGCCCAGGAGCAGGAGGTAACATGGGGCCAGGGCTGCCCCCGCGGCATCCCCCCCTCATGCTGCTCTTGCCCAGCCGGGGGCTGCAGCACCCAGCGCCAGAGCTCCCCGAGCAGGGCTCGCCGTGCGCGCTGGCTGGGTTGCAGGTTGACAGGCTGGCTGCAGCCCTGGCAGCAGCTCTGCTTAATTAGCCCTGGGGGGCTGGCTGCCTCGGCTCCCCCTGCCCCCAGTTAGTGCTCAGTGCCTGCAGCATGTGAAACGATTAGGGAGGATTTGGGATAAGGGACATGATGCTTCCCAACGCAATTTAGGGTTGAGTAAAAAGCCATGAGGAGATCAAATTAGGGTCGGTGCTACAGCCCTGCCCGAGTGCTGCACCATGGGGCGGCCGTGGGTGAGCAGGGATGGTTCCGTGGCTCCAGGGTCCCCAGCAGGCAGCAGGGTCGGGTTTGGGATGTCCCGGGCATGCAGGGTTGGCGGTAACCTCTGCCGCGAGCAGGATTACATGATAGCCACACCGGGGCTGTGGTTCCCTGCCAGCAATCCAGCCGCGAGCCCTTCCAGCCGCCGCAGCAAATTAAAAGGCCGATTCATGTTGAGTGATCCCTGGGGAGGGGGGCGGCTCAGCGCCGGGATCGAAGCCTGGCACGGCTCGGCTCTGCTCTGCTGGAGCCGCCAGCCCGCAGCCAGGCTGCCCGGCCCCGCTGCTGCCCGGTGCTGCTTGTCCCCGGGCTGTGTCAGGGCAGTGGGGCCGCGGCAGGCCTGCGGGCACCGGGGGTCACCTGGCAGCCCGTGGCCGCAGCGGCCGGGAGGTGTTATCCCTGGGCTGGCCGCGGCGGTGGCGGGTGAGGGACGGGGCGGCCCTGCCCGGGACGGGCAGCGGTGCCCCTGCCTGGCTCTGCGCAGACCACAAATCCTCTGACAGCTGCTGGGGAGAGGCTGCACCAGCCCCTCTGCGGCAAAATGGTCTCCGGCGGAGCGGGGAGCGCGTCTGTCACCTGGGACCCCGCAGCTGTGGCACTTAACTCCTTCCAGCCTGCGGGGCTGGGGGGGCCCCCAGCTGTGCCCTGGGGACACCGGAGCTGTGCCACTTGCATGTCCCCGTGCTCCCCCACGTCCTGCCACCCCGGGGCCTCTCCCGGTGCCGGTCCTCCCAGTGGCACCGCCAGGCGAGGGGCTCCTGTGCACCGGGCCAGCCTCGGCAGCCTGGCTGGTACCAGCACTGGGCCACCATCCCTGTGGTGCCACGAGGGACGGCTCCGGGCTGCGGGGCTGTGGGGCATTGCCCGCCCAGGGCACCCGAGGGTGCAGGCGGCTGTGGGGAGCAAGGGGCGGCAGGAGCCTGGTCCCCAGAGCCTGGGCTCAGGTCCCTGCCCCGGTGCTGCTGGTGTCCCGGGCAGGGGCCGTGGGGTGGGGGAGCCGTCAATGAGGTTTTGGGGTGCTGTTGTGGTGCCGGTGGTCTGGGGTGGTGGAGCAGCGTGGCACCCCGCGGTGCGGTTGGGATCTGTCACGTGGAGCCGGTCAACGTTGGTCCTGTGGGGCCGGGGCAGTATGGGGCCGCGGGGCCCGGCTGTGTGCCTGGAGGGTGCTGAAGGGCCGGGGCAGTGTGCCTGGGCACGGTGCCGGGGCGCGGTGCCGGGGTGCTGTGCGGGTGCCACGCGGGTGCCGCGCGGGTCCGGCGTCCGGCCGGCTGCGACGTTACATAAGAGCGGGAGCCGAGGCGGCCGTGGCTCGCTGTTGCCATGGAAACCAGCGCGGTGATGTCGTCGGCAGGGTACCAGGCGGCGAGGCGAGGCCCCCGCGGGCTCCGCTCTCCCGGTGGGGGTCCCGGGGCCTCGACAGGCTGCGTGCCCCGGGTGCCCCCACCCCGGGTGCCCCTGGGTGCCCCCTTGCAGCTGCCAGGACCCGGCCATTGGAGTGGGGCTGCATGGGGCCGCCCGCCCGTGGGCCCCGGGATGGGGGGGCTCGGACGGCCCCCGGCCCTGCGCCTGCTGCGCCCCTCGCTGTCACAGCCCCGCACTGGGGACGGGGGCCCCAGGGCCAGCCTGGAAGGCGTCCCCATTCGCGTGGTGTTTATCTCATTTCCACACGCTCCCCAGAGCCCGTGGGGGTGGATGTCAGCGGCGGGGAGCCGGGTGGACGTCTGCCTGTGCACACAGCTGTTACGTAATGTGCACTTTGCACGGTGCTTTTGGCAAAGCCGGCCCGGACAGGAGCACGCTGCCCCGCGCTGACAGCCCCCCGCGGAGCTTGGACACCGGGCAGGGACTGCGGCTGCCGCCCGCTCCCCTCTGTGCTGTGGGACCGGGAGGGACCCGCAGGAGGATCCCGTGGGCTCTGGCCCCGCAGACAGAGCGCTGCTGCCCCAGCTGCGCACCAGAGAAGCGCGGGGACCGACGGGAGCGTGCAGGTCGGCATCACCTGCAGTGCTGGGGGTTCCACCTCCCAGCCAGCCAGGAGCAGTTGCAGGTGATGAATCATGACCGCACGCAGGCGAACCAGCTCCATAGATCCCAAAAATGAGTCAACTGTCAGGAGGCAGACAGTCTTCAAAGGACTGGGCTTCTCAAAGCATGTGCGGGCCTGCCCCAGGGCTGCTGCCACTGCTGGTGTGTGGCTGCATCGCCCTGGCTCGCGGGCAGCCCAAGCACCGTGCCCATGCCCCCGGGTGCTCCCGGGTTATGTGTTCCTCTCACCTTGACCCGGGTGCGCAGAGCAGCTCGGTGACCCTGTCCCCAGGGCGCAGTGCAGGGCAGGCAGCCTGCCCAGCCGTGCTGCTGTCCTGCCCGAGGCCCCAGCGCGAGGCCAGCCCCAGGGTGCCCCAGTTCCCGTGCCCCCGGGTGCAGTAACACCAAGCCGCTCTGCCAAGCACCGTCTTTTGGTTTGCAGGCATTTCCTCGCTGGGCTGCCCCACGCCTCCCTTCCAGCCCCAGCCCCTCTCCCTTCACCGTTCAGTGGCTCTGCCTCAGCTCTGAGAAATGCGCCACTCAATCGGCATCCATGCTAGCTGCCGCTTTATTTCCAGCCTGATTTATTTCTGCTGCTCTGCAGCTCTCTGCTGCTTTCTTTGCTATTAAGCCTGACTCTGGGCGTCTTCTGTGCGAGGTCATTAATGCAGCGAGCAGCGGCAGCCCTTTCCCGGCGGAGCAGCAGGCTCTGCAGGCTCCGGGCGGCTCCGCTGCCCCAGGCAGAGCTGCAGGGGCTGCCCTCGGTGCCAGCCCCACCGGGTGCATCCCCACCTTGCCTCCTGGCCGTGGCACCCAGCTCTCGCGGTGCATGTTGGTGAGCAGTGCCAGTGAGTTATTGCTGCCGGGCCCATCCTGTGGGAGAGCTGGGCAGCCCGGTTCCTCCTGGATCCACACCAGTCGCTTTGCCCGGCACCAGCGTTGTGTGGCTGTGCTCTGGCGAGCCCAGACGGTCAGTGGGCGGCTCCTCCGGGGCCATGCTGGGGCTGGGTGCCACCAGCTCACCCCTCTGTCCTGTCTGTGCAGGCGATGGCAATCCCAAGGAGAGCAGTCCCTTCATCAACAGCACAGACCTGGAGAAGGGCAAAGAGTATGATGGCAAGAACATGGCCCTCTTTGAGGTAGGGCAAGTGGGCGGCTGGAGCGGAACTGGGCGGATGGGACCTGGAGAGGGGTCTGTGGGGCACTGGGATGCTTCAGAGCCCCTGGGCAGGGTCCCCCTGCTGCAGGGCAGGCAGTGGTCAGGAGCCCCAAGGCACTGGGTGATGCAGCCCAGCCCTCAGGGAACACCTTGCCCACAGCCCGGTTGGCCCAATGTGACCAGCACCGTGCCACGGGGCAGCGCATGGCCCGCAGCCGGCATGGGGCTGGGTGCCACGGGGGTCACAGGTCTGCTCCGGAGGCGCGCTGGGCATGTGGGGCGGCACGGGGATCTGGAAGGGCGGCGCGGGACCCCGGGGCTGCCCTCACCTCTTGGGGTGCTGCTCTCTGCAGGAGGAGATGGACACCAGCCCGATGGTCTCGTCCCTGCTGAGCGGGCTGGCCAACTACACCAACCTGCCGCAGGGCAGCCGGGAGCACGAGGAGGCCGAGAACAATGACGGGGGCAAGAAGAAGCCAGTGCAGGTGAGGGGCGCGGGGTGGTCACTGCCCCTTTCTCCTGCCCCTGCAGTCCCAGGCCGCAGCCTGCCCTGGGGACGCTGGATCCCTTGGTCCCTGCAGGCGCTGCCACCCTGGTGTCCCCCATCACTCCAGTCCCTGTGAAGGGCTTTGCAGGAGCAGGACCCCTCTCTCCCCTGCCGGCTCTTGCCCGGCCATGCAGCATGCAGGATGCTCGCGGCCAGGTCGTCCTGTGCCCCTCCTGCCAGCAGCAGCGTGTGAGCGGGTGGTGCCCACCGAGCCCTGACTGCTCCCTGCTTCCTCCGCAGGCTCCGCGGATGGGCACCTTTATGGGCGTCTACCTGCCCTGCCTCCAGAACATCTTTGGGGTCATCCTGTTCCTGCGCCTCACCTGGGTGGTGGGGATCGCTGGCATCATGGAGTCCTTCTGCATGGTCTTCCTCTGCTGCTCCTGCGTGAGTGCCCCCCCCCCCCGCCCCGGCCCCTGCCCCTCGGCCATGTCCTGGGCACTCCTGCTGGCCCAGGGTGCCTGCCCCCCGCGGCGGCCGGGCTCTCCAGGAGGCCGAGAGGAGCAACAGCACTCGAGCCACCTGCACCAGCGCTTGCTGCCTGCTTAGCCAGTGCTCCTGCCCCACTTTGCAAGGAGAAACCGCCCGGCTTCCCAGCGGAATTGGAAGCAGAACGGTGTTCAAATCGTGACCCAGATTGCACCTGCAGCGTGGGTGGGACGTGGTGGCAGCACCCACTGCCCTGGGACCCACGTGCCCTGCCGCAGCCAGCCACCCTGCCGGGAAAGTGCCCATCGGGTCTGCGCAGGCGTCCCGGCCCCGCAGCACGTCCCAGCACTGCCCTGGGACCCCTGCTCCCCTGTCCCCTGCCCGAGCAGGGAGGGAGCTCTGCCTGGTGCTGACACTGTGTTTCCTCCCGCAGACGATGCTGACAGCCATTTCCATGAGTGCGATTGCCACCAACGGCGTGGTGCCAGGTAGAGCCAAGGCCATGTCCATGTGTACCCAGGGCAAGGGGTGCTGGCTCCCTCCTGGGGTGGGTGCCTGCCACATCCTCTGTGCCCCAGACGTGCCAGGCCGAGCTCTGGGGCTGCTCCATGCCATGCACGGGACGGCAGACGTGGCTGCTAGCCGCGCCCTGGCCCTCTGCCACCAGCCCTGTGCGGGTTCCCCGGGGGGAGCGCGGAGCTGGAGCCTCCGCCCCGTCCCCCGAGCTGCGAGGTGCAGATGGCAGTGGGAGCCGTCAGACGCGGCTCCTCCTCTGCCAGACTGGAGCGGCCGCGGGGGAGCCGCTTCCCCGAGCGGAGCCCGAGTGAGGAGCGGGAGGAGGCTGGGCGCCGGGGTGCATGGGGCACGGGGAGCTTGCTGCCAGGCGGTGCAGTGCCCGGGGCTGCCTCCCTGCGAGTCCGCTCAGCCCTGCGAAGCCCTCCCTGCTGCTTCGCGGGGCTCGGCACGGCGCTGGCAGCCCAGCGCAGGGTGCAATTAAAGCTATTTATCATCCTGCCGCCGCGGCAGGGCCATCAGTCCCTGCCGCCCGGCTCTAAGGGCTCCTCTGGGAGGATGGAGCAGGGCATGGCCTGTGTCCCTGGGGCTCTAGCGCCTGTGTGGCTTCACAGGGGACAGGTGTTCCCGCGGCTGCTGTGCCCAGCTGCCAGGCTCCCGAGAATGGTTCTGCCAGCCTGGCAGCACCGGGGCTCGGGACAGCCGAGCTGCTCCCTGCTGGAGTCAGGGCCCGGGGATGCCCTGGCCCCATCCTGCCCTCTGGGACCCTGGCAGAGCTGGAGGTGCGCACCAGTTCTGGCTGGGACCAACCTTCGCTCTCTCTGGCAGCGGGTGGCTCCTACTACATGATCTCGCGCTCCCTGGGACCCGAGTTTGGTGGGGCTGTGGGGCTCTGCTTCTACCTGGGCACCACCTTTGCCGGTGCCATGTACATCCTGGGCACCATTGAAATCCTTCTGGTGAGTGCTGTGGTCCTTCTGCCGCGCAGTGCTGAGGGTTCGTGCCCTGGCAGGGTGGCTCTGTCCTCGCCTTCCCCTGCTGCCAGGGGGGACCAGGGGTGCTCCCCAGGCCCCCCACGGTGCCCTGCGCCAGGTGGTGATGCCATGTCTCTCCTCCAGGCTTACATCTTCCCACCCATGGCAATCTTCAAGGCAGAGGATGCCAGTGGGGAAGCGGCGGCGATGCTCAACAACATGCGCGTCTACGGCACCTGCGTCCTGACCTGCATGGCCACTGTGGTGTTCGTGGGGGTCAAGTACGTCAACAAGTTTGCCCTGGTCTTCCTGGGCTGCGTCATCCTCTCCATCCTAGCCATCTACGCCGGCGTCATCAAGTCGGCCTTCGACCCACCGAGCTTCCCGTGAGTACTGCGTCCCGTGGGGCAGCAGGGCCGGGCCGGCGGCATGCTGCTGAGTGCCTGCCACCCCCAGGATCTGCCTGCTGGGCAACAGGACCCTCTCGCGTCACGGCTTCGACCTCTGCACCAAGGTGGTGGTGGAGGGCAACGAGACGGTGGGCTCCAAGCTCTGGGAGCTCTTCTGCACCTCCCGCTTCCTCAATGCCACCTGCGACGAGTATTTCACCATGAACAATGTGACTGAGATTGAGGGCATCCCCGGTGCCGCCAGCGGCCTCATCCAAGGTGGGTACGCGATGGGGACGGAGGCGCAGGCAGAACCGTGGCGGGACAGCAGCAGCTCTGCTCACAGGGCTGGTGCAGTGCCGGTGCTGCGGGTTGTGTGCGCGGGTAGCTGCCCTCGGGCGGCTTTGTGGAGCAGAAAGCCAGCCCTGGTCTAGGAGGTGACAGGGAGCACGGGAGAGCCCTGCCATGGGGATGCTCTTGCCCTCAGCCCTGCTGGGCAGTGGGAACAGCTGCACCGTGGGAGCGAGCCGGGTGCTGCTGCCGCCCCGATTGCGGTCAATGTGAGCCAGACAACTCTGAATGATGCTGAAAGGCTGGGGAGGAATAAATCCTCCCTGTGTTTCCTCTTGGCCTTTGGAAGGCCCGATATCGATCTGAGGTTTAGCGAGGAGTAATCGCCCCTTGGGGGTACTGTGCTGCTGCTGCTGCTGGAGCACGCGCTGGGGAGCAGGAGCTGCTCTGCAGCAGGGCCTGGAGGGCGGCCAGGGCACAGAAAACATTGTGAACGCGCTGGGAGGAGCCACTTTTGACCTGTTTTTCTGGAGTTGCTGGTGCATTTCCCAGGTGCTCACATTCCTCAGCTGGGTGCTGGAGGACAATGCTCCTTGCCACGCTCAGAGTGTCGAGCTCTCGGAGCTGCAGCCCTCGGGGCTGTGGCTGCCGGGCCACACCAGGGGGATGTGGTGCAGCGTGTTTGCTGGGCGCTGCGGAGGCTGCTGGTGGCTTCCCATGCCACAGTTGAATCGGGAGGCGCAGGGGCAGGCTGTGCCCCAGGCTCTGGGTCTCTCCGTGCGGGGAGAAATGTGCCTTTCCTGTGAGGTTGGGATGGTGGCAGCCGGCAGGGGCTGTGCCTTAGTGGGGGCTGCCAGCCCCGTCTGTCACCTGGGGGCTGTCAGGGGACATCGCGCTCCGGCAGAAGGATGCGCAGCAGTGGGTGCTTTGGGCTGGCTTTGCAGCGCCTGCACGGACCCTGCAGGGCAGCCCCAGCGAGGGCTGCTGGCCCCTGCCCAGCCCTGCCTGCAGTGCTGGCTGCTTTCTGCTGCTCCAGTTTCTTGCTGCGATCTGTGGCCAAGGCAGCACGCACAGGAACACTAAGCCTGTTACATCAGCCCCACACTCATAATCCCATCAAAAACATTATCAAGTTACTTTGACACGATCCACTTTCCTTAAACCTGTGTTGATC
This sequence comes from Chauna torquata, assembly GCA_013399475.1. Taxonomy (NCBI): domain Eukaryota; kingdom Metazoa; phylum Chordata; class Aves; order Anseriformes; family Anhimidae; genus Chauna; species Chauna torquata. The sequence continues at coordinate 4,948 of VXAL01001442.1, read as the reverse complement.
AGCATTAATTATATTACCCTCTTAATTATTTGCTACTGGAATCCCATGTCAGCTGCTCCAGTATCTTGCAGGGATGATGCCGGCAGCAGGACATACCTGCTCCGGTCGCCCATTCATGCTACTGGGAGTGTCACCGTGGCCCAGGTGTTTCTGAAATCTGTTAGAGACCGGGCACGCTCTGTCCACTGCCTGCCGGACACCAGCAGCCCTGGCTGCCACTGTGCTTGGCGAGGCCGGGATGGGGATGCAGCGCCGGGTGCGTCCGTGCGCCGTCCCTTCTGGGCACGGGTCTCGAGGATGCAGATGTGGGCATGGGCAGCTCTCCAGCCACATCCTCACTCCGGCTGCGCTGGCCATGCCTCCTCACAGAGAACCTCTGGAGCTCCTACCTGACCAAGGGTGTGATCGTGGAGAAGCGGGGGCTGCCCTCTGTGAGCCCCCCCGACACCCCGGTGGACATGGACCAGCCCTACGTCTTCAGCGACATGACGTCCTACTTCACCCTGCTCGTGGGCATCTACTTCCCCTCAGTCACAGGTGGGTGCCACCGGCTCTCCGCTCGCACGTGCCGCTGCGCCTGCTCCTGCGGACCCCACGTGCACCGCCCACTGCCGCGGCCCCCATGCTGGCGCGGGGGTGGATCACAGCCCGTCCTCCCACGCAGCTCCGGAGCCGGGTGCCTCGCTCCGCCGTGCTGACGTATGCGCGGCACTGGTATTTATAGCTCCCGGGGGAGGAGGAGCCCTCCCCTGCCCCAGTCCCGCTGCGGAGCCCAGTGGGATGCCCTGCAGGCTGTTCCAGCACAGTGCTCGCTGGCAGGGTCCGTCAGTGCCGGGGTCCTGGGAGCTGACAGCCCCGCAACATCGCTCCGTGCACGGCCCCGGTGCCCTCCTGCCTAGCACTTGCTTGCCAGCACGGTGTGATTTTTGCAGGGATTGGTGTCACATCAATAATGCAGGCTGAGCCACAGGTGGCCGCGTCCCCACTGCAGGATCCTGCTCTGCACGTGGCAGCAGCAGCTAGGCTGCGGGGGACGCATCCCTGGGGCTGTGCCGGACCTGCTGGCACCAGCCTTGTCCTAGCCATGGCTAGACCCTGTCCCTGCAGCCACTGCCACTAACTCTCCTGCTTGAGCTAATTACGGGCTAATGAGACAAGTCACATAAGTGGGTTTTATGCCTAATCAATCCTTCAGTGGCCTCAGACTGCGGGTCAGGTGGGAAAGTGCTGGCAGGACGTGGGGAGTGGGCTGGGAGCCACAGGAGCGCCTGCTCCGGTGCAGCCGTGCGCGTGCGTGCGCGCTCCGTACACCGCCGAGCAGGAGCCCTGCCGTGCTGGCGTGCGGTGTGAGCCGTGCTGCCAGTGTGAGGGTGCGGCTCTGCCACCCGTGGCACGTCCCCTCTCTCCCCAGGCATCATGGCTGGCTCCAACCGCTCTGGGGACCTGCGGGATGCGCAAAAGTCCATCCCCACGGGCACCATCCTGGCCATCGCCACCACCTCTGCGGTCTGTATCCTTCAGGGCTTGGCTGGGCGTGGGTCGCAGGGTGAGAACCGGCGAGCTGTGGACACGTGGCAGAGAGAGCTCTGGTTTGGGGTCTGGCAGGACAGACAGGTCACACTGTCTGTCCTGTGGCTGCGTGGGGCTGGAGCTGGGGCCGGGCAGGGTGGGTGCGCGGGGCTCTGCATCTTCCAGACTCTCCTTGACCGCCCGGCAGATATCAGCTCCGTCGTGCTCTTCGGGGCGTGCATCGAGGGTGTTGTTCTGCGCGACAAGTGAGTGCCCCTGGGCCGTGTGGGGCAGGCAGGGGGCGAGCTGGGCGGAGGGACAGGCTGCGGACAGGGACAGTCCCAGGGGACGTGGCAGGGAGCCACAGCTGGGACAGCGGGGGCTGACACGGTGGCATTGCGGGTCTGGTGGGGACGGCGTGCCCAAAGGGAGGGCACCAAGGCTGCGTGCCAGGATGGGGCAGGCTCTCCGGGGTGTGGAGCTTGTAACAGGCTCTGGGGGCTCGGGTGTGCCCCCTTCCCCCTGTGGTTTGCTGCTGAACTGCTGCCTGCCCCCCCCACAGGCTGCGTGCAGCGCGCTTGTTTGTCAACAGGCAGTGCTGCCCGCGCCGCACGCGTATGTAGAACGGCCCAACTCGCTGCGCGTGGCAGGTGACACTTCTGGGTCGCCAGCACCAACAGTCTGAGCCACACACAGCACAGGCTTAATTGGCCTCCTCCTGGCAGAGTGGATGGGAAGCCCCCATCCCACATCCCCCAGTCCCCCCACGGCCACAGGCGAGGAGCTGGGATGGACCCCAGCCACCTGAGCCCCCACCGCCTGGCTCGTCCCTGTGGGGCCGGGGCTGTCAGCAGCCAGGGCAGGGCCCTTCTCTGCTCCCATCCCCTCCCTCCCCAGCGGTATCCCACGGTGGCCGGCCAGCCCTGGGAGCTGGCCCTGCGCCGATGGCACTGCAGCGCCGGTGCTCTCAGGGCAACGGTGGCTGGATCTCAGCCACAGGATGGAGCTGTGGGTGATGCTGGTGCACTACAGGTTTGGTGAAGCTGTCAACGGGAACCTGGTGGTTGGCACCTTGGCGTGGCCGTCCCCGTGGGTCATTGTCATCGGCTCCTTCTTCTCCACTTGTGGGGCCGGGCTGCAGAGCCTCACTGGAGCCCCCCGCCTCCTGCAAGCCATCTCCAGGGATGGGATCGTGCCCTTCCTCAGGGTAAGCATCCCCAGACCCCATGCAGCTGCCGGCCCGCAGCACCCACCGCGGCTGCGGGTCCCACCAGCGGGAGACCCAGGGCACCAGCGCTGCCTCCCCTGGCACCGCTGCCTGCAGAGCAGCCCAGCCGCCTGCCCTCGTCCCGCGGGCACCGGCGCTGCGGCAGCGGCCGTGATGGGTTTGGACGTGACGTGTCGGTGGGAGGAGAGCACCGGGGAAGGTCAGGATCCCCATCCCCCCACTGCTGTGCCGCTTAATATTTTATCTGCTCTCTGAAGATGTGTTTTCACAACCTCGTCTCTCCAAATCCAAACCGACAGCTCCCCCCAGGGAAAAGCAGGCTAATTTTAACTGCGCTCCTCCACCCTGCCAGCCATATTCTGAGTATTCGCATGAGGACTGCATCCTGCACCCTCTAACGCACCCGGACACACATCCTCGGCCCCCGCCTCGCGCCCAGACCCTTCCCCTTGGCTGCTGCCCGCCCCCCTCTCCCCTTGCCCTCGCAGCCGGAGGAGATGCGGCTCCCATTCGGGAGCGTGGCCGCCCCGCGTGCCTGACACCACGCTGGCCGTGGCCAGGCTGAGCTGGGGCTTGCTGCTGCCTGGCACCCTGGGTGGGTGTCCTGGGGGGCCAGGGCCGCTCTGCAGCCCCTGGGGGCAGGTAGGGCCATGGGCTCTCGGGAATGGGGCTGCACCCACAGTGGGAGCCCATGCTGCCGGCCCCAGCACTGCTTCCCTGTGGACTTGCACCAGCTTGTGGAGCCCCTGGTGCACGGGGAGGGTCCTGTCCCATGGGGTTGTGCCGAGGAGCCTCTGGACGGAGCCGCTGGTCCCTGCTCCCCAGCACCATCCTGCCCTGAGAGCAGCTTGGCCCGGAGGGGTGTACAGCACTGGTGCATTTGTGGCACGGTGAACCCGGGCCCCTTCCTGGGCTGGAGCTTGGCCACCTGTCCCGGGGCCTCATGGCTGCTGTGCCCACGGGCCATGCGGTGCCGCCACCGAGCCCCTAATGCTCTCCTCTCCTGCCCTGCTCCCAGGTCTTTGGCCACGGCAAAGCCAACGGGGAGCCCACGTGGGCTCTGCTGCTCACCGCCTGCATCTGTGAGATCGGGATCCTGATTGCGTCCCTGGACGAGGTGGCTCCTATCCTGTCCATGTAGGCAGCATGCTCTGTCCACGCGCACCTTCAGCGAGGGGGCAGCCGGGCCCCGCGCCCCATGCCCCAGCTGGGCGGGTAGCCCCTGCGGGTCTCTGCTGCTCGGGGAGGGTTGGGGCAAGCCCATGGCCTCCCACAGCCCCTGACCCCCCCTGAGAGGCCACCCCATGGGGAGCCTGGGGTGCACCGCGTTGGCTCTGGGTCCAGGGCCCCACAGGTGCTGGGTTCCAGCACAGCCGGTGCGAAGTGTCTCCCCCTGCCCGTGGGCAGGGCCCTGGCCAGCTCCGGCCACCCATGGGGCTGGGGCGTGCAGCAGAGCCTGGCTGCGCCCCGGGTCCAGCCCGGCCACCTGGCATGCTGGGCTCAGCCGCTTTCCCTCCCGCAGGTTTTTCCTCATGTGCTACATGTTCGTCAACCTGGCCTGCGCGGTGCAGACGCTGCTGCGCACACCCAACTGGCGGCCACGCTTCCGCTACTACCACTGGTGAGCCGGGCGGGCGGCAGGCATCCGGCCGGTCCCAGCCCCCTGGGGCCGCCCGGGCTGTGGGGCCGGGGCACTGATGGCGCGGTGTCCTCCGCAGGACCCTCTCCTTCCTGGGCATGAGCCTGTGCCTGGCGCTGATGTTCATCTGCTCCTGGTACTACGCACTGGTCGCCATGCTGATCGCCGGCCTCATCTACAAATACATCGAGTACCGCGGGTAAGGGCGGCCGCAGGGCCGGCAGAGCCTGCCCAGTGCTGCCCACCCTGCGTTGGGGGCTCAGGGACCTGGGGTTCCTCAGCTCCCCACAACCAGTTTGCTCTTCGCGGGATGCTCCGGGTACCGAGGGCCCATGACTTGGCTCTGCCGCTGCGGGCTCCCGGTGCTGCTGCGGCGCAGGGGCCAGCGGCCGGAGCCGCAAGCGTCCCCTGACGTGCTGCCCTGTGCCGCAGGGCGGAGAAGGAGTGGGGTGACGGGATCCGGGGGCTGTCGCTGAGTGCCGCCCGCTACGCCCTGCTGCGGCTGGAGGAAGGGCCCCCCCACACCAAGAACTGGAGGTGAGGCCGCGGGGCGGCGGGGGCGGCGGCGGCGG
>VXAL01001421.1:24546-40750 GCA_013399475.1 Chauna torquata | reverse complement strand
TCTTGTTTACTAACAAGAAAATGCTTCTTCCAAATCATACTGGTGTGGGTAGGATACATATTAGAATGGATACTTGATTGTGATAAAATGATTAAAACAAGATTTGAAAGCATGAATAACCTATGTTAACAAATCACTCATGATGGTATCTCTTGCTATTAGATGAGCTGTTGATGATATTTTGATTAAACAAATTGAATCGCACAATGCGTATTGCCTGTTACTAGAGATTAGATGGGCACAACTAATAACGCGTTGAAGATTTTTATTCCAGTCTCCAGTTTTTATGTCTTTGTTAGCTTGGAACTTAGCTGTACAGTTCAAGGACTGCCCTGAAAAGATGAGGGATTTTTTCGTACTGTCTTTCAAGGTATGACATACTTGCTAATAGTATCTCTGATTGAGGAATATTGTCATCTGTCTAGTTCTGTTAGAAGTTACATACATGTATCAGGTATCTCGTTGGAGACATGCTTGTATGCTCCGAAAATGGAGCACTTCTGTCAGAAGAAATTGGCTTGTAATACAAATTTTAAGCATTATTGTCATACTTTACATTCTGATGCTTAAAAAGTATTGTAAGAAATCTAGACTTCAGTGAGAACTTTCTAAAATAAATGGATTCTGATGTTTGGGAACTGTATCATTAATAGAAACATGTTACTCAGAGAAGTACTGGAGTCCTAGTCTCCATACAGAACTTCTGCCAACACCGTGCTTTTCGTGTGTGTTTGTAGAGAAGGAACTCCAACACTGCCGTACCCTTTATATTTAAATAATCTTGTGTAACTGTACAAACAATATTGCAATATAAATATATACTATTCATGCCTGATTACTAGAAAAGTCATAGAGCACACTTGGCAATCATCTGTTGAAGAGCAAATTGCTTTATATAGGCAGAATTCCCATTACTTGTTCCTATTTTTGGTTTCAGTTGTCCCAATTTTGTCCTTCTGACAAAGCTGTTCTAATTGCTCAGAAGACATGCCTGTTAATGGCAGCTGCAATTGATCTGGAATTGGGGAGACAACAAGCAACACCTTCTGAACAGGTAGGGGCATTGTTCTGCTACCTGAGTCGGTATGTATCCATGAAACGAACATTCAGTGTAGTATTTTTTTTTTTCTTTTGATTTTGAAGTCTTAGTTGTTTCATTCAGAACAGGATATTGAGCATAAGCATGGGAACCTTTTGTAATTAATTTGAATCAATGCACCTAGTGCTTTTCAGACAATTCAAAATGCTGGATTTCTGTATAGTAGTTCTGTTGACTTAAGGGGATCTGAACAGATCTATATCAGCAAAGGATCAGGACAGTGCCTTTTTTTAAAGGAATTTCAATCTACCTCATTTATTATGTAAGGACTCTGCTGCATGTAGGTTGGTCAGGCAGATAATTACTGCATCTTTGGGATTGTGCCGTTGCTGAAAGTAGTTACCAGTATGGTTTTATGGTTATGATAAAGCTCACCTTTTTTTTTTTCTTTTTTTTTCCTCCATACATCCTTTCTGAGAGTTTGTTACTGTGGTAAGAAGGAATTGGTTTTGTGGGATTCAGTGATTTGTCAGTCTCAATAACACTATTTTATGTTTGAGAACTAAAATAAATTATGTCCCACAGGGGTACATATGGTCCTTTCTGGACTAATGGAACCTTCAGTGTGAAGAGGCTTTGCCTGAGATGTGGGGATCTTTGCAAAAGAGAGATTAAAAAAACAAAAACAAAACAGTAACTGATGTAGATCATGTACTAATTAGGCTGGTTGTGCATTTACTATGTAATTAGATATGGAGAACTCTCTCGTGTTGTTAGTTGTGACTTGCATATTCCTTTTACTTGTAAAACTATGATGAAAATATCTTAAATTTTGTAAATTAGATGGACTTTTTGACTCAGGCCCTTCAACATCTCCAGGCATGCAAGGAGATATGGAAAGTTCTGAAATTAACAGGTAAGCTAGAAGGTATGTCTGTTCAGTACACTTGACTTAGTTACTGTGTTCATTGAAGATACAGGGCATATGGAATTATTGTCTTAGTTGAGGAGTGTTGAAGCAGATATACGGCAATATGATACAAGAATTGACAATGCCAACTACATTTTTTTGTATGTCGTTGCAGGTCTTTTATTGTGTAGGTGCTGTGAAGTGGGGAACGATCTTTCAGAGTGAATTGGGTTGACTTTTCTGTCTTAACTGTTAGGAAACTCCAAGCTTTTTGCTCTAGATTAGACTGATACCAGATTTCCATGTTTTTCTTGACTCTACTCTTGCGCTGGAGTAAGATATGGTTTTAATAGTTTTACTGGACTCTTCCCATATAAGGCATTAGAGAGTACAGAAAGACCTAGTATCATACTTTGAAGTGCCAAACCCATCCTCTGTTCCTTGACTATTCCATGTCAATATAGATCAGACTGATCACAGGAGACTGGAGTGCTTTCAGCTGACAGCTGAGATGCTGTTTCACTGTTAGAAGCTGTGTGTTTCCCCTTTTTGGTAATACATTGGTAGAAAAACTGTATTATGAATTGCTTTTCTGGCCTGTGGTCTGGTTTATTTCCAGTGGTAGGTTTTGGACGCTTTGGAGTTTCTGCTGAAAAATGTGTTAGGTGCATTAACTTTTGTCAAGAAATTTACTTGCTGTTTTTTCCCTCATAAACTTTATTGTTTCTGAACTAAAGTTTCATTATATAGCCTGGATTTGGAATTCTCTTTATTTCTATCCTTAAAATCCCACGGGGTTGATTATCTCAGGACAGGAACATTTCACTAGATTGGAGTTTTTATTGCAGAAGTTTGTGGGATGGTAGCCTGGTGCTTCATTCACTTCTTCACTAGACCTCAGCCAATGTGTGGACAAGTCTGTTGCTCTGGAGGAAGCTGAGACTCTTTTAGATGTATAAGTTAAGGTCTTTGTGATATTTCAGTTTGTTTGCCATTTATATCAGGTTTACACTGTAGCGGTTCTACTGTTCTCCCACCCTTCTTCTGTGTTTAAGGATTTCCTGAGGGCTTTCCTACCAGAAAGGGGCCGAGCCCTATAGAAAAATTTGAAGCTGATGGTAACTTCTTTCATAAGCTGACCTTTTAAGTTGGTGGCATTCTGCTATCTCTTTTACCTGTCTGTGAAATTGGCTTTCCTAGTAGCTATTACTTTGGCCAGATTGCATGCATTTAGCCAGTTAGAGACAATCCAGATTTTGGGGAGAGTGTGTGAGGCGCGGGGGTATGTGGGGTTGTGCTTTGGACATCTGAGGTTTCTCTCCAAGACTGCTTCTGAGTTCCACTTGCTCTACTGTTAAATCTGAGTACCTTAATGTTTTTCCTGCCTGTTGGAAGCAAAATGTATACCTTGTGGTACACCATATAGCTTTAAGAAAATGAATCACTACATACAGGCAATTCTATCTTTCCTGTAGGAGATTTTGCTAAAGACCCAACAGACACGTTGCTGCTGCTTTATGAATTTGAAGCAAGATCCAAACTTAATGATCCAACACTCGGTGACCTTATGGAGTCAGTATGGGAGCAGCCACAAATAGAGGTCAAGACGCTAGAAATCATTGCATGTAAGGACTGCATGTATACTTTCAGTTCTTCAAGTCATGAAAAATGGCTTATGTTACTCTTTCATGTTCATTTGAGGTGACCAGGATTATTGTGTATTGTACAGCATGCAGAAAATGAGTCTAGCCATATATATTTTGTCCTGAAACAAAGATGCTTAGGATCTCAGCAGTATTAGGAGATCTGTATTTTGAAATGTTATCATATTATATGGATGATGAACCAGTAATCTGTGATGTCCTTCCATTTCTAGAACCTGAGACGTTTGTATAGGTTGTGAGTGTGGAAAATATTGCTCAGATAAACTTTTATAAGCTCCAAACTGGCAAAGGCAAGAGAATGGCCCAAGTTGATTCATGCCCCAAGACAGAAGTTTCAGGATGTGGACTTTGACTAGATTTGCAGTTTCAACTTAGTGTCGTCAGTTTGTAAATAGCTCTTCTCTATACTGTACCATGCTTTCATCACAAAGTTCTAGTCATGCCTCCTTGAGAATCTAGACTAGGATCCAAGGAAGATGTGTAAAATTTAGAGCTACTGTGGCAAATCTTTGGAAGGGATTCTGTAGAATTGTATTAAGCACCTACTTACCTTTCTTGTCTTGAGGAGATACACATGGGGACTTGGAAAAACAGCAGAAGTAAACAGCAGTGGTAGTACTTGTAAATTATGAAATTTACTGTGCTTATGCTTGTAGTCCTCATTGATGATATGCACAATAAGAAAATGGTAGAGAAGCACTACCTTGTGAGCAGCCCAGGCATTAAGCTTAATCTGTTTTTAGTTCTTTATCGCAAGGGATCTGGCAACATGCTGTAGATTTTTTTAGTGACCAGTGAGATTAAAGTCTGGCTCCAGTCACTTCTTTCTTATTCTCAATTTTCTTTTGTTTTTAAGCATTAGCAATGGAATCTCCAGCTCGGTATCCTGTACTGTGTAAGAAAGCTCTGAAGAGTGCACTAAACCTTTACAGAAAGCAGACTGCCATTGATGCTGTGAAATTTAGGTTAGTATTATTGCATAGCTTTGCCATAAGCCTGTGATTGGAAATGTGAGCCTGTGACTGGAAATGTGATAAGGAATAAAGCCTGCAACTGGAAAAAGTGGATTTTGGCTTATGTTCAAGGTTCCACTAATTGCTGCCCAACCAATGTAACACTGAAGTATGAATAATAGGTGTGTTAACTGCAACCTATTTGCTAGGCATATTTTCTGAAACAGTTGTATTTACAATAAATGAATCTATTGAGGAAGGAAAATATAAATTGGACCTAGAAAGGGTCTCTGGCTGTTTCTTATGATGAAAATGTTCATTCCAGATGTTATTCTGCAGCAGTGAACTAGTGAAGTAGTGAACTAGAAAATTAAGACAAATTAAAGGCTAAGAAGAAAGCCATGAGCTGTAAGTTAGTGATATGTTGCTACGCTACATGATTTATTCTGCTGGGTAACCAGCTCTGTAACAGATGTAGCTTGTGGAATCTGAAGAACAACCTCGTGTGTCCTTCTATCTCAGCTGTATCTCATAATGGATTTTTTTTTTCCTTCTTACCAAGTTCTGTGCAGTAACCACTGGGCAAAGGCGACCATAAATACTGCCTTTCTCACTTCACACTGAGAAAGAAAGACCTGCTTTCAGAACCTATGTATTTGATACTGATTTTCTGAGGACACTGAATACTTAGCTCTTGGTGAAATTAGAAAAGGTATCTTCTCTTTTTCCTTGCTGTCATGTATAGCACCCCATGAAAACACCATAAGCCTGTCCTGTGTTACTTTAGAGCCCAGCAATGAAAATAAAGAAGTATTTGCTGCTCGTGGTTCTCTTTTTGCACAGCCTGTATGAATGAGATCTGATGCTAGGAAAATGTATGTTTCTGCTATAAGAATGTGAATGTAGTTAAGCACAGAGGTGAACACGTCAGGACGGCAGCCATGGAGGCACAATTTAATATGTTGCTAGTGTTAAAATGTAGCTGTTTGCTCTGTGCACATGGTATTTAATATTTCCTGTTCTACTCTGTTTCGATTCCCAGCAAATGCTTACATAGTTTGATTAATCTTTCTTTGCCAACTGGAGTAACAGACTTGGATGCCTGTGTATTGCAAGAAGTGTGGGGCTACTTTGAAGATGCTCTGAGCGTAGTCAGCAGCACAGTAAGTTGAACAGGAAAAGAAAGAATTGGGAAGTGATCCTGAACACATTTAAAAAACTTTCTCGTCGGATTGAGAATAATTAGTAGACTGAACATTATATAGTGTTATATATAAAGCTACTAAGACTTCTTCCATAAAAGATACACTGAAATTACCTCAAAACAAATGGCTTTTGGATATTTATAACTGAATTATGAATTTTCCTAGATTTTGTAAGGGCTTTTTAAGAGATATTTAAGGCCAAATTTTCAGTGCCTGTTTTAGAAACATCCTGAGCTAGAACATCTGTCTTTCCTCCTCTTGCTTTCTACATTCTTGTGCTGACTGTGGTTTTGTAAATGCAAATTACTTTTTTGGATCAGCTTAAAGCTGGGTAAAATTTGGATACCAGTTTTGCTTTTTTTCCTCAGCTATGTTTTGTAAATGTGTTGAGGGACTTACTGTATTACTGTTTCTTCCAAATGACCTAGAACTAGATTCCTGTGCTGTCAGTACTTATTGAACCACATTTGTTCTTGAGTGTCTTGTTTCTATGACGACAGGTGTATGGAGAGTAAAATCTTTCCTTCTGTAAGCATTTCTGCTGTTCCTTTCAGGCCTGAAGCATGTGCTATACAGTGAAGGCACTTGTAATGAGGAAGTCAGATATTTCTACTTAGAATTAATAGCTAAGGAGTTAATCAGTTAAGGAGTATTCCTGTTGTTCAGAACTAGTGAAACCAGTACTGTGTTTCATTCCAGTGCATGGCTGTTTTGTCAGGTTTGAATGTCTCTTTTATAAAAATGATATAAAGATATGCTGTTCCTTGCTTACCAAAAAAGAACATGCTCACGTTCATACCTGCTTGTCACTAAAATTCTCATCTATAAATTTGGTAATGTTCTTGTTGTATGGAACATTATTGTGTTCTTCATATCATGAGGGATGTGAATGAAATGTTAATGGGGACTGGTACTCATGACAGCGTAATTTCATCAGGACTAGAAGGCCTTTTTTGCAGTCTTGCATATGGCAACAGATACTAGTTGGTACCACGCTAAAAGAAGTACACTGCAACAGCACAACAGAACATTATCAATTAGAAAATGGGATACCACTCATGATTTATACCTCCTATTCAGAAATGGATGTTACAGTTCAGAAATTCACTCTGGGCCCTCTTACTTAGGATGAGAAGGATCTACCAAAGACAGAAAAGAAGTCCTTCCATCCTCCTCTTAGGGATTTGCATGGCAAATAAGTAATTGCTTGTCCTTCCCTTCCGTAACTGAATGAGTTCCCCACCAGGCTTAAAGTCCTGTTGGGTACTCCAGCTTCTGTTCTGCAGTTATTACCAGTGGCTGCTTTCACACTAGTAAGCCATTGCCACAGCGTGTAGAGAAATTCTGAACACATCAAGAACTGCTTCTGATCTTCAATAAGCAACTAGGTCCTGCTATACAGTAGTTTGGTTAAACTGCTAAGTACTGCTGCAGCAAGTCCAGCCTGTCTGCAGATAGACTGTAGGAAAGCATACTTCCATTCTAGCATCATTCCCAGTCCCACAGAATTGTATTTTCTGACCTGCCAATAGGTAACTGCAACATGACTTATCCATGTTGGAAACAAGGTGTTTGACAGTAGTGCAGATGGACTGTGAAGTACTGGATAGCTCTAAAAGAATTGTCCTTTGCTTAGGAGAAAAAAACATCCGTTTTCCCACTCTAAAACTAAACTCAAAAGCGCTCTTGACTAGTCAAGTGACAAGTCGGTTTTCTGATGAGCTGCTGCTTGTTGTTTGCTACTGCAGGATGGTTACCCAGAGATGGAGATTCTTTGGTTGATGACAAGAGCCTGGAACACAGGAATATTTCAGTATACTGTTGGTAAATATAAGGAAGCAGAGCAGTGGTGTGGATTAGGAATGCGTTTCCTCAATCATCTAGGATCCCTGAAGAAAAGCTATGAAAGCCATGTAAGTGTAAGCGGATGGCTATGAGGAATGGGAGTGGATGTCTGGGCTGAATTTGTTAGGAATAGTTAGTATTGGAAGGGAGGAAGCGAAATTTTATTTCAAAGGTATGGATCTGGGTGAAGAAACCACTACCTATGATCTTCAAAGAGTTTCAGGAGCAGCATGGTACCTAAATATTTCGGGGGAGCTTGATGCTAAAAGAGTTTTTCAAAGTGAGGCTAGAATAGATTTGATACACAGTAGAAAGAGTAGCGTAGTGTCTTTTAAGTGGAAGGATTGCACAAATGGCTGACTGGAAATAAACTTCGGACTATTCGTGGCCATGGGGAGTTCTTTATACCTTGCCCGCTTTCACCAAAGGCAGGATGCTCTACCTTTTTACTTATATCATCTGTTGCATGAATACTTTCAGGCTTGGTTTTTAGTATAATCTAGTATCTTATAATTAGGGTTTAAGCTGATGTGAATGAAATCGTTAAAGCACATCTTTTCAGGTGTAGCTTAGTGACTTTCTGTGAGGGAGAGATTTCAGGGCTAGTACCTCTGTAGAAAGCAGCAACACTTTTTCTTACTCTGTCACAAGTAAGCTTCTCTCTGGTTTTTGGCTGGTGCTCCTATCTTGATTGCAACGCACTACAGCCTGGCTGGTGTATGCAGTCATCATTCATTCTCTTATGCACAAATCAGTCAATCAAGAGCTGGTTGCAACTTTTGTATTTTTTTTTAAGTACATCAGTTAAGACGATAAGAATAGGTTTGTTAATTGATGTAAGACTCAGCTATAAGCTTTATGTCAGTGTAAATAAATACACCTTTGTGAGGTGCCACTGATTTAAACTAAACTCCTGTGTTTAAATCTGCCAAAACCTTTACATCAGTCTGAAATTTTAGATTTAGAAGCTGGTTGTAGTCTTCCATCTATTCCCCTATTCCTGTTCCTTGCCATTTCTTTGTATTATCTAGTTCTGTGATACAACTTTATCCATTGTTGCTGACTCAGGTCAACTATGGTGCTTGTATTCTCCAGATGATTGGTCTTTATAGTGAGGTTCTGGACAAATTGGACAGAGCAAAAGGGTTTATTCCAAATGAAGAATAATGACAGCCACAACTGCAAAAAAGGAGGACAGCAATCTCTCTTGGAAACATCTTGCTGAATGAAAGAGGATGTTAGCTCTGCAAGGGCATGGAGTCATGGGAGCAGTGGAAAAGAAACCAGGATCTCCCTCTTGTTGGCAATTAAGTTATGTACTTTTTAGGAAGTGTTTATTGAATAAATGTAATTGTTTAGGAAATAATTTTCATTCTGTGGAGCTATGTAACAGAAATAAATATATAACTTTCTCATGAGATGGGCCTGCTGTTGTGTAACAGGTTAATTTAAATATCTAAATTCAAATTTAGTAGTAAGTGGCACTGTGAACAAAAAAAATATTCCAAGATCAGGCATCTCCTCTGGATGCCATAGCTGCTTTGCTACATAAATATTTATCAGATTGTTTAGTTTTCAGTCCATTTCAGTATGGACAAGAATTCAGAGCTGTTTGCCAGGATCACAATTTAGTTAGAATAAAAAAGAGCAGGTGCTATCCAGCTTACAGAAAAAAGCTAAAGCTTTAACTAGGTACTGCTTTTTTATAGACTACTAACTGCAGCATGCCAGCCATAGTTCAGCATAAAATCCCCCCAAATCCATATAAAAACACAGGCTGGTAAATGGACGGATCCAACTACAGCTGGATTACCTAAAGAGGTATTTCCCATCTGAAATTCAGTGTGGGTAGGGATGATGGAGTGGGGTTAAGAAATACAATTAGTTCTATGCAACCATTACTGTTTCACCAGCAGCTTCAGAAGTCAGAAAATATACGGCTTGAGTGTTGTCTTCTGTACTGTAGGACAGATGCACTCTGTGACGCATCTTGGTGTCCTAACTCCAAGGGTAAATCTTGGTTGCATTCTATGTGCGTATGAGCACAAGGTTAGAGTACATGCATCTTCTGATGTGCCCAGTCCTTCTTTGGAAGGAAATAAAAGTGACTGGAGTGAGAGGAAGCAACAGTGCACTGTCATGAAGGCCTTTGAGTGACAGGGGACCAGTACTGTGGGTCCTAGCAGAGGCTAAATACACTTAGTATAGGAGTTAAAAAAAAAAAAAAAAAAAGAAAAAGAAAAAAGTCTGATAGGGTGCTTGAAGAAAACCCACAGGTTCAGGGTATGAGTTGCCTGTTTAGAAGATGAGATAGGTAGGTATCACAGCTAATAGATGTACACGGATTACTTTCAGTTATGGAAGCTTACTATAGTAAGAAGGCGCAAGGCACAACAAAGTGCATATAGTATATTCCGTCTCCCCTGACGAACGCTGTACCTACTGTCATTTTGGGTCCTCTTGTTTGCATGCTAGAGAGCTGTAAATGCTTTGCTGCTTATTCTTTACAAGCATTACACAGGAGGGAGGGCTGATGGACAGCAGTGTAGTTCAGCTATAAGATCATCTGGTTTGTGATCCAGACTTAGCCAACTTTGATTTAAAAAAAAAAAAGTATATTTTACTTATGACCAGATTATTAAAGCCTATTCAGAGAGAGGACAGGGCTGCTGACAGCAGGATGCTGGCTATAGAAAAGAAGAAATTGCATTGGTTGTGCTCCATTCTGAAAGACTGACATGCTCTGAAAGAAGAGCTTAATGTGCTTAGTGCAGTGATGTGGGCCCTTCCAAGCAAGAAGTAATTAAAATAGTGAGCTGCACTGCATTCTCTATTGAAGCTCCATGTCCGTCTTCTTTTCACAGTCTGAGTAAACAAAATAATACTAGTGATTTCTGCTTTTCACGTGCACCAGGCACCACTTTGAGCACTACCGCTGAAGCTGAAAACCAGCCTTCAGCATAGCTGCCACATCCTCTTGTCTGTTATGCAGCTGGATGCTGGCTCATTTCCTGAAGGCAGATACATGCAGACGCGTAACTCAGCGCGGCATTTACAGCAACCTTAATTTGGAACATATCGTACCAGATGCTTTGCAGTACTGCACAGGTCAATGTCAGCTTCTGGATAATAGTGCAAGAATGGGACTTCTGCCAGGAGTGCATTTGCATTACATTGAAGATGGCAAGCAGGGAAGTATTGAGAATTTTATAGGAATTTTATAGGTGTCTGTGATAGCAAGATAGTGGATGCCATGGCTGAGACTGGTGCTGCCTAAGTTGTGCCTCTGCCAGAGTTTGTTGTGAAGAATCTGGTTGCTCTTGAGGCTCAGCTTGATAGAACTATGTATTGGTAGGAATAGGAAGGTGCATTTGTGGCAATTGTCAAGCAGGATGCAAAGATGAAAGCAAAAAATAATTATCCTCAACTGGAGATTATTTACCTAGTTTTATTCCTGAGGTCTATCCCAGGGCCTTTATTCTTCCAGCTGAGGTGGTATAAGCAGTGGAAGCCACTTCCACTGAACTTGTGTGGCATTCCCTTTATGGTACCCAGACAAACCAGCTGGGCTGTCAGATTGCAGATTGTTCCAGTGAGACACAGGTAGGAGGGTGGGTCTGTCTAGAGTAAATTCTCCACCTAGTGA
This sequence comes from Chauna torquata, assembly GCA_013399475.1. Taxonomy (NCBI): domain Eukaryota; kingdom Metazoa; phylum Chordata; class Aves; order Anseriformes; family Anhimidae; genus Chauna; species Chauna torquata. Next base: position 29,488 of record VXAL01001421.1, on the reverse strand, counting down.
GCTCAGTTCGCTGTGTCTGATTTAGATCTCTGTGAGCAGCTGCTTTCAGATATTTAATGAACGATGTGCTGTCTGTTTAACTAAGAAACACCTCTGAACCCATAAAAAGCCAGGCTTCAACTGTCACATAAAATTCTTCTGGAGTCACAGTTTCAGAGACTTATGCTGCATCACATTAATGCAGACACCATAAACGGATGCTGTAAAGTCAAAGGTATTCCTTGCTGCTTGTGCATCTCCTTGGAGCCTTCCAGGCCACATTTAATTATGGTTCTCAGTTCTGACTTGCACAAACAAACAGGTAAAGGTGTCACACTGTACTAGATGAGGAGGTCATGTTTGACAGGTAAGTATGGCAGGTAATTACATACAGCCATAGAAAGGCAGCAAGCGTGAAACGTGTTTTTGCCTACAGCTGGAATTGAATTTTTTTTCCTTGGAGATGCTCCATTTGATTTCTCTTAGGCTATGGACTTTACTAATGAGTCCAAATCAGATCAGTTGTAGACTCTGCTGATGGTACTTCTTACCTCTCTGCTGCTCATTTTTGCATTGTACGTTTTAGTCCAGGCTTAATATTTACCATAGGTTTTAAGTAGGGCAAGAATTCCTCTCCTAGTTGAATCAGACCTTAATTAGCTGGGTTTCCAGTGACCATTCCCAATAGGTAGTTTGCCTGCAAACACCCTGCGTTGCAGGCTGAGTTTGCTAGTGTAGATGCAGGCTGGTCCATGCAAGTTGGCCTCAATGTTTATTTTACTAGGCTAAATGTTGCGTTGTAGTCCAGTTAGTCCAGCTAGGATGACTGTGGGATATAAATCTTAAGTCAGCAACAGCTGACCTGGAAAAAAAAAAAGTCAGTACTGTTCTCAGTCTTCTCCTTTTATTGATCAGTTTTGTGCAGCATGGTTTCAGCTTGGAGAATTTGGGTACTTATCCAGAGATGTTAACAGATTGCTCCAGAAGGTGGCATTGCAGCTGTGGTTTCTGATTTACACAGCATTGTGGAAACTACAGGGTGTGCTGGACGTTTGCTCTGTAACTGCAGAGTTCCTCCTAGCTTCTGAGAACACAAACGTATCCTCCAGGGCAGTAGTTCACAAATCCCTCCCCCTCAAGCCTGTATTTTATGCCCTTTTTTCTAATTTGATAATTTCTTAACTGTCTGGGGAGCAGCAGCAGTCTAGATGAGCAAGGGAAACGCAGTATCTTGAAACTTTCCACTTGGGACGCACCTAGGGCTACCTCCCACCATACGGTTTGAGGAGTGTTTCTCTGTTACTGTAGTGGCTGCACAGTGTTCTGGAGAGGCAGGAAGAGGGGCTGGCCTGGCTACTAGCACTTAGGTCAAGCCTGGAAGAATAGAAGTGATCACAGTAATCAGTAATCGAGGTAATTGGAAGAGGACTGAAGCTCATTAGAAGACTGGGCAGGAGCTTTTGTCAAGTAGTGCACTGGAACTAAGAATAGGGAGGAAATACCACTGTCAGCCCTGTGGTGAGCCAAGTGTGGTCCCAACAAGATACTCCTAGTCATGCAGTCATTATCTCCTGCATGCTTGCACCATTAGCAGTTGCTACACTGACTGACCCAAACAACTCAGTGTTTTTAATTAGGGTTAAAAAACTAAAGTCAAACAACATGCCCCTCATTTCAGAGGCAAGAGATGTAAACACTGAAGAACAGGGAGCACCTAAGGATTCTTCAAGGAAAGAGACTCCTTTAACGTGACAATTACTTTATCTTCTTCACAGCAGATGCTTTAGTGCCACGAATCCTGCTGTGAAGGTCTGAGGAAAGCAGAGAAGAGTAATCCTTGAAGCGTATGCTGCCAAGCATCAGTAGCAAGAAAAGCCATATATAAGACAGCTATCCAAGTGCCTGCATCTCAGGCACTGATGAAGAAAAACTATTGGAGAAAGCTGTTACTAAATTCCCTTCAGAACCCTCTCCCAGTAGCCTCACAGATATTGTGCTCCCATGCTTAGTGAGGACCAGATGGTTAATAAACCAGAACTGCAGAGACAGAAGTGTGCAGTTCGAAAAGAAAAAACCTTCAAGATTTAAAAAACAAAAACCATCTCACCTTTGAATTAGCTCAGCTAAATGACAAAGCAGATTCAGACAAGAATGTGTAATGATACCTCATTAACCACACTTGTCTTCCCGTGAACACTCCTCTTCTCTGTATTTAAAAATACTAGAAAAGGATACTAGTTGCCTTTACAGCTTTTCTTCTTCTGATATATAAAATGTTAAACTGTAAAAGGATGGTCTGTATTAGCTGGGCTATGTGCACACACTCACTTCGCTGCCTTTACGTCCAATACAGAAATGATTATGTGGCAGCATATAAACCCTATTATTTGAGACACATTCGTAGAGCAAACTCCATACAATTCAAGCAGCGACCTAAAATACATTTATGGTGTCAAGTCATCAAACCAAAGTCAACCTGTGTTACAATAACCCAAGAGAGCTTTTTGGTGGCCTGGTTATGGCTGCAAATAAGGAAGGCCATTTCCTTTTTCTTTTAAGCTAGTTCTCAGCAACCACCTTATAGTGTGAGGCTTTTTTTTTTTTTTTTTTAAATCAGTATGATACTTTCAGCACTTAAGTTTGCTGTGGAGGGACACTATCAATAATTGCTATGATCAGCATCAGAAAACAGATCTGGCACACAATGAAAGACTCCACAAGAAGATCTCAAAGACAGAGTTCTTTGCAACTCTCTGTTTATTAAAAATATATGTCTCCTTGGAAGAAACACTGGTAACCAACTAGTGTTGTCATGATCGATTCGATACTGTCAGCTATGCCATGGAGTACATCAGCTTTTTCTCCATGTGACTTGATGAGAGGGAGACAGGCCATTAAAAAAAAGACGAGACAGGAACCATGTGTCTAGCATCTTAAGGACTTCTGTTTCACTTACTCCACTTCTCCAGGGACTGACATCTACAGCACCTGGAGCAGGACCAGTGGGGCACGGCACTAGATGCTGAACAGGGATCCATGGCCAAAGTTCACTCCTTTAGGGCAGGTCCCACTGGCAGCAGAATCCTTCCTCCCCTCCACTGCGCTAGCAGCAGCATCTCTTCTGCAGCACTGCTTTCTGTCCTAGGAGGCTGCTCAGTCCCCACAGGGCTCCTTGTGATGCAGGGCGAGTAAAGACAGCTTCTCACCCGAGTGCCTGTACAATCTCTCAGCAGTTCTCATTCACACTGAACACGGCCCTGTGTGCGCTGCGCGCTGACGGACACACCGATAGCCATTACCTTCAGGGAGCGCGGCTGGCACCCGGTGCAGTCACTTGTCCCTGTACAACAGGGGGAGGGAGAATGGGCCAAGACTTACCTGCTTGTGCTCGTGGTGACTGCCTTTGTTCTGGTGCCTGGTGGCTGAGAAACAGCATTTGCAAGGTCTTGGTAAGGAGAGAGGGCTCTTCTACCTTGACTATGAGTACCTGAAAAAAGCAGCTCAAGCTCAAATGCTGAGTGAGTTTCCCCACAGCTTCGCACAGGGAGCTGTTCCCACGATGCAGCCCCACCCCAATGCGGAGGCCAAAGTTTCCTCCAGGACGGACATTTCTCTGCTTAGGGCCGTCTCAGCGCTAACAGCCACCTCATCTGAAAAATCTCAGCGCACTGCAGACCAGTGCAGATCTGCATTTCCCTGGCCCCACAAAACTGCGAGCACAGGGCACCCAAAACAGTTCCTAAGGTAAACATGAGAGAGGGAGTAGAGCCCAATTTCAGGAAGAAGATTTATGCAGAGATGTCAGAGACAGAACCAGGAGAGGTGAGTGCCCTGCTGTGCTGGAAGGACGGCCCTTCCTCCCACAAGGCCACCACCACTTGCACAGGAAGCAGAGCAGTGAATTTGGCATGGAGCAGGGGAGGGAGGGAGAAAGGTTTTCAGCTGTTGCTCAGTTGTTACCAATTTGGAAAAGCGTGAGCATCCATCCAAGGCACAGCCGGGGCCTCTTCCCATCAGTGGCTAATGCCAGCATGCTGCCACAAGCCAGAACGGATCATTTCACCTGCAACCACAGGTACAGGGCTAGCCCGATATCCCAGGTTTTCCACAGCAACACAGGACAGCAAGTACATTTGTTTCATGTGGCTGATAGAGTATTTCCTAACTAAACACCTCAGATCTAGATTCTATTTACAATAGAGCCAGCTTAAAAAATAAGTTAAAAAACTGGATTTTATACCCGTTCAGTTCATTATTAACAAGAGAAAAATGGAATAATGGAAAAAAAAAAAAAGCCAACACAGCAACACAATATGGTTTTGGTTTAACATCAGCTTAAAAAAATAGAACCAAAAGGAAACCTCTCATGCAAACACATACGGTGGTATGTAAAACAATGTGCAATTTAATATGTAGTATCATCCATTCTCTTGCTCTGCAGCCTCCTGCTCAGTCTTATGTCTCCCAGCCTTACTCAGCTCAGCGGCCGCTGCTCCTTGCTGTGTCACTTTGGACCTCTGGTCCCTTCTGCAGATGCAGCGTCCCAGTCTCTGCTCACAGACCTGGGGTGGCTGGCAGGAGGCTGGCCCGGACGGGAGACGCTTCCAAAGCACGTGGTGCCGTCTTGATCTCTTCCTGCCCAAGTGGACTCCCTATGCCCAGCCGTTGGGACAAAGAAACTGAAAGATCCTTGCAACGATACAGTACCTTTTAAGAGGTCCCTCAGGTTTCCTAGTCCACACACACACACATATATATATAATATATATATAATATCTTTCTCTATATTATATATAAATTACATATACAGATAAATAAAATGCCTTCTGCTGCCTTTCTGTCGCAGTGTTCAGAGCTGCTAGACAGTCACACTTGGAAAAATGCCCCTGGAGCTCTGATACTAGCTCGTGTTCTCAGAGTCCGTTGTTTCACTTGTTTCTTACATTAGTCCTTAGCCGCCTCC
>VXAL01001421.1:0-24489 GCA_013399475.1 Chauna torquata | reverse complement strand
TATTAATAAAAAACAACTCTTGAATGGGTTCTCATCTGTCTCTAACGGAGCAGTGGGAAGGTCCATGCAGGAACGGTGGGAACAGTCACGTGATGAATGAGATCAGTTCATCCCAACAAAAGAAACAGGACTAGAAAACTCAATTTTGCGACGATCTAAAAAAGGGGGCAGGAATAGTTTTCATATCCCCCCCCTTGGGGCAGAGGGCTTGGGTGGGGTGGGACTTCGGAGATCTTCTGCTCACAGGGAAGCAGGTGGGGGACATCTTCAGAGTTTCTCTGGGGACGGGACCCAGATGTAGTGCCCAGACTGGTCCTCAATGATCTGTTTGATTTTGCTGTAAATTTCTTCGAGAGAGTCTCCTTGTACGATGGCTGAAAGAGGAGAGAACAAGCAAGACCTTGAGCATCGGGCAGTGCTGCGCCTTCCCGGCCACAAGCTACGGGAGAGGCCTTCACTCTGCAGCAGAGGGGCCGGGACAGCGCAGCCAACAACAAACGAAACAGCCTGCGTCAAAGGAGCTGTAACAGGCACGCGGTGACACAGAGGGTTAAACCAGCGTGTCCAAGGGGATTAGCGAGAGCTCGCTGATCCCACGCTGGCAGAGCTACTCGCGTGTGCGAAGTGCCAGCCCGGCTCTCCACAACAGCTGCTAATCAGCTTTGCGAACCGTGTCACACAGCCGTGCTGAGGCTCTGGGCAGCTGGCCGAGGCACTGCAGCGCAGGACAGGGTGTGAACTTCCAGCACATCGGCTACTCCGCGGTAATTGCCTCCGCACGCTCCCCCTCTCTGCCACGCCGCTGCGATGCGCGGGAGGAGCCTTGCACGGATTATCTGGCGTGCGCCAAGCGCATACCCTGAGGTGCTGGATTTGTCCATCCAGTCTGGTCTCTTGCTGAGGGCTCCTCGTGTTTGTTACTTCCTCTACTTCAGGATGGGAATTAACAGCACTGTCATGCTGGAAAAGGCCAGCTTATGGCTGTTGCTCCCAGCAGTAGTGCTTTCCCAAAGACCAGCGACAGTCTTGCTGCTTAGCACGGATGCAACGCTAAGAACTTCATTGTGTTTCCTACATCAGGAGAAGAAGATGCACACGGTGGGCCAACGCTTTCTGGTAACAGCCTGCCTCTGTAGCCAAGCCAGGACTGTCCTCCAACGCCTCTGTTCCCTAATTATAAGTTCCTGGCACAGAATTTCCTACAGCATCCATCTCGCTGCCCATTACTGACTTCTTTCAGCTGGGCTGGGATTCAGCCAAAAGCATTCCTTCCTCAGGTCAACTTCAAGCTTACTGTCCACGTGAGGCTGCACGACAGCATGCCGAGGGTTTGGCAAAACGAGTGTGCGCTTCCTTTGTGTTCTTCCTGGAAGAGCAGCCTGCAGCTCTGGAAGCGCTCCCCAAGAAAGGAGTTCTGGGGAAGGCTTTTATGCTGTTTGAACTGATACGTTTGCTCAGCAGAGATCCATTTTTGGAGAATATTCTGCCCGGGATTTTTCACAGTAACTGTTAGGTGGGTAATGCAGTATCTGGCAGGATTGTCATTCCTCAGCTTTAGAAGAAACAGTTACGACAATGGAGAAAAGGCGGAAGACCAGTTTTTCTGCCTCTTTGCCTGCCCATGATTTTCCAGAATTAATCACATGCTACAAACATTAGTTCCCTAATGCACTAGGATGCCTTTGTCATGAGCAGCTCATCTCTGCAAGCACAAATTGTCAGGCAGCCCCTGACTTTCAGCAAAGACTACTTGGGAAGTCAGCCAAACTTCCAGTCCTTTTTGGAAGATGTTTTGTAATAAAATAACTCAGGACAGTCTCCACCATTTAGGTCAGTAATTCTTATATTTGCTCTTTAAAATGACTCTATTCTCTTTCTGAAAATACCCCCCTCTCCCCAGTGCAGTGAGTTTTATTTCCTGCAGTCTTGTAGCACTGTGAATCTATGTTGTGCTTCCCCTACCTGTGTTTTTTTTTTTAATTACTATTATTAAAGTTGGTGATAGGTTTTAACAAACTCAGAAAATCCTGCCTGACAACTCCTGTCCTTCTCTGTAGCTAGTTTAGTCTTATCCACTGATCTCTGAACAGTCCCTCTGCACAGCCATGCTGGCAGAGTGCCATCTCTTTTTGTTTTGATGAAGCTGGACATTTTCTCATGACCCTGCAGTAAGACAGTGCTGGTAGAGGTCACAGCTGCCAACTAGAAAAAAAATCAGAGACAAACCTACTCAGGACACTCACCTGTAAAATACTCTCCAAATTCTTGCTCGAGTTTCATGGCTTTGTCGAAGACCTTGTTGGCCTGTTCGTATGTCTGTCTCCTGTTCATCTCCCTGCCATGCACAAAAAATAGAAACTTTGCTCTTTTTCTTAGCAAGGAGCAAAAGCAAAAATAGCCCACAGACCCAGGGTGCCTGGGAAGCCCCTGCACATCAGAAGTGGAAGCTGTACAAGACCTAGCTCACAAAGACAGGAACCTTCCCCACATGCTCTTTACTGCCTTGGCAATTCACCTCAACTTCCAACAGTTCTTCCCGTTGCTACCATCCCTCCATTGCACCCTAACACAGAAACGGACTGAAGTCCAGGCAGTCCTCTGAATTTGCAAGACCACTGCAAAAATCTCCCTGCCTTTCCAAAGCCTGTCACTGCCCTCCTTGCCTAGGTTCCCTCATGTTCATACAATACCAGAATAAGCAATTCCACCACTGCTGGCTTGAGAAAGGGTTTTCCCAGTCCCCTCGGTGCCAGCAGAGTCTCTTCTGACCTTAAAGTCCATCTCTAGCTACAGAATTTCCTCACAGATAATACTCTCTGTTGATGCTTGGAAGACTTGCAAGCTCAGATGTTATGTCCTTCCCAGCTTGCGCTTCCCAGGGCCACGAGCAGCAGGACAAGCAGAAGGTCCCCCTGAGGCACACGGGAAATGTCTCCTCCAGCTGTGATCCACCACTAGGGGCTATCAGCAGCTCTGCTGGCTGGTCTCAGGGCCCAGGTGAGCAGGTTACATCGGACACATTTGCGAGCATTTTTAGACTGCCCACAGAAAATCCTCTTTGGTGCAAACAAAGGGCTTTAAGCCACAGCGAACCATACAGACTGGATGCACCACGGCATTAGACCCACCATGGGTGTGGAGAGACACCACAGAGACAGCAATGGGCCCAGCTCCCCATAACAGCGAAAAGTTCACACCAGCAACAACTTCTGCTGCTTTCTAAAACGCAGAGGCAGCAGAAATACGAACCCCCGACTTGCCAGGACTGCTCGCCCCAGAGAGGCATACAACGTGTCGTTACACTTACATGAGAGCTTCGATGGATTTTGGTTTGATGAAAATGGCAATGGGATAAAGTTGTGCTTGTTGCAACCTCTTGATAGCATTGCCAGATACATCCAGGATGCAGTGTTTCCCCTGGAAAGGAGACGAGCAGGATCAGACCTACCCACACAGTCTGCTCTGTGCAGAAAACAGCTTGCTCATGCAGACATGCTTACAAAAGAGAGGAGCCACAGAGATGAAACACCGATCCTGAGACACAAGCCAACTCCCAGTGCCCTTACGTTCGCATCTGCTTAGGGCAGGACAACAGCAACGTGAAGGGACTGACTTTTTCTCTGAACTCTTGAAAAGCTGTTCCCAAGTCATCAGTACACCCCAGCAGTCCTGCGCAGGAAATACTTCTGCTCCTCCAAGAGCAGCTGAGAACCTTTTCCCTATGAACTCCTGAGCACGAGGCTGATACTACCAATGCCGGGCTTTTGGGTGGAGTTTGGCTGAAGGAGACAAGACACCGAGGTGGAGTAACGCGATTGAGAAAAGCAGCTACGTGGCTTGGCAGGACTGCAGAGGGAGCAGAGGCTCATTCCACACTTGCTTAATGTGGTTGCAGCCCTTCATTAGCACCACGGGGAGAGGAAGAACACTGCTGAACACGTCCAGGGTTGGGCCAGACCCTGTCTGGCGCAGCAACAGCCCCGGTCCCAGGAACGCCGCTTGACACTCACCCTCTCCGCGACCGCCCGCACTGACTGAATGCTGGTCCCGTAGAGGTTGTCGTTGAACTGCCCAGCCTCTATGAACTTATTGTCCTGAATATCTTTCTCCATCTGTTCTCGGGATACGACGAAATGGTAGTCTTGTCCATCCACCTCGTTCTCACGCCGAGGTCTGGTGGTGTCTGGAGGAGAGCAGGCTTCAGGAGTGGACCCAGAGCGACCCACGCCAAACCTGCCTGTCCCCACAGCCCCCCTCCTCGCGCCGCAGGCTTGGACCCCCTGGGTCGGCGAGCCACTGCTCTCCCCTCCCTGCAGCAAGGACCAAGCTGGGACTTACGTGGCACGCAGGAACCAAACTTGTGTGGAAATTCAGAGATGAGGTCATCATTAATTCGGTCCTTCGTTGGCCCCAGGATGATCACTGGCCTCGCGTAGTGAACTGCAAACAAAAGCCACACTGTGAGACCAAGTCTGTGCTCCAGGAAGCTCCATGCAAGTTCATCTCCTCCTGGTCGTGTTCAAACTCTTTCACATCTGACCCAGATGATCTGTGCGGGCAGGCGAAACCCCTCGTTCTGCCTGTGGAAGCGTCTGTGGGCATGGAGCATTTAAGAGGGTTCAACGCTGAGGGCTGGGGGCTGCTCTGCTGCAGGGGCCAGCCGAGGCTGGGAGAGAGGCAGGCAGCTGGAGCAGAACAGAGATGATCCCATCCTCAGCTGGGGACTAAAACCCAGCTCAGTTTTAGCTCTGAATCTCCCTTGGCTGTTGTTTTACAGACAGGGTTGCAACTCTTTTGTGTTTACTAAAAAGGGGTTTGTGAACAAGGACAGGGAAACCCCCAAAAGGCAGTGTGCATGCAGGTCCCCTGCTGCATGCACATTCCCTGCACCGAAGCTAACAGCCACGAAACTCCCCTTATTTTCACTCTGCATCTTGCCGTTGGGGCAGGCAAGGGGAGGAGATTGCCCTGCCCACCCACACACAGCGCAGCTGTGACCGGGGATGCGGGCTCTGATGCCCAGCCCGAGCAGGGCAGCTCAGCACCAGGACTTACTTTCTTGCCGCGTCACTGGTTCGTACGACAGGATAGTGTCCTCTTGTCCTTCTGAAACAGAGCCAAGGAGAGGCACGTGAGCACCTGCAGCAGCTTTCCGACCCCAGCCACCCCACGCCCTGGGGACAGGCTCTCATGCCCATCCAGTTATCGGCCCTTTATTCACAGTAATTATTCACATATCAGTTCTGGGTCAGCCTCCTCTTTCCCTGCCCTCTGCTGTGGGCTTGGAATTGGGTGTGCATGGCCAGTGGGTGCACTGCAGATATTTAGGGGACCTGCCAGGGGTAACAGGAGCATTGGCTGCAGCCAGACCCGTGTGCTCTCGCACAGGCTTGGGCTCTGGGAGCCACTCGTGCTGCAGACCCAGCACCTGGCCATCGCTTCCCACAGCACGCACTGAGGACAGGGTCCGCCGTGGGCTGGGAACCCCACCACCGAGTCTGCGTGGCCAGGAGAACCTGGGGAACCTGCCAGGCTTGCTCCTGACCCCTGGGGCCACCCAGCCCCGCTCCCCGGGAAGGGAGCTGGCCACAGCATCTTGGTGTCACCATCAGGAAGGACCAGCCTCCGAACAGAACCACCACCGGGACAAGACGAGATGGGAGTGCGCACACACACACACGGAGGTGAGACAGCAGGAGAGACGCACTTACTGGAACTGCTCTCGCTGTCACTGGTGTTTGATGTCACGCCCTCTGCAAAGCAACCAGAGAGACCCCCTTCAGACCGAGCGCTTGCCCAGGGCACACGAGCTGTCACCCGGCACTAGTGACCGAGGGCAGGGGAGCCGGGCAGCACGCAGGCGGCACCAGCATCACGAAAGACACATGCCCCGGCACCCGCTGGGACGAGGCTCCGCCAGGCGGGCCGGGAGCGGGGTGCTGGGGCAGGACGGCATCTCTCACCCTTTGTTGCTCTCAAGGGGAAATGGGGGACGTGCAGGGGGAACCTCTTTTGCTTGGCTACTCTGGAGGGATGGGAGAAGGTGCCGGGAGTGGGGCTGCGGGGCAGGGCTGGCCCAGGCGCGGGAAGAGGGAGCAGGTGCAGCATGCACACGGAGGGCAGGGGATGGGGAACCTGCCTGCGGGGACAGGGCTGGGGCTCACAGAGACAAGACAGCGACAGGATGGGACAGAGTTCGGGGCTTTGCTTGCTTAGGCTGATCCCAGTGCTGTGACCTCCCTGCAGAGGCTGGCGGCTGCCCTGCTGCTGCCTGCCCCCAGCCCCGCTCGGCACGGCTCCACGGGGTTTTTGGGAGCGCAGCCGAGCGGGAGCTCTGGCACAGCGGGGAGAGCTGAGGAGCTGTTTTGCAGCTCTGGGTACAAGGGCAACCATGTACCTCTCAGAGGAAGGTGGCAAGACGCTTTCACCTGCCCCTGAGGGAACGTGGCTTGCGCACGACCACCTCCCCACTGGTGGGCACTGGCTCCAGGGCTCCAAGAACAGAGCAGAGCCAGCAGCCAGCCCGGCTGGGTGCAGGGGAGGAGGCACAGCTCCCCCCCGGGTGCCGCAGGCACCCCCCTCACTTGTTCTAAGGACATGGCAAAAATCCCCAAGCAAATTCCCCATCCCTCTCCCGTGCAGCAGGCAGCACCTCCGAAAGCCCAGGACCCTCCGCTGGGAGACGCGGCAAGCCCGCGGGTTCCTCGTGCCCTGCACCCAGAGAAGCACGAACGCCCCGGCCGCAGCCCGGCCTCCCCCAGGCACCACCAGGCATGCCAGCAATGGAAAGTGAATGATGCGCATTGAAATTTGACTTACTCAGGTTCTTTGCTCCATAATAATCGTCACTTAACCCAGGGAAGTCCTGATTTCACAGACAGCGAGAAGTGGGAGAGGGGGAGAGAAGAGAGCGCGGGAGAGGGGCGGTCAGAGAGAGGGGAGAAGACAGAGCCAGATGAACATTAGTGACAGGAGTGCAGAATGGCCCAGAGCTGCAACTGCAAGTGAGGTTAAGAAATGTTTCTCGGAGGTGACACCGGCAGCTGAGCGTCGACGTCTCACCTCGCGCTGCCGAACCCCCCAGCACACCCTCGCACCCAGCCAGCTGCGCCAGCGCTGCCCCGCAGCCACCGAGGGCCCCCTGGGTCTGCTCCACCAGGGCTCGGGAGGGAAGCGTGGCCGGGGCAGAGCTGGCGTTGCCCCCGGTACTGCGCAGTTCCAGCCCCGAGCTGCTGGCAAGCGGCTCCGAGGCATTTCTGTGATGCCTCGCTTATTTTTTTCACAGGGTACAGGAGCTCTGGTCTCCCCTAAGATATCCCAGCCCCTCCGGAGGGGAAAAGAGCACCGCTATACCTCTAACAGCGTGGCAGGGGGATACATTTTTTCCCACCTGTGTGCACCAGCTGCCCATGCCCCAGCACTTGCACCAGCTGTGAAAACCAGGGGGAAAGGACCCGCCAGTGCAAGCAGCGCTCCGGGACAGGCAGTGCAGCAGAGCATGGCAAGGGAGCTGGCTGCAGGCTTCTCTGACGTGGGCTAGCGAACAGCATAGCCCGCCCCATGCCCGTGCCGCATGTTCCTGCACTGCGGGGCTGGCCAAGAGCAGCACCTCGACAACCTTCAGCTGCAGGCACCGCGCTGACGTGAGCCGTGAAGGCTGCGACGTGAAAGCCACGGTGTGTCAGCACCCCTGCACACCCCCCCCACCCCTCCCCACCGCAGCATCCCCCCAGCCTGTGCCTTCCCGTTCCCTGCTGCTAAGCCACCTCCAGCACAGGTCACATCCTCGACACTTCCCACAAGCAAGAGCAGGGAGCGGCGTCAGCCACCAGCCGTGGGCGCGCTCCGCGTGGGGCACGGTGCCTCCACGCCGCCGACAAAGCAAGGGGAGCCAGGAGGGAAAAAGCCTCCCACGGCCGAGCCTGCTCACTGCAGACAGGTCTGTTCGGTCACAGAGACTTTCCAGCGTGCCACAGGCAGGGGGTCTGCTGTGAGCGCAGCCACGTGCTCTGCAGGTACCGGGACACACAGGCTTAGGCCACCACCGCAGCCGTCAGGCTGGCTGATAAGGTCGCTGAAGCCCCGCTGGCAGCCTGGCTGAGGGACGCGGGCAGTGCCCCGGAGCAGCCTGGCTCCAGCCGCCTGCTCCGCATCGAGCCCAGGAGAGCAGCCGGAGGGGATGCACTCACTGCGCTGGCACCTGGGCGGGGGCACTGCTCTGCCTTGCCCACCTCCTCTTCTCAAAGGTGCAAGGACTGCAGCTCTCTCCGCGGACACTTGCTGAAGGAACGGATGCAATTTAGCATCTGGAAAGAGGAGGAGCTGGGTTAGGTGAGCAGCTGTGCCCGGCAAGGGCAGGCTGTTCTGTCCTTGCACGGGGAGAGCGGGGAACGGGCCCTTCCCAGAAGCGGAGGAGCTCTGCGCTCGGCAGCTGCCTCTCAGCTGCTCTGCAGCAGCCAGCTTTCCCGCTGTGCCTGCTCCAGGCCCCAGCATTCCTGATGTCAGGATTTGGGGCAACAAGCTGAACGCTCTGCCGTAGGAAAGAGCAGCTCTCAAGCCTGGAGGTGTCCCCAGGCAACACCAACACCCCCCTTGTCCCCTCCTCTTCAGCAGCCGGGATGTGCCTGTGCACAGCCCAGCCTGCCGGGAGGAGGGAGCAAGCAGGGAGCTGCGGCACAGCCTGCCCTCGCCGGGAGCCCCGGGGCCCAGGTGAGAGCCAGGTATTCCCCGAAGTCCGGAGCCAACTACCGAAGACGAGACGTGCCTCAGCCGCTGCGTGTGGGCAGCGGCTCTGCCAGCGAGGGCACGCGTCCCTCACGCCCACGGGGTTTCACCTCCTGGAAGGGCTTTGAGACTGCCAGGAATACGTAGCCGAGGGTCACTTCTACGAGAGACAGTAGGCACAGCCAGGACGTCCCTGGCCCCTCAGCCCTTACGAGGACAGGAGACAAGCTTCTGCACAACTCAGCCGGCCCCTTGCTCTGGGAGGAGAGCAGCCCTTGGCAGGCAAAGGGAGGGAGCAGAGCCCACAGCGCACGGGAGAGAGCAGGAGGAGGCAGAGCAGAGATTTAGGCACGTGTAAAGTTGTGAAAGGATGAAGACACCAAACATGAGAGAGAGAAACAGAGAGCCAGCCAGTGCACAGAGACACGGCCAGAGGCAGCTGGACTTGCAGCAGCTGGGAGAGCCTGCCTGTGCGCAGGGCTCACGGCTGGGACTTCAGTGGGTGCAAAGGGACGAGAAATTCAGCAATGAGGTCCCTCATCCGGGCGGCATCTGCCCCAAGCGCTACAGAAGCCGCTGCTTTTATTTCCAGCTCAGACTGTTCCCTAGCTGACGGCATGGCTGGAGGGCACCGAACCTGATCCAAGCCCCACGCAGCCACCGAGGGGAAGGCAGCACAAGGTGTCGATACTTCTCCCACCAGCATCCAGCAAGGGGAGAAGGTGCCTTGTCCCCACACCTCCTGAGGGAGGGAAGCTGTTCCTCGGGTCAAATCTGTGGCTGACTGTGGCTGGGAGGAAGGCTGGCAGTGCTGCAGGACACGTACCTGGCCTCTGCCTGCCTCGCAGGAGCAGCGCAGTTCGGACAATGCAGGCAGGTGCCAGGCTCACTGGCTATGGAAATGTGGCAAATCTCTCCTCCCCGAGGCAGGAGCTGCGGGCCTGGGGGGGATTACACGCTTGCCCTCTCTGGCCAGCTGCTACTTACGTTCCTGTCCGCTGCTCTCCTGGGCCAGGTTCTCTTTGCTCTTGTAAAATGGAAACTTTCGAGAGAGGCGGAAACTCTTTTTACGTTTCGTTTTGATCAACTGTGAAGAACATGGAGATGGAAGGGAGGACAGAAAAAACAATGGTGTTTAACGCATGCAAGGAAAATTAAAATGAAGAGACAATGAGGAGCTGTGTCAGGGCAGTTACCCTTAAATGAAATCATGGAGATTACATGAAAACTGTAATGCAGGAAAAAAATTAAGTGCAGAGAAAAATGTGTTTTAGGGATGTTGGGAAGCTGACGAGCCAATGAGCAGTTCTGCAGGAGGAGCAAGGCCGTTCTCCCTGCCTCGTCCATTCGCTCAAGCGCTCCGTGTGAGGGAAGATACATTTTCCTGCACCAGTTGCCTGCAGTCAGCTCCCAGCCACCAGTGCTCTGCCTGGGCCGCGGTGGGACGTGCTCCGCTCCCTCGCCACAGCACGGACACCCGGCTACCGAAGCGGGTGTCCTTCGCCAGCACCTTCACGTCTGCCCAGGCTCCTCTGCTCACCCCCTGCAGCCGAGGGGACCCGCGCTGGGCTGGGTGGACGGTGCCTGAAGAAAGTCCAATTGCTCTGCTCTTTTCATGGGGTCGCTCCAGCTGCCCCGATGGGAACACACGGCACTGGCTGCTCAGACTCATCCTGCCCCGGCTAGCTACCGGCTCGGCGCACCCTCCTGAGCCCCAGCACTTACCCGGTTAGACTCTATCATGCCGGTCCTGGCGTGGAACTTCACTGTTTTCAACCGCGCTCTCTCCTTCTTCTCCACCCTGATTGGAAGTTAAAAGGGAGAGAGATGCCGCTCGTCCTGCGTACGGGCTCTCCCTGCCGGGCCCAGCGCGCTTCCCCTTAGCTACCGGGTTGTCCTGAGCACCCTTGGGTGGTGGCCCCGCTCACGAACAGGAGCTGCTCTCCTCGGAGCGACAGAGGTGGCACCTGCCCAGGGTCTGATCAGGAGCAGGGCAGGCAGAAAACCACACTCAAGGCCTACAGAGGGAACAAACCAGCCTTCCCGGGAGGAGGAGGATGGAGGACAGAGAAGATGGGGCACGTGTGTGCAAGAACTCCGCCTTGACTCCGGGAGGAACTCCCAGGGAGGATGAAGGCTGGCTTGGCACTGGGGCAGCAGGGATGGGTGTATTTGGCTACCAGGCGTGACAGCTCCTGCTGGCAAGCACTCACCTCTTCTTGCTGGGGATGACCCCGATCTGCTCGCTCTCGCCATGGGGTGTCACAAGCCTGGCTTGCCACCACTCATCATCAGAGGCATTGATGACGTGCAGAATGTCCCCGTAGGAGAAGCTGAGCCCCTGGCTGGGCAAGCAACTGTCCCGGGTCCGGTCATAGTCAAACAGGGCTCTGCAAAGGAGCAGAGAGAGGAGTGAAGCCTTCCCCTTGCTAAGCCAAGCAGCATCGAAGACCACAAACAAGCACCAGCACTGCAGACCTCCTAGGGTATTGCCGCCCTCGCACCTTAGAGGATTTAGAAACAAAATTTTGGGAAAGCTTCTGCTGCAGTTGACTGCTGTGCAGCCACCAGCACAGCCTTCTGGCCCAGGCTGAAGTGCTCAGCATGAATCCCACAGCATGCAATGCAGAAACAACAGTCCTGGACCAACTAACTAGCTCTTGACCTTAGTTGCAAGAGGCACACAAACCACACAAATGTTGAAGAAGGCTGTGGTTAGAAAGCTCGTAGGCAATCAAATGTTCAAAGTTCAGCGGCCTCAAGAACACAACAGCACGTATGTGGTATGCCAGGGTGAACTTTCAAAAAGCCATCTCTGCTCCCCTTTACCCACTGCCCTGCGTCAGCAGGCAGCGAGGATGCCTCCTGCAAGCTTTCCATGCCCAGCACCAGCCACCCCTGTCCCCAGCCTCCCATGTGCACCCGCTGCCCTCCTGGCTGTGGCTGCAGGGCTCTGCCTTACCACGTCCTCCCAGCCCGGCTATGCATGGAAAAAGCGTTTCCTGCCCCACTGCCATCAGGAAGACAGCACAGGAGGAAAAACCCAGCTGCCTGCTCTGCTCTGGGGGTGAGCTGGGTCTCAAGAGTGAAGCCATGGGCTGGCAGACTGCCCACGCAGCAGGGAGCAGAGCGTCTGCCCCGTCCCTCCGCCGCGGCCAGGAAGGCTGGGGAGATGGATGGGATATAACCGTGCCCTGCTGCTGGTGCGCAGTCACACAGAGGACGACTGCAGGGCATGCGGAGCATTCACTTTCATTTATGTACAGGGGTATTTTATTCCAGCAGCTATGAATTACGAACGCGTCTCAGTGTTTATCTGCTTCTACAATTGTTCCTTTTCAGACTTTTAAATACTCCCCCTAAGAACAATTTATTTAGTTTACAATTCAGGAGCTTCATCTTCAATATTCAATATTCTTCAACTATCCAGCTGCAGAAAAGACTACTATTTTTTAAACTAAGGAAGAGGAGCACTAATGCTCTTCCTGTGCAAGTGACTGAAGCTTTATCACACACCCGCGCTGCAGCCCTTTGCCACAAGCTGCTTTCAGAGGCTTCGTAATGCGTTTTACTGATGTCAGATCTCAAACCAGACCTATTTTCCTCAGACATGTCCATCCTGCAACAGCTGGAAACACGTGAGCAGCCATTCAGAGCACTGCTGCTGGCAGCACAACTGGGAGCCCCATTTTCGCTCCCGAGAGGCCAGCCCCGCAAGTGCGTCCTGCCCCAGCAGCAGCAGCTCGGCTCAGCCAGCTGCTGGCCTCATCCAGACAGAAAAGAAGGGGAAAAGGCACAAGAAGAAACACTCTCTGCTCTGCTCCTCACCCCCTTCCACTACGAGGAACCCTAAGGGGGGTCTGAAGCCACACAGAACAAGTGACATTGATCTTCGAGCTGAATCCTTTTAACTGTGGCTCTGTAAACAGTAAAAGCAACAGGCATGCTGCGCGTCAGCCTCCTGCAGAGTTAGCTGCCTAGATAACTCTCTCAAAAATTGCTTCCCTGCTACATTTAACAAGAAACCTCTCCTTGCCGGGCACAGCTGACAAGAGTCAGCAGAGGTCTCCCTCCCTGTGGCAGTCCGTGGCTCTGGATGAGCTGGGGCTCGTCTCTCCAGGGTAGCAGAAGGAAGCGGCAATTCTCGCACCTTCAGGAAAGCTGCTGCTGCTCCCAGCTTCTCCCACCCATCTGGACTGGCTAAATCATAAACACCACGCAGAGCGGCTGCGGGGACAGCTATGGTCTCATTTGCCTTTCACTAAGATGCCAAGATCTGCCTGCAGGACCTTATTTTTGGTGATAGTGTCAATGTGCAAGCTGGGAAGAGCCAGCTCAGCTTCCAGCCCAGAGGGAACCTTATCAAAGAAACTGTCCCTTACGAACATCCCTGAACTTGGTGTCCGTAACATTCCTTTCACCTCCCAAGCACCAGGTACAAGTGGGCAATAGCACCCACCTGCACGAGAGATCGTGAGTTCAGGTGCCAGACCTCACTTGCAAGGCCAAAAAGAAGGACTTTGGCTGGATCAGCCCCAGAGCCAGCTCCAGCCCTGTGCCTGCCTCCAACCGGGACAGGGGCGACCAAGGGACTGCGCAGCAGAGCACTGCGGGGCAGCAAGGAGTTGGACGTGCTCATCTTACGGTCACACCCTTCTGTGCGGCACTCCGGAAAGGGCAAGGCAGACCAGCCGCTCCAAACAGCTCCTGGACCAGGAGGAGGAGAACAGGGGGCCCTTTGGCTCGGGCTAGGGGAGGTCTCTTTGTGAAGAGACCTGAAGGCTTGATGCAGTCCTGCGTGTGCGGCTTCGGTCAGCCACCACGTCGCCCTCCTTTCCAGCTCGCTCAGGGCCACGGCTCGTCTGCTGTTGCAGTGAGGCTCTCGTGCTTGGTCCCGCAGAACAGAAACCGAGAGCGGCCCCAGGCACAGCACGTGGAACGCCGGAGCCGGCGGCAAAACACTGCAGGGCCCTTCAGCTGGAGGTAAGCAACCCTCACAGGCACCCGCTCCCTGCCAAAAGATAAGGCTGCGTGCGTGGCTGGCACGCCCCTGCCAGACCAGCACCATTAGGAGCAGGGAGAGAGCACAATTAGGAGGAGAGAGAGCGCGGAGGCCCTGGAGAACTGGCCAGGCAGGTTCCTGAGCCAGCGCGGGCTGCGGGGCGCTCAGCCCGTGCCCGTGCTCACTGTGCTGCATGGGGCACCAACAGCGCGCCCCGGGCACCTCTGCCGCTGCCGGCACCAGCTCCCGGCAAAGCCCCGGCACGAAGCCTGCTGAGCTCGCACGCAGCATCGCCCCACGGCCATGCCACGGCCTGCAGAGGGGGGAAAGGGAGAGTTCAGGCAAGCAAAGCTGAGGGAAGAGGAGATAGTTTTGGCCAGACGCTTGAGAGCTGAGCTGCAAGCGTGATCCTCTGCGGGGACCGGCTTCCTGGCAGGGCCACGCACAGAGCAGCGACAGCCCTGCGGCTCTGGGCATCCCGGCAGCACAGGCAGAGCCACCAGGCACCCCCAGCCAGGCGGGCACCCCCGCAAGATGCCGCATGTCCCAGCTGCAGGGCGCCTGCTGGCTCAGCCCTGCCCTGCTCCTCCCAGTGCCCACACCGGGAATTCGGCACCGGCAGCCCCCACCAAGGGCAGGCGCAGAGAAGCCGGCAGGCTGGAGCCAAACGCTCTCTGCTGCAGCAGGAAGACAGGAACAGCCCCGGGCAGGTATGAAGCACAGGGTCACCCAGGTGTCGCTGGCAGCAGGACGGTCCCTGCGCTGACGGGGGAGGACTCGGTGACTCAGGGCAGGGGAGCAGCTGCCTGGGGCTCCTCCACACACCCCGACAGGGATCCTTCAGCCAACATTTGCTTGGTCTGCACAGCCCACCGGGATCACGGCACAAAAATGGGTCACGATGCCAGCCTCAGCAGGGACTGAGCAAGGCCCACACGTGGGCAAAGCAGAAGCACAAGGCACTTTTTCCTAAGGGCCGCAGGAGCGTTTCCCCAAGGCACCTCCGCTCCCACGGCACGCCCGGCAGCGTGCGCGCGCACGAGGACCCGCAGCCGCTCCGGCGGCACAGACGGCAGCGTGGCCGCCCCGCTCTGCCCCCAGGCTGGCTCGCAGCAGGAACAGCGAGGAGCGCAGACGGCTTGGCTGGAGGGCAGGAGAGCGACGCCAGGACCCGTCAGGGCCTCGCTCCCGGTGCCGGGCACTACGCTGTCCTGAGCCCCTTCTGACCAGGCACTGCCCCAGGCTCTGGCGGACTTTGCCCCGCAGGAACACAGGGAGGTGGCAGCCTGCGAGCCTGCCCGTCCCCAAAATGCGCTCCGAGTGCCAGCACCCACACAGGCCCCGGGGGGCGAGGAGCAGCCCCGGCAGCCGCAGGAAGGCAGGAGCTGCACGAGGCGGCGGCGTGCGTGGCTCTGGCCCCGTTGACGGGATGCACCACAGCCTCGCAGGGCTGACTCGAGCAGTTTGGTAGCAGGTCCTGTAATTGATGTCCTGTCCACAACACAGCAGCTCAGCCGGTTTCAGGTAACCTGCGCTCGAAACCACCCCACCCAGAAGGGCTGGGGCAGCCCTGGCAGCTCGCACATGCTCACGGGGAGCCGCTTCCGAGCGAAGGTGCGGCAGCCCCCAGAGCCAGGCAGAGCCCCAGGCTGGCCTCTGGTGAGCCGGGGGAGCCAGCGAGATGCTGCCCAGTTCCTGTCTGGCGCAACAGATGCCACCAGAGCCATGCAGGGGGACACAGCTGCGCCCCAGCCTGGCGCAAGGGGCCCCTGCAAGCAGTGGGCAGCTCTCAAAAGATGCGGGATGCCTGAAGGGAGCCTGACAGCCGAGGAGCTCTCTTTTCTGCAGGCATGCCCTGGTATGTGCAGTAGCTATCCAGGCAGGGAACAGGAGATTTGCAAGCTCACTTCTTGCTGGACCCAGCCTAAACCCTGCTACATTTATGGGAACATCACTGCGACAGCAGATCCTGAATCAAGCAAGACACCACAGAGCCTCATGTGAAATTGTGAGCTGCAGGAACCTGCTGCTGCAATTCTCTCCTGTGCCAGGCTGGGCATGAGATTCCCCCACACCCCCTAAGCCCCTCTGCACAGCACAGCCACACCACAGGAGATGAGGCTGCTTCAGCCTCAGCTCTCATCATCCTCACCACAGGGAAGGAGAAGCGTCCCTTGCTCTTGCCAATCCCCATCCCCAACAGGCTGTGCAAGGTGAGGATTTATGGGATTATTTTAATGAGCAAGTTAAAATTACTTGTTAGCTGTCACCGCGTTGATTCTCATTGCGAGAGAAGGCGCTGCAGCAAGCTGGGAGACGGCAGGGGCAGAAGGCAGGAACATGGGCACAGGGCTGTGACAGCCAGGACGTGCAGCAGTTACAGAGCCAGCACCGCGTGGCTGCTTAACCCCTGCTGCTCCACGCCTGGCTCCAAACCAAAAGTGCATCTTGGGATCAAAGCAATAATCCTCCTAAGAGCTCATCTCCCCTCCAGCCAGCTCCTGGCGCAGGAACAGCAGGGGAGGAGACAGAGAAGCCAGTTAGCGGGGAGCAGTTGGAGGAGAGTGCCCTGCACGCTGCCGGGGCAGAAGTGGGGCTGCTAGAGCCAGCAGAGACCCCAGGACTGCTGCGGAGCTGGGGGAGCAACCCACCCAGCTGGCCTGCCCCACGGCTTGTGGGTGCACGGCATTGCCCGGAGGGCACAGGCACCGCTGCCATCAGGGTTTTAGCTAATTGTTCACACTGCTGCCCGCATCCTCCCTCGGACCCTCTCCATTCCTAGCAGCCCCTGGTGGCTCACCCTGGGAAGCAGCCGCGCGGCTGCAGCACAGCCCAGCTCTCTGCACAGCAGCCGGTGGAAAAGGCATTCAAGTGCAGAGCACTCAGCCCTGAAGAACCAGTGCAAAACCCACCGCTCCCCTGCTACACCCTCCAGGCTTCATGCCTTAGTTATAACGCTCGCTTCCCTTGCCTCGCAGTGGCTGGGAAGCGTGTCCTCTAAAGAGGACAGACATCCATCCGCAGAGGTGCTGCACAGGTGCAAGGATGCAATCCCGGCTGGCGTGGGTGCACCAGCCCAGAGATGAGTTGCTCATCTCTAAGGCCACACTGACACATTTTCCTTCCTCGTTCCAAATTGCCAGGCACACCCAGGGGAACCACAGACACCTCCTGGAAGGTGCACTCATGTCAGCATCTGCTTCCTGCAGCCAGGCACAGCACAACCCTTATGCGTGCGCTCAGGGATGGCTCTGCTTGCCAGCAGAGCTGTGACAAAGCAGGAGCGGGTCCCACACCGAGATATGCACCCAGCAGTTTCTCCCTTAGGAACAAGGGACATCTCCTCCTCGATCCAAAGCTTGGAATGAGATCGGAGACAGTAAGCAGCCCCAAATCTGGGAGCTGGCACCGAGTGCTCTGCCCTGAGACCCCACGTGTGCTCAGGGCGGAGGGCCCCTGTAACACAGCACCACATGGCTGCGGCAGCGAAGGGGTGCAAAGCCAGCTCAGACTGAGCTGTCCCCCACCGTGTGTACACCCACGGGACACGGTGGGGCAATATGCCATCCCACACGCCATGCACCCACCACTGGCTGCCCGGAGCGAGGACAGACACAGCGATGGGGGCGAGCCTTACCGGACATAGAGGGATCTCTTCTCACTTGTCCGGAGCGAGCCAGAGCCAGAGCTCATGCTGCTGTTCATCATCTGCTCTCTCAAGTCGTGGATCTTGGACTCGAAGCGGCTGTATTCTGCAGGGAGACAGAGGGTCAGTGAAGGCAGGGGCTGCCCCCAGGTCTCCACCACCACCCCAGCGAGCAGGGCGCAACCAGCAAGCCAGATTAAACCAGTAAGCGCCGAGAGGCAACTACAGCCTGTCCACGGAGCACTTTGCCTGTGAGCCCGTCCTTCCCCACACACAACAAGGAGGGCTGGGGGCAGCTGCCCTGCACGCTCCTGTCCCAGGGCAGCAATTGCTTCCCCGAGCGAGCTGCTGCCCTGTAGAGCACTTCAAAACACACAGAGAAAGAGCGAGACCTCACAGGGGACTGTCACCCGCTGGCCGACGTGGTGGGGCACGGCTGGAGGGCAGCAGCCCCACGCCATGGGTCCCAGCCCACCACTGCCTGGCAGCAGAGCCCCGCACATGCAGAGGGAACAAGGGCACGGCTGCCAGCCGGTCACCGGTGCCAGCACCGGGTGAGAGCCCCGCACGTGGCACAACCACAGCACAGGAGCCAGAGCCACCTCCGGTGCAGCGTGGCCCCTGACTCAGTGGCAGCCCCCAGCCTGTCCCTGGCTCGGGGTGGGGGACAAAGCACACCCCGCAGCCTTAGAAAGGGAGAGGAAGGATTCACCTGTCGTCACCTACATCCCAGGCAGTGCGAGACCCTCCAGAGCCACCGGCACCTCCGGCAGTGGCAGGACGGGAGCCGCCACCACCGCCTGCAGCTCCTCCCTCCCTCCCTCCCTCCCTGCGGCCACGACCTTCAGCTGGGTGTAAAGGTCGGCCTGCAAGCGGAGGGTGGAGGCAGGAGCCCCGCTCACCCAGGGCAGAGCAGGGAGGGTTTGCTCCCACGCAGCTGGAGCACGAGTGGCAAGTGACCGTGGCAGCCCAGCTCCCTCCTTCCCAGGGCACCATCCAGCGAAGGGCGCTTGTGGGCATCGCGGCCAGGTGGCCGCTGCTGCGGTGCCGGATCAGCACACGCGGCCGGGCGCTGCCGGGGAGCGACGGGCACAGACGCAGACACACATGCGCATGCTGGGAAGGCTCGGCTCTGGCATCGCCGGCACTCCTGGGGCTGCCAAGGCCTTTCCAGGCTTGGAAACATTTTGTCCTTCCAAGGGTTATGAAAGCCCCCGGGGCAGCACGAGACACGCACGTGCGCCAGGGAGAGCGGCATCCTTGAACCTCACCAAATCCTGCACCCAGCCTCAGCACCCAAAAGTGCCCAGGCTCCCCTGGCGCTTGCTGACAGCCTGCCCTGGATTTTGTCCCTCATGCACACTCTGGAGGTACATCTCCGCGTCCCAGGGCAAGCGAACTACTCTAATCTCCTCTGCACGACCTGCCTAGAAAGTCTCCCAACAACAAGACAAATATATATATTTTTTTCGGGGGGTGGGGGGGAGGTAAATCGGAGCACAGCGATGAGCGGCATCAAGCACCCACAACCCAGCTCTGCTGCCCGTGTGGGGTGCTGCCTCCAACACCACACCGAGCTCTCCCCACAGAAGGATTTCGCATGCTGCTGCCCAGCAGAGCTCTACCATGCACGTGTAGTGGGATCACTACTGAAAAATGCACTGCAGGCTGTATTTGAAAGACAGCCCCTAACTGTGCACAGAGAGAGACTGCTCTGTCGGTGCAGATGCACGGGGGGTTGGGGTTTTGCAAGTGAGGCTCAGCACTTCCTGGCTATCTAGCGCTAAACCGTGCAGCCAGACCCAGCTCAGGATCTTCCTTCCACACAGCGTTGCCAAATTCTACATAAAGACTAAAGGAGAAAAAAAAAAGATACACACCAAAACCCCCAACCTGCACGCAGAAATTCCACAGCCGCGCAGAGGAGCTGTGTCGCAGCCCCAGCCTCTAAAGCTTGCTCTGCTGGTTTTCTTACAACCCCAAACCCCAGCATATGCAGCACATGTGAACCTGCCGTTTGGGACAGCTTGACAAGCCATCTGCAAGCTGCCTGCTGCTGCATTAGCCTCAGCAGGCGTGCAACAAGAAAGGTTAAGCAAGCTGGGTTTCCTCCTCTCTGTAGCGTCTCAAACGGCAGCTCGCCTTGCACTCACCTCTCCCGCTGCCACCCTCCGCATGGCTCGGGGGGCTACGGGAAGGCTGCTGCTCCCGTCCTCTCCTGGTCCATCTGGCTGCTGAATTTGCTGGGCCCCATGGGAAGTTCGGAAGCGCCACGTCTACCCGTGCCACCGTTTCTCCCTGCAACACCCACGCCGCGCAGCGAACGAGGCGGGGAGCCCAGGGCAGGGGGAGAAAGGAAGCAGATGTGGCCGCGTAACGCAAGACAACGCCACAGCGCAGATGCTTGGAGGCATGTTAAAATTTCACGACAACGCTCCCCGACGTGAAAGTTTGTACGCAGGGGGTGTTCGCCTAGCAGCTTCTCTCTTTGTAAGAGCTATGACTGTGTTCAAAACGCTGCCTCGTGCTCCTGAGCCAGGTCCGAGCAGTGCCGTGCTCCCCTGTAACCCCGGCTGCGTCAGGCAGAGCAGAGCGCTGCTACCCGGAGCTGGGTGAGCTCCTGAGCTCGAGCCGCTGAGACTCATCCTATGTGATGTCAGAGATGGGGCTGCCACCTTCCCCAACACCCTGTGTGTTGCTCAAAGCTTTTCCCTCTGAGAAGCAGGGAAAGGAAACGACGATGCTGAACACCCCAGCCAGCACAGGCTGGCTGCAGTCTAACGGGACAAAGGACACCCCCCCCCCAACTGCCACCTGAAATCAAGAGGCAGGGTCGGCCTTACTGCTTGCACAGGCCAACCCACAACTGCCCACACAAGGGCAATACTTGTTTCAGTAGAAAATAAAATTATTGCACCAAAGCAGCACTTTTACATGTCCCTAACTGCACCCAGACCGGAGTTTTACTGACGCAGCACCCGACAGACATAAGGGAGCTAAATCCTGAGCTAAACCCCACTGGCAATCCCTTACCCTGCGCCGGGGTGGACTGCGGCATCCACGATGATACGAATAAGGCGCATGGCCTGTGCCACATAACTGATGTCCTGGAGCTCCGCAGGAAGCACGGAGCAGAGCTGGGCTTCCCGGCGCGCCGCCGAGCCCCACGCCTCATTTGTTATGGGGCTCCAGATCAGTGAGGAAACTGCGACAGCAAGCACGGAGCTGCTTACCGTGCACGCTGGGCTTGGCAGCAACTCCCTCGCACGGGTTTAACCCCAGAGGAGCTGGAGCTCCGTGCCGGATCCCAGCACGGGTGAGCCACCGCCCCGCCGGCACTGCAGCTGCCCGCGGCCAGCGGCAGCCACGTCCCCCCGTCAGCCAGCACCGCCCCATCGCGCTGCCCCGCTCGGTGCTGGGCCATCTCGTCCCTTCCCAAAGGTCCGTCCCCAGAGGGAAGCGGGGGCAGCTGCGGGCGCCCTGTGCCCGGGGCAGAGCCGCTCCGGGCGCCCTCACCTTGCCGCACGGGCGCTCCCGGATGGCACGGAAAGCGAGCCTGCACGTCTCCTGCTCGCAGGGCACGGCTGTGCCGCGGCCCTCCTCCCACAGCTGCGGCTCTCCTGCCCAGAACAGCCAGCCTGCACGGTGCCCACAGAGGGCAGGGAAAGGAGCGGCGAGGCGGGAGCAGGCTGGCAGTTCCGCCGGTGCGGGACGGAAGGGAAGCAGGGCGAGGCGCGAGGTGCCAGCCAAGCGGCAGCTCAGCAGCGCTGGGCGGAGGAGGAACAGCCAGCTGCGAAAGCAAACCCGGAGCCTCCCTGCGAGCGCAGGGGAGGCAGGGTTACCCCAGGAGCCAGCATGGGATGCACTCGGCTGCAACCGGGCCCCCTTTATCTGCCCGCTGGAACAGCCTTCTCGACAATTATCGGCAGACGACCTCCAGCAAGCTGCACCTCTATCTCTGTTCACTGGCTCATATCCACCTTGCCTCTGCATCCTGGAAGGAGAGCTACTGTGCGCAGAAACCTGCCTGGGAAGCCTGCCCACTGCACAACAGGGAGGCGAACGCCAGTAGCTCTTACTAATCCCCACCTCCCCGGCACTCCCACGGCACCCAGGCACTGGACCTGTTCAGGACACACTTATCAAGACTGAAAATATGCAACAGGTGAACTCGCACCTCTCGCTTCAAGTGCCACCGCCTTGCTGCTGCGAGAGCCACAGAGCCTGACGCCAGGAGGAGCAGCAGTTTGTTATTTCCACCTAGCGAGGTGATAAAGTGACACCCTGCGCTCTTGTGACTCTTCCTTCTCCAGAGCTGGCCCCACGCTGGTGCTCCCAGACAGGGAGCTGAGCCCGCAGGGCACAGAGCAGCCCCCGACAGCCCTGATCCCACCCTGGAGGAACCTTTGGCCTCTGCATTCTTCCACAAGAAAGCCCGAAGGGATTTCAGCTGCCCAGGTTTCAAAGCTTTGGGATTAGACATCCACAGGGCCATTGTCTGCTGCTCTCTCTGCCTCTCCACCCTCGCAGCGGAAAATGCATCCTGTTTTCAATAGTGCTGGCTCCAGTTCCACCAGGGCTAATGCTCACTGTGATCCCCGAGCTCATTTCCCTACAGAGCTGCAGTTCCTACGGCAAACAAACCCGGCAAATGGAGCCGGCACACGGCAATGGAGCTGGAGCGCAACGGAGCCGCTCCCTCCCGACCCACTCTCCGTGCTGCAGCCCCAGGAATTGTTTTCTGGACACCGGGAAAGCACACAAAGGGAGAAAGTGCTCTTATAGAGAGCGGGGAGCCGCATCAGAGCGCTCCCCGAGCGTGCACGAAGCCTGGCGCAACGTGCGCTGCTTTAGGAGCGCGAACTGCCCGCCCAGGTCAGGCTGGATCTGGCCATCGGCAGATCCTGGAGACCTTTCAGCCACGGGCTCCAGCCCAGTGCCTGTCACATGCAAGATCTGCAATCAGCTCCATCGCTCCTCTTTAACGAAGCATTTTACTGCCTGGACTCCATGCACCTTTGAGCTAGGGGGCTGAAGTACAAACACGGCCCAGGCACGGCGAGCACGAACTCAGGGCGCGCTGTGCTGCGCGCGGAGGTGAGGCGTGGAGACCAAGAAAGCTTTGCAGCTTCTGAAAGTCACGGCAAGGTCTCAGCAGCTTCCTTTTAGCAGCCAGCTCAGGGAAACACCACCACTCAAGTTTTTGTATTTTAAAGCAAAAGATATCAAAGCTGTGCTCCACAGGGCTGCAGGAGGTGCAGTTGCCAAACCTGAGCACTTCTGATAACAGCAGACAAAGTTCACAGGGAGGAATACTTAGAGGAAAGGGACCTTACAAACAGCTCGGAGGCAGCATCACACGGAGTGGCCTCCTTGCAAGACAGCTGGGGTCTGCGCCTGGCACGGGCGCTCAGAGGAGAGGCAGGACTGCGACTCCCCTTGCCACCCCTCCTGGTTTTGCCTTAGCTCCCTTCCGCTCCTAATGACTCACCGGACCCCACCGGGAGGGCACCTAATCCACGAGACTTACACAAGCAGCCTCGCTGCTGCCTCAAAGCTGCACGGAGGTTACACTAAACCAGAGCACCACTTGAGCACACGTGTTTATCCAGCACCCTGCACAAGCCCTGCTCACGCAGCAGACAGACGAACAGCAGTCCTCCGCGTCCGCTGTATGGAGCGACTCCTCGGAGCCCCTTCTGATGGGTCCTCATGACCTGACTTTGGCTAGCAATAGTTCATACCCTGTTTTCAGGTCAGGTTTGCTGCAGCCAGGCTCACACTTCACTTGCCGTTCCCGCTGTAGGCCTGCGGTTTCTTTCTGCACAAGCGGGTCGTGCTTTTGGGAAGCCAGTGCAGCCAGCACGTTCACCAGTGCCACTGGTCTCCTTGGGGCATCCCACAACCCAGCTCTCTTGCTCTTTCAACAGCAGCGACCCATACAGACAAGGCAAACATTTGGGACCATGCATCCCACACCTCCTCGAGGGGAGGCTGGCCTCACTGGCCCCTTCCCAGTGGGGCTCCACATACCCAACGCTGCCTGCCCTGCCCAGCTGCAGGAGGCCAGGAGCAGCCAGCAGTTCAGCAGTCACTTCCAAGCCTCCGAAACTTTGAGGTCTCCTCAACTCTTTAGTGCCCTGCAAAGTATTTGTTTCACAATAGCAAAGCTGCCTCCCAGGACGGCTACGGCCCACGTGCCGGGTGTTGCTGCACATATGTGCTATGAGCCATTGCAGGAGAATAAAATGCGTTGCATACAGCCCCAGAAAGCCATCAGCTACAAACCACTGACATTTTAGCCAAAGTCTAGAGGAGCTTAAAAACAATTTGTCCTATTTGACATCTAGAAACCAACCAATCTTGTTCACATCTTTGCCAAATCTCAAGTGGCAAATGGAGCCAGAAATACAAGAAAATTAAGTGCTTCCTGGAAAGAAAACAACAACAACAGCAAAACAAACAAAAACCACACCCACAGCACACCCGTGAGTGGCACTAACGGCTCTTCTCCCAAACCCGCCTGTGCTCCTCTTCCTGCAGGGGACAGAGGAGAAACAGCAGAGACAAGGACCTGCAGGGCTCCCCGCCACGCACTCTGCGCGGCAGCGGCACAAGACAGAAAAGCTCCGAGGGCAGCGCAGAGACACGTGGGGGACGGCACCGTGACCTTCGCGGACAGGACTCGGGGTGCTCGAGGAGAAGCGGCGGGGCCGAGCCGGGAAAGCTCGAGAAGAGCCCAAGCGACGCGACGCGAGTTTCGGGGGCAGGCAGCGAGCGGCTGCGCGGCTCTTTGTCTGCCGCGGGCTGCGAGGCGCCGAGCAGCGCTCGGCCTCCGCGGCCCACCAGCGAGCCCCAGGGGCTTCTCCTCGGCCAGCCCGCTGCCCCCTTCCCGTGCCGGGACCCCCCCGACCCGAGCGCAGAGGCGGCCGCGGAGCCCATCAGCAGCGACACCTTCGCCGGGCGGATTAGAGGCCGGCGCTAACGAAGCATCGTTGTTAGGCAAATGAGCCCGCTGGAGATGCTGCGCCGGGCCCTGCTCAGAGGGCAGCCCGCGGATGCTCGCGGCCGGGACGAGCGCCCAGGCTCCGGGGCTCAACCCTGCCGCCGGGGCTGC
>VXAL01001400.1:0-21214 GCA_013399475.1 Chauna torquata | reverse complement strand
TCAGCCGTCCCCCCCTCAAACTCCGCCGCCTCCTTGCACTTTATTCCCCATCCCCGGAGCCGTTTCGGGACATCCCTTTCGGGTACGGCCCCGCGAGGGTCACCTCCCTGCAGCCATCCGGGGAAGGTGGCGGGGGGGGGACGGACGGGGACGGACGCAATTTCGGGGCACCGCGTCCGTCGTTCCTCCCCACCATTTCCTTCCCTTGACCTCCGCGTCTCTTCTCTTGCAGGCTGCAAGATTTGGAGCGGGATGAAGACAGCCTGAGCGAGAAGGTGGGTGCCGCCGGCAGCGGGAGACACCTTTCCGGGGGGGGCCCCCCAGCGCGCGCGCGCCCTTGGCTCGCGTTCGGGCGCTCGGTTTGCGAGCCGTGCCTCCCTCGCGCGCGCTAAAGCCTCGGGACGGTGATTCATCGGCGTGGCACGGAAGGGAGCGCTCGCAAGGCTCCCGTTTCGGGCCGGCCGCAGCGGCGGGCTTACCCCGGGCAGGGCGGGATGGGGACGGCGCGACGGGCAGGCCAAGTGAGAGCCCGTCTCCCCTTGCTGGCCCAGCTTCCCCGGACACGTGCCCTGCGGTGAGGTCGCGGTCTCGGTGCGGTCCGTAAGTCCCCGCGTCCCCGTTGTCACGGATCTCGCCATCATGTCATGTCAGGAGGTCCCCCGGCAGCTGGGTGAGCGGCGCCCGGGTTCGGAGCCGAGCCCCCGCGGGGAGGAACCCGCGTCCGCCCCAGGCCCACGCTGTCCCCTCCGTCCCCGCAGGAGAGCGTGAAGGAGAAGCTCAGCCTCATCCAGGGCTTCTTGCAAGCGGATGTGCAGAACCAGCTGAGCGAGCTCGAAGCCAAGCTGCGCTGCGAGGAGCTGTCGGAGGTGAGACCCCGCGCCGGTTTCGGGGGGCTCGGCTCCGCTTTGCTCGTGCGGGTGTTTAAGCGATGCTTTCACCCCCCCACCCCAGGAGAGGTACCTGGCCAAGGTGAAAGCCCTGCTCCACCGGGAGCTCTCGGCGGAGAATGGAGATGCGGCGCCGCTGCTGCGGGCGTCCAACGGGTGCTCCAAGAACGGCGCCTACGGCAGCGACGAAGACTCGGAGCGGGCAGGGCCCGATGGGGAAGAGGACAGCGCGATGGAGATGGAGGAAGCGGCCGCCTCTTCCTCCTCCTCCTCGTCGGCTCCCATGCCGCGGGCGCGCAAGGCCAGGAGGAGCAGATCCAACGGGGAGAGCAAAAGTAACGGCTTCGCTTTGCCAACCGCTTCCGTCGCCTCCTCGAACGCGCTTAAAAGGCGGCGGGAATTGTCCGCTGCGATGAAACACAAAGCGGGAGCGCGGTGGTTCCCGGCGGGGTGGATAACAGAGCCCCACCGGATGGGTTTTAGGGTCCCTTTGCCTTGCTCGGGGCTGGGGGTGTCAGGGAGGGGGCTGTTGCCTGCCCTGTGGCCGCAGGGTGTTGCGGGAGGTGCAGGGCAGCCCGTCCCGTGCTGCTAACGCAGACGCTCGCTGTCTTCCTAGCAGAGTCTCCTGCCAGTTCCCGGGTCACCCGCAGCTCCGGCCGGCAGCCGACCATCCTGAGCATGTTTTCCAAAGGGTCAGTACGCGTGGTGGGACCCGCGCCTCCTTTAGGGCGTCCCCAGGGAGCCTTCGCCCTCCTCTCTCGATCCCAAAACTTGTGGGGCTCCCGGGAGGACCGGCCTCGAGGAGCGGGAGCCCGTCGTCCCCCCGAAACGCTCGTTGCGCCCGGCGTGGAACCCGAGGGCTGACCCCGTGCGTTTAAAACCGGCAGGTCCAACAAACGGAAATCGGAGGAGGTGAACGGGGAAGCGAAGCAGGAGGTGAACGTGGAGAAGGAGGAGGAGGAGCTGGAGGAGAAGGTGCGTGGTGGTGCCCTCGGGGGACGAGCTCTTGGCTGGGGGTGCTTGTGCATGCGCGTTGTTCTGGAGGACGTTGCGCGCTCCGTCCTCATCCTCGCACACCCCTTCGTTTCTCCCTCAAGGAACAAGATGAGAAGAGGATTAAAATCGAAACCAAAGAAGGGTGAGGAGCAGAGCCTTCCGTATGAGTGTTTTCTGAGCGGACCTTTGAGACCCCGCAGCGTCGGTTCCAGCCCAGCGGGGGCTGCAGGGGTCGGGGCCGTTTGGCCCCATCAGCACTGGGAGGAGCGAGGGGAAACGGGGGGCTCAGCCTGCTCCGTGCTCATGCCGGCTTTAGGGGCCACCGGGGCCGTTACGCTGCTCTGTGCCTTCATCCCTGCTCTTCGTATTTTCTTACCCGCAGGTCTGAGATAAAAGATGAAATTACTCAGGTTAAAACTACAACACCTGCTAAAGTAAGTTGCTTTGCCCACTTGCGTCTCAGCGTTTTGGTGCTTTTTTACTCTTTCGGCTCTTCCACGCAGCGGCTAGGCTTCTCTAAGGGAAGGTAAAGCCCTTTCCGGCACACATAGCTGCCCAAAACCAAAGTCTGAGCAAGGTGGGGAGCAGCACAGCCTGCGAGAGCTGAAAGCAGCTGCCTTGGCTGCTTCCAGAGAGCCTGGATGCTTTGGAAAAAAGAGCATGGGGCTGTTTGGGGAAGGAGCTTGGAGTCCAAGGCCGGTTGAAGAGCGGGGACAGAAGAGCTCACGCCATCTCCCGTGTCTTGCAGACCACCCCTCCCAAGTGTGTCGACTGCAGACAGTACCTCGATGATCCTGACCTCAAATTCTTCCAAGGGGATCCCGACGATGCCGTAAGGGGTTCTCTGCTCCCTCTTTCGGGCGCGGGGTGCTGCGGCGGGAGCGGGAGCGCTCCTTAAACGCCCTCCTCTCTCTGTCTCGCTCAGCTGGAGGAGCCAGAAATGCTGACGGATGAGCGCTTGTCTCTCTTCGATGCTAACGAAGATGGGTTTGAAAGCTACGAGGACCTCCCGCAGCACAAAGTCACCTCTTTTAGGTGAGGTGGGGGGAGCAGGCTAGGAAAACCCACTGGATATGCAAATCCGGTGGAGAAACACACGAAATGCAACCTGCTTCTGTCCCCACCAGCGTCTACGACAAGCGAGGTCACTTGTGCCCGTTTGACACCGGCCTGATAGAGAGGAACATCGAGCTGTATTTCAGTGGAGCTGTGAAGCCGATATATGACGACAACCCTTGCCTGGACGGTGAGTGCGGCGCGGAGGAGCCTGGGGGGCTGCGGGGACGGCGTCCCCCCTGTGCCAGCCTGTGCTCCAGTCTCTCACCCGCAGCTGCTTGGGTTTGGGCGTCTGTGCACCGAGGACTGACGTTCGTGGCTTCTCTCTTGCAGGTGGGGTGAGAGCCAAGAAGCTGGGGCCCATAAACGCCTGGTGGATCACGGGGTTTGATGGAGGGGAGAAAGCCCTGATCGGCTTCACCACGGGTGGGCAAGCAAGGATGGCAGGCTCGGCTCGGGTTGCACGCGTGCGTCGGCGTTTTAAGTCTCTGCCGCAGCACGGGAACGGGCCAGGGTCGCTCCCAGAGAGGCCTTTCCGTTTGCCCTTCACCTCTTGGCCTGGCTTGGGGGAAGAAGCTGCACTTTGGAGGTTTAAAAGTGTTTCCCTTCCCCATTTCTGCAAGGAACGTAACCCTTCCAGTAACGCGTTCTGTTCAACACAAAGGTGATATCCGAGGAGTTAACTCTCCTCTGCATCAGCAAATGGAGTTTGTAGTGACAGACAAAGCCGGGGTTGTCTTTGCTGTTTAATTAGCTAACAGCACGCCAAGAACAAAAGACTCGTCCGTGGGGAGCACAGTGCTGCTCTGTGCCCCACCTCGAGCTCCTGCTCCCCGTGCTTTGGTGTTGATAGCTGAGTGAGCGTGGGTCCTGGCGCATGGTAGAGCTGCCCCCGGGCTTCCGTGCGTGCTTAGGTCCCGTCCTGGTGCTGTCCCTTGTAACCGTGTGGACAGGCTGGCTTCCCCCAAAAAACCCGTCCGCTGCAGTCCTAGCTCAGCCTTGACCGCCCGATTCCCTGGTATTTACCGCCCGCGGCACTCTCTGTGCTGCAGCTTTCGCCGATTACATCCTGATGGAGCCCAGCGAGGAGTACGCGCCCATCTTCGCCCTCATGCAGGAGAAGATCTACATGAGCAAGATTGTCGTAGAGTTCCTGCAGAACAACCGTGACGTCAGCTACGAGGATCTGCTCAACAAGATCGAGGTGAGCAGCCCGGGGAGCGCCGGGCAGCCCGGGGCGGGGGGTTTGCTCCATCGCCCTCTCCCTACCTAACCTGCCCGTCCTCGCAGACCACCGTGCCTCCCGCGGGGCTGAACTTCAACCGCTTCACAGAGGACTCGCTCCTGCGGCATGCTCAGTTCGTGGTGGAGCAGGTGGAAAGCTACGACGAAGCCGGGGACAGCGACGAGCCCCCCGTCCTCATCACGCCCTGCATGAGAGACCTGATCAAGCTGGCTGGAGTCACCCTGGGGAAGAGGTGAGCCCCGCGTCCTTCTGCGCACGGCCGTGCTCTTTGAGGGACTCCAAACGTTTGCTTCCCATCAGCTTTGCAGACAGGATCCTCCCTGGATAAACCTTCTGCTTGTTCCCAGCTGGGGTAACTTGCGGATTTAGCCCGGATGCCTTCAGAGCACAGGCAACACTGGGAAATTTGAGCAGAAATCCTGAAACTGGCGCAGAGGAAAACCCTTTGCCTAGTGCTGCCCCTAGCTCTGTGCGTGACGGCACGCTGAGCTGGAACGCGTGGTGGGGCTGTGGCTCTCGGCCGTCCAAGGCGCGGGCTCACCGCTCTCACCTTGCCCGCAGGCGAGCCGTCCGGCGGCAGGCCATCCGGCACCCCACCAAAATAGACAAGGACAAAGGCCCCACCAAGGCCACCACCACCAAGCTGGTGTACCTCATCTTCGACACCTTCTTCTCGGAGCAGATCGAGAAGGACGAGAAGGAAGACGACAAGGAGAACGCCATGAAGCGCCGGCGCTGCGGCGTCTGCGAGGTAATGGCGGGCTGGTGCGGGGCCGGGTGAAATGACACGATCCCTGACTCTCCTTCCACCGTGAACGTCCCCAGCTCCATCTGGGGTTTCCCCCATCACGGGTTCGCTGTGTCCCTCGGAACAGGGAACCATAGAGTGGTTTGGGTTGGAAGGAACCTTTAAAGATCATGTAGGTCACCCCCCCTGCTGAGGGCAGGGACAAGTTCCACTACATCAGGTCGCTCAAAGCCCCGTCCAACCCAGTTTTGAATGCTTACAACGATGGGGCATCCACAACTTCTCCGGGCAACCTGTTCCAGTGCCTCACCACCCTCATGGTGAAGAATTTCTTCCTTACATCCAAAAAGGAGCGATTCCTGAGACCGCCAGGCTCCTCTCCCTCCCTGTCCCTCCTGCCTGTGGCGTCCCCGCTGCTTCTGCCCGTGCTCAAGCTGCTTCTCTCCTTGCCGCAGGTCTGCCAGCAGCCCGAGTGCGGGAAGTGCAAGGCTTGCCAGAACATGGTGAAGTTTGGGGGGAGCGGACGGAGCAAGCAGGCCTGTTTGCAGAGGAGGTGCGTTCCCCCCGGGCCACCCGGATGGAAAGTGTCCCCCTCTGGAGAGAGGGGACGGGGTCTGCATGGTGCCAGGTCTGTCCTGGTCCCCGCACGGTGCCCTGCTGCAGCCACGGTCCTTGTGTCCCCAGGTGCCCCAACCTGGCCGTCCGGGAAGCTGATGAGGACGAGGAAGTGGACGATAACATCCCCGAGATGCCGTCACCCAAGAAGATGCTGCAGGGCAGGAAGAAGAAGCAGAACAAGAGCCGCATCTCCTGGGTGGGCGAGCCGATCAAGGTGAGGCTGGGCGGATGGAGCTGGGGCGCGCGGTCAGGTTGCACGGGGGCTCTGTTGCTCGTGGGGATTTAATAGCTCTCTCCGACCGTCCCGTGCTTCTGCAGAGCGATGGGAAGAAGGACTACTACCAGAGGGTGTGCATCGACTCGGAGACCCTGGAGGTGGGAGACTGTGTCTCCGTCAGCCCCGATGATCCCACCAAGCCCCTCTACCTCGCCAGGTTGGTCTCTGCTCGTGGTGGGGCTGATGCTGGCAATTAGGGAGCCCGAAATGCTCTCCTTAGCTCTGGCAAGGCTCGGAGCAACGCGGCCCTCTCCTGCTGCCCCATAACCCTGGCTCCTTCCCCCTCAGGGTGACTGCCATGTGGGAGGACAGCAGCGGGCAGATGTTCCACGCGCACTGGTTCTGCCCCGGCTCGGACACCGTCCTGGGGGCCACCTCTGACCCCCTGGAGCTCTTCTTGGTGGATGAATGCGAGGACATGCAGCTGTCCTACATCCACGGCAAAGTCAAAGTGATCTACAAGGCGCCCTCGGAGAACTGGTCCATGGAGGTGGGGGACAGCCCTGCAAACCCCGGCTGGCCCGAGGTGCCCGTGGCAGATGCAGCAGCCAGCAGAGAGGCAGCGGTGCCGATCCCTGTGAACACCTCTCTCCCAGCAGGGCGGGCTGGATATGGAGATCAAGATGGTGGAAGACGACGGGAGAACTTACTTCTACCAGATGTGGTACGACCAGGAGTACGCTCGGTTCGAGTCCCCGCCAAAAAGTCAGCCTACGGAGGACAACAAATACAAGTGAGTGTGAGCAGGGCAGCACGGAGGAGCCGCTCCTCGCCAGACCTGCTGTGCCCCAGCTGCAGCCTCTCGGCAGCACCCAAGCTGCCCGTCACCACGCTCCACTCTCCCTCTCCTGCAGGTTCTGCATGAGCTGCACACGTCTGGACGAGGTAAGGCACAAGGAGATACCCAAAGTGGCCGAGCCCCTGGAGGAAGGGGATGGGAAGATGTTCTACGCCATGGCCACCAAGAACGGAGTGCAGTACAGGGTAGGAGATGGCGTCTACCTCCTGCCAGAAGCCTTTTCCTTCAGGTTGGTGCTCGCAGGGGGCTGTAAGCACTTCTAAGGATGCTGTTCTGTCAAGCGTTAGGTAGCAGAGGATGTAGCGGTCTCTGGGTAGTGAATCCCACCCACGAACTAAGCAGCTATTGCCCTAATTTACGAAAGTTTAGCTTACAAGTAAAGGTACCTTTAACCCCAATTTCACCTGCCATCATTAAAAGGAGCGACTGATCGCTGAGCTGCTGTGTTTTGGCAGATGAATCAAAATCCTTTTGTGTATTGTTTTCCTTCAAAAGAAAGAGCTTGGGTGGATGAAAGAGGAGACAAGACCCTACCTGCTGCTTTGTAATTACGGGAAGAGAAATAGCAAACCTCTTTGGGAAGAGGGCTGGGGCAGCAATGTGCAGGCACCTTGCTCTGCAGCCGCGCACCCTTCTGGCCGCGTGTGCGTGCCGTTGTCTGGCCGTAAAACACCGCGGTGGCTCGGTGCCCACGCGGCAGCAGGGGGAGCAGAAGAAGTGGAAGCAGGCAGAGAAGCGGGAGGAGGATGCTCTGTGCTGCGTTATTTTGGGGGGGGGGGAGAGGGGTTCCCCAACCTGCCTCCCTCCCCTGCTCCCCAGCATGAAACCCGCCAGCCCGGCCAAGCGCCCCAAGAAGGAGGCGGTGGATGAGGAGCTGCACCCGGAGCACTACCGCAAGTACTCCGAGTACATCAAGGGCAGCAACCTGGATGCCCCCGACCCCTACCGCGTGGGCCGCATCAAGGAGATCTTCTGCAACATCCGCAGCAACGGCAAGCCCAACGAGGCTGACATCAAGCTGCGCATCTACAAGTTTTACAGGTGAGCGGGGCTGCGGCTCAGGTGCGCGGAGCTTCCCGGCGTTTCAGGTGCTGGGAAGAGCTCGGTGCCATCGGCACAAGGTCGTTGATCCCCGTCGTACCTTGAGCACCACTGCAGGGCCGGTTGGTGCAGCGTGGGCACCGTTCGAAGGGCTCTAGTGCCACCAGAGCGCTGCTGAGCCGTGCTGTCAGCGCCATCCCAGGGTGTGGGTGTTTACCCAAACATTTGCAGGCTCTTAGTCATCTCCCGCACACCACGGGGAGATGTCTGCGAAGAGCCTTGGCAGTGGCAGAGGAGCGTGCTAATGCTTGGATCGTGTGTTTTGAGCCTAGCAGCTCTGCTCGCTTCAGATCTCTTTGCCTTTAAATTTGCTTAACAGCACAGCGCTGGTTTTCCTGCTCTCCCCCAAGAAAACCCCAAAAGCTCCTTTTGGTATGAAACAAATCATCCCTTTGGTGCTGTGCCCAGGCTGTGCTAGCAAACGTGCAGTGGGAGGAAATAAACCCTCTTCTCTCCGGGGAGACGGAGCTGTGCAGCAGAGGAGCACCGGAGCCTGGGTTGGACCAGGGTTAGGGTATGCTCCAAGCGTTTCTCCTAACCAGGAGCTCTTTCTGCAGACCCGAGAACACGCACAAGTCCATGAAAGCCAGCTACCACGCAGACATCAACCTTCTGTACTGGAGCGACGAGGAGACAACCGTCGACTTCCGTGCTGTGCAGGGCCGCTGCACGGTGGTGTACGGGGAGGACCTGACCGAGAGCATCCAGGACTATTCCGCTGGTGGGCTTGACCGCTTCTACTTCTTAGAGGTGAGGAGCCTGTGGGAGCCAGGAGCTGAGACCTGGCCGTGTCCCCAGGGGACCTGAGCAGATGCACTGAGCTCTGTCTGTCCATGCAGGCTGTCCTGGTCTGTTTGGTAACGGCACCTTAGCTGGAAAAGCTCTTTGTGTTCAAGCGTCCCGAACTTGTTCTCTCCCCAGGCTTACAATGCAAAAACCAAGAGCTTTGAAGATCCTCCCAACCACGCACGGAGCTCCGGCAATAAAGGGAAGGGGAAGGGGAAAGGGAAAGGTAAGTGTCTAGGGGAGCGGTGGCGGGTTGGTGAACCGGTTCGCGTCTGCCGTTAGGCGCTGCAGAGCGGAGATAAGACCGGCCACCAGCCAGATGTTTTCTGTGCTCTTCTCCCGCTCTGGTGCTCTTGCAGGGTGCTGCTCTGCGGTCTGCGGCTCTGTTCTTAAGGGACAGCTGTGCAATACCCAATCTCTTTGAAATAAACCTCGCAGCAACAGCACCTGGCCCATCTTGAAGTTTTTTACTTGCTGACAGCCCTCTGCCAAGGCTCGCTGCTCTGTAGCGTAGGGCTTTGTACCCTGCCAACGCGGGGAGCTGCTCTGCGAGTTCCCGCTGCTCTGGTCTGACCCACTGAAACTGTCCGACTGCGTCCACGGGCTGTTGGACGGAAAGGGATCGCACAGGGAAAGACGAGAGGCTTTCCTTCCAAATGCAAGGGCGTATTCTGGCAGTGGTGGTGAAACAATTATGGGTAGAAAGGTGCTTTAAGTTGATGTTTTAACTGCTGCGGAGGAGGGCAGAAGAATTTGCCTCGTAAGCACTAAGAGGAGGAAATGACTTTGCCTTTTGATGTGAGCGGGGCTCTGTTTGCAGGCAAAGGCAAAGGGAAGTCATCTGTGACCTGCGAGCAGAGCGAGCAGGAGCCAGCAGAGCTGAAGCTGCCCAAGCTGCGCACCCTGGATGTGTTCTCTGGCTGCGGAGGGCTGTCTGAGGGCTTCCACCAGGCAGGTGAGCGGCAGAGCAGTGGGAATCGGCGCTGGCCACCTTGCTGCTAGTTTCCTCCGTCCCTTATCCTGGGAGCCGTGTACGGCACAGAGCGTGTGCCGGATTGGGGAGTCCGAACCGGTGCTCTGCTCATCCATGCAAGACCAAGACGCTCTGCGTCGTCTCCCCAGGCGTATCAGAGACGCTGTGGGCCATCGAGATGTGGGAGCCAGCTGCCCAGGCCTTCCGGCTGAACAATCCCGGCAGCACCGTCTTCACGGAGGACTGCAACGTCCTGCTGAAGCTGGTCATGTCTGGCGAGAAAACCAACTCGCTGGGGCAGAAGCTGCCACAGAAGGGGGATGTGGAGATGCTGTGTGGCGGCCCCCCATGCCAGGGCTTTAGCGGCATGAACCGCTTCAACTCCCGCACGTACTCCAAGTTCAAGAATTCCCTAGTGGTTTCTTTCCTCAGGTAAGGAGGCGGTGGGACACGGGCTCGTCCGCAGGAGCCCGGCCTCAACCATTGCTCCATCCTTGCTCACGGGTCCCTCTCCCTCCTGGCAGCTACTGCGACTACTACCGGCCGCGGTTCTTTCTGCTGGAGAATGTCAGGAACTTTGTGTCCTTCAAGCGCTCCATGGTGTTGAAGCTCACCCTGCGCTGCCTCGTCCGCATGGGTTACCAGTGCACCTTCGGGGTCCTGCAGGTTGGTTTGGGGCAGGAACATGGCAGAAACTGTGCACGCACCCTGAGGCAGCTAATCAGAGCAAAAACCCTTCGACTCCAGCCTGGCTCTGCCGTGAACCATCCCATCCAAAGTGTTGCTGTTTGAGCTGTTTGGTTTCCTTCATTTCTCCATGGTAGAGGGAACTTTCCCAGCTTTTCAAGGGTGCAAACAGGACGGGGATTGCCAGACCCTGTTGGTGTCCCCTCAGGAGTGTCCCTTCCTTCCCAGGCTGGCCAATACGGCGTGGCCCAGACGCGGCGGAGAGCCATTGTCCTTGCTGCGGCTCCCGGTGAGAAGCTGCCCATGTTCCCCGAGCCCCTGCACGTGTTCGCACCCCGTGCCTGTCAGCTGAGCGTGGTGGTGGACGACAAGAAGTTCGTTAGCAATATCACCCGGTGAGCCTTCGGAGCGGTGCCGGGGCTGTCGAGGGGCAGGGCGAGGTCTCGGCCGCTCATGGCTTGCTCCTTCCTGGCAGGACGTACTCCGGCCCCTTCCGCACCATCACGGTGCGGGACACCATGTCCGACCTGCCGGAGATCCGGAACGGTGCCTCCGCCCTGGAGATCTCCTACAATGGGGAGCCCCAGTCCTGGTTCCAGCGGCAGATCCGGGGCTCCCAGTACCAGCCCATCCTCAGGGATCATATCTGCAAGGTACATGGGGCGGGTGACACTGCGCTAGCACCCTCCAGACCCAGAGGTTAGGGCAGGGATGTTTTGTGGGTGCTGTGCAAACAGGGTGAGAGGGACCATCCCCAAGCAGTCCCTGTGTGTTTATCCCAAGACTTTGTGATTTGAGAGGAAAAATGAGGGTGTGGAGCTGCTGGGATCTCTCTCTTGGCTTCTCGCAGCGTTCTCCAGATAGGAATGGGGCCACGATCCTGCTGCTGAGCTGACCCGTGTCCCTCTGCGTCCCTGGCCCTGCCACCGAGTGCCGGGGTGGTCTCTGATGGCAGGAGGTGACAGCAGGCTTGGCGTTTGCAGGACATGAGCGCCCTGGTCGCAGCGCGGATGAGACACATCCCCCTGGCCCCCGGCTCTGACTGGCGCGACCTGCCCAACATCGAGGTGCGGCTGTCGGATGGCACAACCACGCGCAAGCTGCGGTACACGCACCATGAGAAGAAGAACGGCCGCAGCAGCTCCGGTGCGCTGCGGGGCGTCTGCTCCTGCGCAGAAGGTAGGTGTCAGGTCCCCAAAACGGTCTCCTGTTGCTGCCCATGGACCGGGAGATGTTCTGCACCTGCATGGTTGGACAGAGGGGTTAATTGCCATGGAACAACTCCACCGCTAACCTTGTTAATTAGGGTTAGGTAATTAAGCCCAGCACCCACATGCGTGGATCCCATCCCACGGACATCATCCTGGTATCCCCGTCCCTGCAGAACAAGCTGCTCCCTGCTCTGCTGTTCGTGTAAATGCTTGCAAAAACACTTTTCCCTCTGCAGCTTGAATGTATAAAATAATGCCTTTTACTCATCTTGCTTCAGCTGTTATTTGTTTTTTTAAACCACCTGGGTGCACATTTCCCAACCTGCTCTATGAGCTTTGATTCTTTAATTTCATCTGCTGCAGCCAGCGAAGTTATTTCATTTCCAATCTTTCAAAAGACGTGGATGTGTTCCTCAAACACTTATTTATTTATTAGTGCTGGCATTTACGAGGCCGCCGCTGCCTCTGATGGGAGCTGCTTGAGTGGCGTTTTGCAGCGAGCTATGATAAAATACGATAAAAGTTTAATTGGGCTGG
The DNA here is from genome assembly GCA_013399475.1 of Chauna torquata. NCBI lineage: Eukaryota > Metazoa > Chordata > Aves > Anseriformes > Anhimidae > Chauna > Chauna torquata. The sequence continues at coordinate 9,292 of VXAL01001400.1, read as the reverse complement.
TGGCGCACGCGGCCCCATCCCGACCGCAAGGGGCTTGGGGAGAGAAAAGCTCATTAATAGCATTTGCTGTTTCTTTTTTTTTTTTTTTTTTTCCTTTGGACAATTCCTCCCCATCTCCCCCAGGGAAGCCCTGCGACCCTGCAGACCGGCAATTCAACACCCTCATCCCCTGGTGCCTGCCCCACACCGGCAACCGGCACAACCACTGGGCCGGGCTCTACGGGCGGCTGGAGTGGGATGGCTTCTTCAGCACCACCGTCACCAACCCTGAGCCCATGGGCAAGCAGGTGGGTGCCGCCGGATCCGGCCCCCCAAGCAAAGTGTGGCCCCCTTGCTCTTTCTTCAGCTGCTCTCATTGCTGCCGCAGGGCCGGGTGCTGCACCCTGAGCAGCACCGGGTGGTGAGCGTGAGGGAGTGCGCCCGCTCCCAGGGCTTCCCCGATACCTACCGGCTCTTCGGAAACATCCTCGACAAGCACAGACAGGTGAAGCGCGGCCGCTTGCGTGCAGCCCCGCGGTGCTGCTGAGCCCGCGCGAGCGTAACCCTACCTCTGTCGCAGGTCGGTAACGCAGTGCCTCCTCCTCTAGCCAAAGCCATCGGGCTGGAGATCAAGTCGTGCGTGTTGGCGAAGCTGAGGGAAGACACCGCGGGTAGGTCCGGGCCAGCGGTTCCTACGCCTGTTGGGAGGCAGAGAGGGTTAGAACCAGGGGGTCCCGCTCGTTTAAAGCCCCCAGGGCCCTGCGGATGGGGCTGGGGGCTCGGGGGGGTGACGCCGCCATCGCCCACCTCCTCTCCCCACAGCGACCAGTGCCCCGGAGAAGATGGAAACCATGGAACCGGCTGAATGATGCGCCTCCGGCACCAGGACTCCCAAACATGCACTGATTTTATTTTATCCCCTTTTATTTTTTTTTTTATTTTTTATTTTTTTGTTTGGTTTTTTTTGGTTCGTTTTTGTTTTTAAAATTCTCGGTCCGTGGGACCCTCCCTGCGGCTGTGTTCGTGCCCGTGTCTCCCCTCCGCCGCTGTCTGAGATGGTCAAACTCCACTACCGCCCTGGCACCCCCGGTGCAGCCCGCCCCCGGCCCCGGCAGGGTCTCCACGGGGCCCCCAGCACCTCGGCGGGACCTCTTGGTCCCGGCCCTGCCCCGGCCCCCCGCTCCTTCCCCCGTTTTTATGCCGCATTGTATTGAAAATAATCGGCCGCTTTGTACAAGTGGGAATTGATACTTTATGTAGTTTTTATATGTTGTAATATTTCTTCAAATAAATCTCTCCTATAAATTATAGCTCCCCGCCCCGCGCGGCCTTTCTCGAGCCCGCAGGCTGCGGGGGCGCTGTAGGCCTCGGCCCCGCGGGGGCGTTGCTTGGCAACCGCCTCCCGGCATGCCGCACGGTCAGGCCTGCCCCGCCCCTTCCGGGCCTCGGTGCCGGAAGTGGGGCTAGACTGCCGGAAGTGAAGCGCCTCCTTCCGTTCGGGACGCGTGAGGGCGGCGGCAGCGCGATGCCGACTGGCGACTACGAGTGAGGGACCGGGCCGGGACCGGGGCCTTGCGGGGCCCCAGGGTTGGGCCCGGGGAGCGGGTCTGGGCCGCGGTGGGGAAAGGCCGCAGCGCCGGGATGAAGAAGGCCTTGGTGGGGATCGGGGCCCAGCCCGGGCTGAGAGGGGCCGGGGCTTGCACGCCGCCGGCAGAGCCCGAGCGCGGGGCTCAGAGGCCTCCGTGGGACCCGGGTGCGAGGCCTGGGGGCCCGGTGCGGAGGGGAGAGCCGGGACCGGCGTGGGGGCGAGGGTCTGAAGCTCTGTTGTCTCTGCAGCTCGAAGCCCAGCTGGGCAGACCAGGTGGAAGAGGAGGGTGGAGAAGACGGTGAGTGACTCGTGCCGCAGGCAGCTTCCCTGTCCTTTCCCTGGTGCTCCACCTCTCTCCTGCGTGTAGCCGGGGATTTTTTCTCAAGACAAAGAGCGGCTGCTGCACCTAAAATAGCCCTCAGATGGGTCTGCTTTTGGTTCAGGGCCTCAGAAGAGGCTTCTAGGACTGATCCGTGAGAGCAGTCTGTGCCTGATATAGAAGAAGGAGCAGGACCTCTCTCACCACTCTTATTTCACCCATTTTGGGGGCTGAGGAAGCCCATTGGCTGCTATTTTGAAATCTTTTGGCCTTTTTTGCAGCCAGGAGAGAGAGCAGGGCTCCTCTCCTCCCTGCTGGGAGAGGCTATGCCTCCCAGGACCGCACAAGAACAGTGACTGGGCTGTGGGGTTTCTCTGCCATGCTTGCCCTAGACCCTCGCAGGGATGATTCTCCGCTTCTCTTTTTGCAGACAAATGCATCACCAGCGAGCTGCTGAAGGACATTCCCCTCACGGGGGTGCTGGGGGGGAGCCTGAGTGCTGAGGCCGAGCTGCTGAAGGGAGGTAAGAGCTGCACTAGAGCCCGGGAGGCGGCTTTTCTGCCATTAAATCCACACGGGCAGCCCCATCACTGCCTCTCTTCATTGCAGGCCCACTCCCCTCTCCAAAGGAGCTCATCAATGGGAACATCAAGACCATCACGGAGTATCGCGAGGAGGAGGATGGGCGGAAGGTGAAGGTGAGCAGTGCCTGGGGCTGCTGGTTCAGCCTCTCCAGGCTGAACCTGCTGCCACCCTCCCCAGGAGAGCAGAGCCAAGGGGGCTGCTCCTGCCAGCTTGGTATTTGTGAGCTTGTTTGCCATGCTCTCGTTGTTTCTCGTGGGCGTTGATCGTCTCTGTTACGCTTTTACAGATCATCCGCACCTTCCGCATCGAAACTAGGAAGGCCTCCAAGGCAGTGGCTCGTCGGAAGGTGAGCGTTTTTCGTGTTAAGGGTAACAGTGGGACGGCTTTCCTTCTGCAGAGAGGGAGAAATGGAAGGCAGTGCTCCAGCAGACGCTGCTTCATTTCCTAGCCCTCTTCTTCTGCGTGCTTGTTTTCCTTCTCTCTCTCAAAACCCCTTGGTGGGGGCCATTTTCCATCCCGCTTGCTGCCTCTGCGTTCAGTGCAGCTGGGGCTGCCCTTGAGAAGGCGCCGTGAGTGCGAGGCTCCCCTGTCCCCCTTTCCTGAACGGCCTCGTTTCTCCCTAGAACTGGAAGAAATTTGGCAACTCGGAGTTTGACGCCCCTGGTCCGAACGTGGCCACCACCACCGTGAGCGACGACGTCTTCATGACGTTCATCACGAGCAAGGAGGTGAGGCTGGGGGGCCAGGGGGAGCCCCCGGCAGGGGCCGCACGGTGCTGAGCGCTCTCCCTGTGCCCAGGACCTCAACTGCCAAGAGGAAGAGGACCCCATGAACAAGCTGAAGGGGCAGAAGATCGTCTCGTGCCGCATCTGCAAGGGCGACCACTGGACCACGCGCTGCCCCTACAAGGACACCCTGGGGCCGATGCAGAAGGAGCTGGCCGAACAGCTGGGGCTGTCCACAGGCGAGAAGGAGAAGCTGCCCGGAGGTACCGCACCCCGATATCCTTCAGCGGGGTGCCCCCCTGCCCACGTCTGGGGGCGGCCACGGCTTCACCATCGCCTTTTCTGCCTACAGAGCCGGAGCCGGTGCAGGCTCAGCAGAGCAAGACGGGCAAGTACGTGCCGCCCAGCCTGAGGGACGGAGCCAGCCGCCGCGGGGAGTCCATGCAGCCCAACCGCAGGGGTAAGGCTTGTCCTCGGCTGCGTGTGACGCCGTGTTTCTACGGCGTCCTGCCGGCGGCCCTGACCATCCCGTCCTCCCGCAGCCGACGACAATGCCACCATCCGTGTCACCAACCTGTCCGAGGACACGCGTGAGACCGACCTGCAGGAGCTGTTCCGCCCCTTTGGCTCCATTTCTAGGATCTACCTGGCTAAGGACAAGACCACGGGGCAGTCCAAGGTGGGCATTTCCTCAGGCTCTCGGGGGGGCCTCTGGGGGGACACCCCGCTTCTCCTCACCCCCTCGCTTTCCTCCCACTCCAGGGTTTTGCCTTCATCAGCTTTCACCGCCGGGAGGATGCGGCCCGTGCTATTGCTGGGGTGTCTGGATTTGGCTACGACCACCTGATCCTCAACGTGGAATGGGCCAAGTGAGTGCAGGGAGGGTGCTGGGGGGGAACCCATGGGTGCTGGGGGGAACCCACGGGTGCTGGGGGCTTGCATGTGGCTGCTCCTCTTCTTACCACAGCTCTTCCTCCGCAGACCCTCCACCAACTGAACCCACTGCCGCCAGCTCCCCGCCGAGAGCGGTCGGTGCCTCTAAATAAAGACGCCCGGTCTGGTATGCACAAAGGTGTCAGTCTGAGCTGCGGAAGGATGGTCAGGAACATCCCCATCGCGTGCCGGAGGTGGCACACGCAGGGCTGGGGTTGTCCCCCCAAAACTGCCACCGTGCTGGGGCTGGCAGCATCACGGGGAAGGACACAGCACCGCTGTTCCCACGTTTTCCAGGTTTTTAGCTAGCAAAAAGCAGTTTTGCCCAAAATGTTGTGACACAAGGCTGCACTTGTGCTTTAAGCTTTAATCTCCCACGTTACCGCCCTCTCCCAGCAGGGAGCGCGTGCTCGGGGGCCAGGCAGTGCCCTGCCGCGGGGCTGTGCCGCCACTTCGGGCCCCCGCCGCGCTCCTAAGCTGCCACCTGCAGCTCCACGTGCTCGCCTCGCTCCCCGTCCGCAGCCCTGCAGCAGCAGCAGCAGCTCTGCATGCTGTCAGCCAGCGCGGCGTAGAGCAGCGGGTGCAGGCAGATGTTGAGGTTGACGAGGATTTTGCAGACCTGGGCGGTGGCGTGGATGGCCCGGGAGACGGCGCAATCCTCCAGGGCCGGCCGTAGCTGGCGGCGCCACAGGTTGAGGTTGCGGAAGATGTGGTAGGGCAGGTAGGAGAAGGCGTACAGGGCCACCCCGGCCCCCACCAGCAGCCCGACCTTCCGTTTCTCTGTCGGGCTGAGGTGAGGGTTGCGGAAAACGGTGTAGACGATGGTGGCATAGCAGAAGGCGGTGAGCAGGAAGGGCAGCCCGCAGCCCAGCGCTGCCAGCAGCAGGCTGTAGGGGTAGAAACGGGGCAGCTGCTGCAGGGACGCGCTCCCCAGGCACTCGACGGTGCCCGCCTCCTCCTGCAGCTCTGAGAAGAAAAGCGTGGGCGCCGAGAGCCCCCCGGCCAGCAGCCAGACCGCTGCGCTCAGCGCCTTGGCGTGGTGGGGCTGCAGCCGCCCGTGCACCTGCAGCGGGTAGACGATGCCCAGGTAGCGGTTGAGGCTGATGCAGGTGACGAAGAAGATGCTGCCGTAGAGGTTGCAGTTGAAGAGGAAGCGCTCCAGCTTGCAGAGGGCCAGCCCGTAGCTCCAGCGCTTGGGCGGGTGGTAGTACGCCGCCAGGGCGGGCAGCGACAGCGAGTAGAGCGTGCCGCTGACGGCCAGGTGGAAGGAATAAATGATGCCCGTGTGCCAGGAGCGCTCGTGCACAAGGAAGCGGTAGATGGTGAAAGCGTTGCCCACCAGCGCGGGAGGGAACTGTGCCACCAGCACCGGCCACAGCACCTCCTGGAAGCTGCTGAAGTTGCTGCAGCGGCTGCTGGCGGTGGCATTGTCCATCCCGGGGGGGCTCCTGACGTCCCCCGCGTCGGTGGCTGTGGGCAGGGGGACAGCTTTAGGGCCGCGGCGGTGCTGCCGCTAACCCGGTGCGTGCAGAGCGGAGGTGGAGCAGGGAGGCTCAGCGAGCCTCAGCGTCTTGCGGGGACTGTGGTGGGGACAGAATGTGTCCCCCCATCCCCTCCACACCCTGATGACCGAGTGGGGGGGCTGCGCTTCCCCCCCAGCAGCCCCCCTGTTCGACCCACTCACCCCCTCTTGGCTCCACGCTTGCTCCCCACGCTCACCGTCCCCTCCGAGAGCTGCTCCTGTCCCTTCGCAGCAGCGGCGCGGTGTGACTGGACCCTGCCCCGTGCTGGGGACAGCATGGGCGAGAGCGTGCTCTGCGCCTCCCAGCCCCACCAGGCGCCGTCCCCACAGAAATTGGGCAAGGAAGGGCACTTCCCCTTCTCAAGTTGCCTCAAGCCCTGGCCGTGAAGGCACTGTCCCCTTCCTGCCAGCGCAGGCGGACGAAGCTCAGCTTCCGCCCAGTTAAATCGGGGCACTGTGACCGCAGCGCGGGGGCTCATCGCCAAAAGCTGAGCGTGACGCTGAAAAGGCTGCTGCGCAGGACGCGTCTCTCCCCCTCCTACGCCCAGCACAGCCACACGCAGTTGTTCTAAGAGTGTATTGCACAGGAGCCGAAGCGGGCCCTCCCGGCGCCTGCTTCCCTTTTCCCCCCAGTCTGTGCGCGTGGCAGACAGCCGGTGCCTCAGCACTTCCCCTTCTTGGCGTGCCCGGGCCGCCTGAAAATGGTTTTTCTCTTTGCCAGCAGCTTCCCTCGCCCCCTGGGGCCATGACTCCGTCCCTGCCGATTCGGGCGCGTGGTTCCTTGTCCCGGCTTTCGGCCGGCTGCTCCCTGCGGCCGTTTCGTCCCGCCACGGGGCAGCGAGTCCGTCTGGGCCGGGCCCCCCTTTCGCGGCTTCCCCGGTGCCGCAGGGTGAGGTTTCGGGGCGCTGGGCTGCTCTGGCCGGCTGCGCCGCCGTCGTTTCCGCGGCACAGCAGTGCCTGAGTGGCCTCGCGTCCTCTTGGTGCGGTTGGGGAAGAGATCTGGGGAGGCAGATGCAAAAAAAAGAGGTTTGGCGGGGCAGAGGGGAGACAGCGGTGTGGCGTTGGCGCTGACGGAGGTGTCAGTGCGTTTACTTTGAACCGAGATCACGGAGAGCTCAGGGTTTTCGCTTCATCAGCCACACAGAGAGAGGAGAGAGGGGCTGAGCCTCGTCCCCTCGCGACTTACCTTCGTCGGGCTCCTCGCCCACCTCCTGCCGGTAATACTCGGCATCGCTCTCGTCTGACTGGTGGGCCGTATCCTGCTGCTCCGGCGCCCCGGGGTCCTCAGCGTCGCTGTCGCCATCCCGCTGCCGCTTCCTCCGGATCCCCGCCAGGCTCTTCTCCCTGCGGTGCCAGTGTCAGCCTCTGCCCGGCCTCCGCTCCCCCATCGCCCACCCACCGCCCTCCTCACCGGTGAGCCTCCCGCTGCCGCCGCTTGCGCTCCACAGCCGCCTCCTGCTGCTGGCGCCGCTCCGTCTTCAGCCGCAGCTTCGCCTCCTTGCGCGCCAGGATCTCCTGCACCTCTGCCTCCGTTTTGTGAACTGGAAGGGGAAAAAACGGAGGCTGAGGCACCGGCCCGAGCCCCCCGCATCGGTGGCTTAGCGGGGATGACCCGGTGGCGCTTACTGAAGCTGTGGTAGAGCACGTTGCCCTGCGCCAAGCCTTCCTCCACCTTGACGAGCTGCAGGGTCATGCGGGGCCCGATCTATGGGAATTGGGTGCAGAGAGCCCGCTCAGCTCGGAGCTCCCCGTGCAGACCGGGGGCAACCGCAGCCTCCACACCCCCGCCCATGGGACGGACACGTCCCCCCACGGACCTCGGTGAGGCGCACGGCGCTCTGCTGCGCCTTCATGTTCCCCCGGCCGGCGTAGGCTTGTGGAAGCTCCAGGATGTTGTGGGTCCCGTCCTGCTCGGCCTCGCTCTCCGACAGGTTGATGTCTCTGCCGAGGGAGAAAGGCGCGTTGGGGATGGGCAGGAGACGCTGCCGAGCCCTTCGCCCCGCACGCACTTCACCAGCAGCTCGCTGATGTCTTCCAGACGGCTCATGTTGGGGAATTTCTCCTGCAGCAGCTTCTTCAGGCCCTTGCTCACACCCACAGGCACCACCTTCACGCTGCTGCAGGGTGAGGAGGAGGAAGAGGTCAGCAGGGCCAGGCAACGAGGCAACAGAAGGGGGAAAAAAGCACTTTCAGACGCAAGGTGCGATGCTCACTAGTGTCGGAAGTCAAGGAGCTGCGTCTCCGCGTCGTAGCTGACAAGCAAACACCTCTTGATGCTGTTGAGGTTGACCTGCGGACAGAGGAGGAGGTAGGACCGGAATCGAGCCCCGTGGCAGCCCGGGGCTGGGCTCGCCTCACCTTGTGGACGTTGATGGAAGGGAACATGTTCTGGAACATGCTGGCCATCAGCTTGACGTGGATCTGCTGGAGGCCGAAGTTGCTGAGCACCAGCAGCGGGTGGTGGGTGAACTGCTGCTCATGCATGCGATGCCGCTTGAGGGACGAGACCACGTCCTTGATCAGCGAGTACTGCGGGGACAGGGGACGGGACGGGGGTGAGGCACTGCTCCCCGTGCTGGCGGGGACGGGACGGATCCGGTTCCTGCGGGCGCCTACCTCTGTCACCTTGAACGTCAGCGTCGGGCCACCAGGCAGCCGAAACAGCTTCTGCAGGAGAAAGGGCAGCGCTGAGCGCGTGGGGAAAGCCACCGCCGTTCCCCTGTGGGCGAGCGCTGCAGCTGCGTCAGTGCGTTTACTTTGTACAAAATCAGCGCGCAAACTCAGTGAGGTTTTGTCATCATCTGCATCTGCGAGAAGAGGGAGGAAGCCCCCCAAAATACTGCGGTGCTTTCGCAGCAGCTACTCACGAAATTGACGCTGGAAGACGATTTGCTGAAGACCAAGAAATGCGTCACCCCCAGGGGCCCAGCCACGGCCACGAAATCTTTCATGGAGTTTTTCTTCCGGACCTGCAAAGAGGAAACAGGTGAGCCCCTGAGATCGATCACCTGAACCAAGCCGCTGAGCTGCACCAGCCCCTGGCTCCTGCTGGGCCCAGATCCGGAGAAGATCCGTCCCCACGCTCACCTTGAGGGCCCGGGCGGTGTAGGGCTCCATCACCTTGCGCACGTCCAGGATCAGCTGCCGCACGTTCTTGCCCACGCGGCCACGGTGGAAGACGAAGGAGTGGGGGACGGTGCCGAACTCCTGCTGCGCCTGCTGCAGCGCGGCCGCCCGCTCCTTCTTCTGGTTCTTGGTCTGCGGTGGCAGCAGCGGTCAGGACTGGGAAGGGCGGGGAGAGGGGACGCATCCCTACCCGGGACCCCCCAACCGCCCCACGTGCCTCCGGGACGGCGCCCAGTCACAGCAGTGCTCTGGCCCCGGTCCCCTTCCCCAGGTGCAGGGTTCCCGAGGCCTGGCCCCGGTCCCCCTCCCCGGGTCGGGGGTTCCTGAGGCCCGGTTGCGAGGCCCAGCCCCGGTCCTTTCCCCGGGCCCGGGGTTCCCAAGGCCCAGGCCCGGTCCCTTCCCCGGGTGCGGGGTTCCCGAGGCCCAGGCCCGGTCCTTTCCCCGGGCCCGGGGTTCCCAAGGCCCAGGCCCAGTCCTTTCCCCGGGCCCGGTGTTCCCGAGGCCCGGGTCCGGTT
>VXAL01001358.1:31067-47584 GCA_013399475.1 Chauna torquata | reverse complement strand
AAAAAAAAAAAAAAAAAAGCTGTTGTTAGAAATCTACAGATTTTATCCAAAGCTCCATATTTATAGTTTCAAGGATCAAGGCCAAATCTTAAAGCCTCGGAAGCTGGACTCTCTGTCCCCTCTTAGCTTTAGGGACATGAGAGCCTGTGAAGACAGAACATGTAAGTAAAGCAGGCACTCGTTGACTGAATTGGCTGGACAGAACAAAGGCAGAGACAAGAACAGCAAGACAGCAACAAATGCTCTCCACTAATGTACCAGTGAATGTTTTACATATAACAGTGAATCCAAATAATGCAAAACCTGAAGTGACTGATCATGGGACACATACTTTTAGGCTTTATTTTGGAACAGCAAAGGAAGAAAATATAACAATCAAGGGTTTTCTTCAACAGAGAGTGTTTTTGTTGTGTATGAGACCCATTTCCAACCCTTCATTCTTACTGCTTAACCAGTAAAAGAAAAAAAAAATACAGTAAAAGCTAGAATCATATAGCATTAAAAGATAAAGAATGCAGAAACAAGGAAGTAAGCCTAAAGAAACGTTATCATACAAAGTAAATTTCTCTTTTATTTTTTTAGCTGTTTTTGTCCCAAATAAAGCATAATTTTACTTGGATGGAAATATGCTTAATGTTTCTTTTCTTTTCTTTTCTTTTCTTTTCTTTTCTTTTCTTTTCTTTTCTTTTCTTTTCTTTTCTTTTCTTTTCTTTTCTTTTCTTTTTTCTCTTTCCTTCCCTTCCCTTCCCTTTCGTTTACTTTTCTACACCTCATTGAAATCTGTTTCAAGTCTTCTCCTCTGCTATTTTTTTCTTGTTACTCTGGGGAGAAGAAATTGTTTTTAACAAGCCAAGATGTTGGGATGACATAATTACAAATAACTATCTGCTTGGGGAAAAAAAAATAATAATGAAAGAAAAAAAAAAAAAAACAGAAAAGTTGTTAAGAGTTTAAGTTATATAAAAAGAGTACAATTATTATTTCAGATTACATTCAGTACAAAAAAAAAGAAAAAAACACTGACACAAAGAAAGCAAATAAACAAAAAACCTCTGTGTTCACATGTCATCAAGGACAAGAACTGGATTGTCTCATTTGAAGGCACACTGAAACATTAACACGGTACAATGAGAATAATTTTTTAATTATGTCAGTGAACCAACAGACCAGCTGCTAACCTAGAAACTATGTTGTCCCACAGACAAACGTGATCTATACGGAAAAATACTTCACTAAACTCTGTCTCCTGTGATTTTGTGCTCCTCAAGACATTTGTGTTTGTCAGCACATACAGCTTATTCAATCTCTTTCAGTCTGTTTCTTAATCATGTGAATTTTTGTGGATGACCTGACTGGACCACTTAGTCCTCCTGTCCTGCAATCAAATCAGGGCAAGAAGATGATATTTAGACAACTGTGATCAAAATATTCTCAGTCTGATCAAAAATCCCATTCATCATGTCTGTGCTTTTGCCTACTTGTGGACTACATAGAGAATGTACCATTCTTGTCCTCTTGACAGAGGCTTCAGTGTGCAAGATGACAATGTCACAAAATCAGAGATTGATTGTCAGTGGCAGTGAAGTGCATTGAGAAGAAGAAAAGCACCCAGTAGTCCTCTCTACACTGCCATCGTAAATAAACTCTTATTTAACCTTTGGGAGCAAATAGCATATGCATTAAAAATATAAGCCATCTGTGGAAAAAACATACTTAGTAGACATATAAATGTATTTGAAAATATGCCTCTTACTCCTTTAAATATTTTAAGTGTCCTGCAAATGCTAACTAGTCTCCATTTTACTAGGTAATTTCCTGGATTAAAGATTGAGCTATTTAAATTGCTAATCCCCAGTATTAACAAAAGACTGCTTCTGTCTTTTTTTCTGAAATGTTGATATATCAAATTCTGTTCCTTCTTTTCACTCATCTTCTAAATAAGTTAGATTTTTAAAGTTCATTTCAAGCGTGTCTTTATGCAAATGATTTTCTAAAAGGCTGCAAAATATATCATCTTCTCGAATCCCTTGTATTCATTGGAGAAGATATGACCCATCTACTGTTCAGATTTTACTGTCAGACATGGATTGTAGACTGACTCTGTTTCCTCTCCCCTTCATCCCTTTCTCCTCCACAAAACCCTCAAAGAATCTGGGGATTTGACTACCTACATGGGCAGAAGTATCTATTCCATTAGTTTAGTATGAAACTCATGAGTAATCAAATGCATCCATCTACAGCTTCCAAGCCTCCCTGGGATAAATTGATCTATCTCCACTGATGGCTAGATGGATATGCCAATTTTTCTTTGGGAGGTGAGCTGAGAAAAAGAACGTTATGCTGGTTCACACAAAGGTTGACATCGCTTCTTTTTCTCCCTAACCGCCAGTGTCTTTCAGAAAGGCTAAATCATTCTCTGCTTACCCTGACAAATGGAAAATAACTTCTATTCACTAGTCGATAAGGCTAGCTCAAGGTACCATGCCCTTACATCTTTATCGCTACTTGTTATTCTTCTTAGCAGAGTAGCCATTCATAGTTAACATCTTTGCTTCTGTAATCCGTTATACCAGGAGTAATGAAAGTATTGAACCCAAAACTTGTTGCCTAGCACCGTCTGTAGACCCACTGGTTTTCAACAAGATTACTACAAGCTACATGTTCAGCTTCTTGAATCTGACGTAGTTCAAGTGAAGCCCAAGGTGGTGGGTCAGTTTACAGCAGTTGACTTTTTTTCAGTAAAAATGTGATCCTGCAAGTGTTTCCAAATCCAGGTGCAATGTCACTACTTGTACATTTACATTAACAGGGAAACAGGATCAGAAATGATTAGGCTGATAGAGCTACCCACACTGCCTATAACAGCAACGTCATTGACAGAAAATGACAGAAAATGAATGTCTCACACTTACTTGGCAAATTCAAGAGAAGCCCCTGGAGATTTGGTACAAAATGCAAGTTTAACTGGCAATTACATTGATGAATACGTTAACCATTAATAAAGCAGAAGAAACCACTATAGAACAATTATTTTTCAGACACCCTGTTTCCAAGGCATTTGAGATGCATAAACAACAGACTTTGTAACCACCCCCTACTAGCCAGGCTCAGATCGCACAGGTAGCTCAGGGGGAGGGCTCCACGGATGGGTACTTTATGTTTTCCAGCTGAGTGAATAGGGGTAAAAAGAGAGCTGGAGAGCTGGACTCCAGTGCCCCAGCACATCAGGCACAATACCAGGGCGAGCAGGACACCCTGGAGGAGAGGCCAAGTTACTCTTTTCTTTTCCTCAACCATCCCTCCATCAAGGAAGAATCGAGCCCTAGAATAATGCAAATAGAGTGTGAAGAGAACAAAACGCAGAAGCAGAGCCAGAAATGAGAGAATGAACAATTAGCCAGCACTGTGACAAAATAATAATAATAATAATAATAAATCACTAATATTACTGAGCAATGCTGTGGCAGAGGCAGGGCTGTAATATATGTAATATATGTAATATAATCACTAATATTACTGAGCAATGCTGTGGCAGAGGCAGGGCTGTAATATATGTAATATATGTAATATATGTAATATACATATATACATATGTAGTATGTAATATAGTATTTGGATTACAGCCCTCTTCCTGAGGTTTCCTTCATACACTAGGTAAATCCTTCTGAGCAGCATCTGCTGGTGCTCCTTAAATGCCTTCAAAGTGCAATGGGCACTGCTGAGATTTCTTCACCCAGCATTTCATTCAAGATCCCCTCTTCTATCCCCTGGTTTCACTAGAGTGTCCTGAGAAATCATTCAGACTTGGGCTGTGGTCCTGCCTCTCTTCCAAACCCAACTCAACTTCTCTTATTTTTGGTCAGCCCAGAAAGTCCCTTTATCAGCATCATTCAAAGGTCTGTGTTTCCCACTTCTGCAAGCAGGGAGGCAGAAGTCCTGCAGGCTGCAGCCTCTCTTATTACAGAAGCCAGAAAAAGGCATCCTGTGGGAAAAAATAAATAGCCTGACAGCATGTTATTAATCAGAAACACTCATACTGGTGATCTTTAATACCTGAACACTTTGTTATGCAACGTCAGTGTTTTCTCTAGATAGAAGCAGGCTGGCCCTCAGATGGTCCAGAAGCAGAGCTCAGCACAGGCACTACAGCTGCCCTAAAAATAGCAGCTGTAGCCAGTCATCAACATCTGAGGAAAAATGAGTGGAGGGAGGGTGACACACATGTGCAGCCAAGGGAGATCAGAGGTATTCATATGCACTGCAATGAAGTCCTAAGCTCAGTGGTGCTCTGCACTCACCTCATTCCTCTTCATCCTTCACCCCTGTCCTACCCTTTCTCTGATCCCCAGACATACTTTACCCACCTCCTCCTATGCCTGCCCATCCACCCCACTCCACTTCTCTCCTTCTCTGGACCCATCCATTTCAACAAGCCTGGCCTCTTTCCTCTTTATCCTTATTTATCATCGTACCTTTTCCCCCTCCCTTTCCTGTTGCCCTCCCTTTTACTCCAGTTCCTGCCACATTCCAGCCCCACCTGTCTTTAGAATAATAAGCCATGATGCCAGTCTGCTCTTCGACACATATAATCTCCAAAGTAGCACCATCAGTGGAGATTTCTCAAGTGTGAGGTCCTTTAATAAGCAGTAAAACATTTGTAAACAGATTATTCTCAAGGTCATCTCCAATCTCTTTCTTTCTCTTAGAGTTTTTGAATACTAATGCTTATCACCATAATATTGAATATCAGTGGCTCTAGCCAGTGTTATTACTTCTCTGCTAATCCCACAATGCTAGAAAAACACTTCAGAATATTATACTTATAGACAGCTTGTGAACGGTCAGCAAGAAAAAACTGAAGTAAAGAACTGCTGGTACTGGATTAGACCCTTAGAGAACTGGGTTTATGTGTTACATAATCCAATATATATATATTGGATATATATGTATATTTTTTAGAAATGTAAGAAAGTATCTAATTTGAATTAGGATTGGATGCATTGCCTGATCTGCAGCAAACATTAAATTGTATTCTAACCCACTTCTTGTTTACTAGCAGCTAACACAGCCTGACACGTTGTGACTCCCCAAAACCTACTTGATCTAAGCAATAGCTCCCATCAAGGAGGAAGGCATTGATCCCACAAGAGAAAGGCCATGTGGATCTCCCAGCGCCAGGTGTCTGACAAAAAGGGGAATAGCATTTTCATTAACAAACCTGCAAGTGTGGCAGTTTGTGAGTGGGTTACTGAACACCAGCTGCCTCATGCCATTTTTTCTAACAAGAAATAATAAGGGTCAGACTTATTAATTACAGAAATGCTACTGGAAATTTAAATAGTGCTGGAGAAAGGGTACAAGTCTTTTGTGTCTCAAAAGAAAGCATCATTAGCTCCTCACAAGTGTGAAAAGCGACAAATGCCTCACCGTGAGTGGGCATAGTATCAAAAATAACTTTTTGATTCTATACTTATCCCTTCTTTCTTTCAAGCTACACCCATCTGCAGCTTAGCTGGTGGGACCATCTGGGATTTTACGCTGCATGTACCAGAACGCAAGTAGCACGTGCATGGTCATGTTAACATTGGCTACCTGCCATTTTAAGGAAAATTCTTGTACCTACGCGAAGCCCATCATGCTGGGCCAGGTGAGACAAGTGGGATTTTTCTATTTGGCATTGCCAATTCTAAAGGTGCTATCATAAATTCCATGATTTCTGGTATTTGTCTTAAAAGTCTGAGTTGGTAATAAAGGTAAATGACATCTTAGCACTATTTTTTTCTTTAGAAGATTAGATTACTGATCCTTACAGCTCCTGAAATAACATAAAAACATTGCCTAAGCACAAGCAGGCAAAGTTCCCCATTAACTGGCAGGGGAGATGGAGTTGCACAGCAACCATGACAGCATTGCATGACTTGGGAGCAAATGCCATTCAGTCTAGTGGCACTGAAATAGGCAGAAGAATGTAAAATCTCCTTATATTCTTCCCAGCCCTCTCTCCTGGGTGATCTCTGCCTGAAAGAAGGGCATGCACACTGTTCATATATCAGAAGGCCAAAAAATAAATAATAATAATAATAAAAAAAATCTCAGTGGCGTTCATCTTTTAAAGGGCTTTTCATTGTGTAGACCCTCTCACTACTTTTCCAGAGATCTGACTCATCATTTTGAATGTCAATTCTGGTAATTTTCACAGTCTACAGGCTTTGTCATGTTAAATGGAACAGTCAAGCTGTCTGCTTTTTCCTTTATTTTTGAGGAGCCCTGGAATTCCTCTCTAATATTTGTCATGTTCTGCAGCTTCATTTCTGTCAGATGAGAAAGGGCTGAAGTCAAGCTTAGAGGAGAAGTGGAGCCTTCTCTGCCATGGCAAAAAGCGTAATGCAGGCTGGAATTTCACGTACTGCTGTTTATGGGCATGCTGTCTCTCCCTCCAGTGCTTTGCTTTGCTTCATGTACTGCTTAAAACCAGAGCTGGCACAGAATGAACGGGGTGGTGGATTTCTCATTATGGGCATCCCACTTCTCATTGTAACGCCAGCATTGTCTGTAAATATGCAATGCTGGCACATGAATTGTCAGCAAATGATTTCCCAATTATTGCTCAAGCTAATCTGTGGAATTAAATTCAACTATGATTTCACGTAACAGTTAAATTCTGTAACCACCTGTTTCCATGAAGGACAGGATTTCATCTCTCCTTTCTCCTCTGTTATTTTCTACCTTAATTAACATACAGGCAGTATGTTTTTAGCATGCTATTGCTTTCCTTCTGGCACGATGACTTCCCTGTTCTAAGCCATACATTGCAATGTAGTTGGCAAAAGACCTCCATCCCTGGGAGTACGTTCCAGGAAAACACGCTTTTCTACAGAAATGGCTCCTGTACTTACATCTTTTTCCATCTAACCTTTAACTGCTCTAATGTAAGTTCAGTGGGTAAATGGAGTGATCAGTCACTAGCGATCAAGGACAGACATCACCATTACCCATAGGGAGAGCAGGTACGCAGACATGTGACTTGGCTATGCAATCCCATTGCCATAGATATCCAGAAGTAACCACCTGCCAATATTTTTTTGATCCTGTCAGCCAAGAACAACTGTATGTGCACAAATTATTCTCCAACAGCCTTTCCCACTTTTTAACTCAGAAAAAAAACCTTCCATTTTCTTTGAGACACAGGAATATAGGGCTATAGAAGTGACATTTGGGCCATCAAATCTGGTCATCTGCTACCATATATTCACATCATCTAATCACTTTCAAAAATGATCAAGGTTAGTTTAATGATATCAGGTTCCCCCCTGTACTGCCCGTTATTTCTGTTGTAATATTGTTCTAGGAATTCAAAGTGTAGATGTCCGGAAACATTATAACTTCCAGTTGAAACTTCCTTATGACCAGTTCAGAGACTTTTATTCTACTGGCAACATTTTCTTTCAGTTTACTTAGCTCTTCCGTTGTGTTTGTATTTACCTCACATCCAATGTTTTTGTATGTCAGCTGGAGACGTGCACAGCATAAGAGGAATTAGTGACGCAGTATATGTTCAAGTATAATGTCCATATCCCCACTCTGCTTTAAATGCCTGATGAAGTGAAAAAGCAACTAATTTTGTGTCATTAAAATGTAAATTATTCTTTCCTTAAGCAAGATGATCAATGGGGTTTTGACAATAGCTGTGCTAGTTGCATAACAAAGTACCTGCATTAGGATTTATTATTTATTTAGAAGGTTTTATTATATTTATGCAAAACAAGTACATTAGGCACAACAGAAAAATAAGGGTATTGGAAATCCAGGGCTAGATCCTCAGTCTGGATTTGTATGTAGATTTGGAGGAAATGAGAGAGATGAGAGTGGGTGATGGGAGGGCACAGTTAAGAAGGTGTTAGGAAACCATTCCAAAGGATGAGAAGCATCTCAGACCATTTAATTAAAAGACCTCAAAAGGAAGGGGGATGGTGGTGGAAGGAGAGGCAGGAGGAAGGGCAAGAAGGTAAGAAAAAAGATGGGTGAAAAGTGGGCAGCTAGTGATAATCCAAAGACATTGAGTTCAGCTATAATGAGAAGGGTTGCTTGTCCCACAAAAGGCTACAACTTCTTCGCCTCTGAAACCATTGTTATTATTGTAATCATGCCCATGGGAAGACAAAATTTGTCAAACTTGCTGGATTCACATAACTTGCAGTTACAATTTGGGAAGTCACCATGTCCCACTAACATTGTGCAGTTTAATAAAGTCTAGTGATTCTAGCACTACTTATATAAAGCCTGTAAGACCTCTGCCTATAATACAGAATAGCTGTCAAACTCAAAACTTCTTTACGTATGTGCTTTATTTCAGTTAATAGTTCTTCATTGTTTATTCTTAAATGCCTTTATATACATATAATATATGTGTATNGATGGTTTTATTTGTTTGTTTATTTGCTTACTTGCTTTTGGAATGTCAGGGCAATAGAACTGTGTGCAGTCTTGCCAGTGGAAGAATAAAAAATTTTCTATGAAAATTTTCTGTGATTGAGATTCACTTACAAGGGAAAATCTCCACCTTGTCAATATCAATACTATTCTGGTAGTAGCTGAGATAATAAACATGACTGTGAAGTAGGAGAGAGGGGTTCTTACACAGCAAACAGACATATCAATCATGGCAACAGTCTCTCTCCTCCTCCTCTGTTAATCTGTCACACGGAAAAACAATGCTGCTAGTAAAGTCCAAATCCTCTTAAATCCCAACACTAGACTGTAAAATAAAATTGCAGTCACCAAATTTAAGCACAGGATGCTTGCAGAACTGTGGAACATAACATTTTCTACCACCCTGTTAGGCTAGGCTGTGCTGTGCCGTGCCATGGACGATCGCACACAATGATGTCATCAGGTGTAAACGGAGATGCATTGTTGGGTAGCTGAAAAGGTTTGTATCTTAAAATCATTGTAGAAGACCCATGCCTGAGTTTACTGTAACATCACAACAGATTTTGTAGTAACACTAAAGATCTAAGATCTACAGCTTCCTCACGAGAGGGAGTGGAGGGGCAGGCGTCGATCCCTTCTCCCTGGTGACCAGAGACAGGACCCGAGGGAATGGAGTCAAGCTGTGACAGGGGAGGTTCAGGTTGGATATCAGGAAAAGGTTCTTCACCGAGAGGTTGGTCGCACACTGGAACAGGCTCCCCAGGGACATAATCATGGAGCCGAGCCTGTCGGAGTTTAAAAAGCATTTGGACTATACTCTCAGACACAGGGTCTGAATTTTTGGGTAGGCCTGTGTGAAGCCAGGAGTTGGACTCAATGATCCTTGTGGGTCCCTTCCAACTCAGAATATTCTATGATTTTATGATCTGATCTTATTTAGAAATATTTTTTTTCAGGAGTATAGTGGACATCTTTTCCCACAAATAGTCTACTGTGGAGGGAAAACCAGTGTTACTTTTGTATCTCCAAAATCTGCTTTGCATTTTCTTCCCAAAACACAAAAAACACAGGTACAGAGGAGACTACAAAGCACAGGATTTTCACTCAGAAAAGTTGAGTTATAAAAGTGTTATAGATTACTTCTGATGATTTATATGAGTGATATGGTAACCATAACTCATAATATAACCCAAAATGGTGTGTGGGGTAGGGGGGGTCCAGGGGGGTTAGACTCAGTGGTCTGTCACTTAGTTCTATTGCCACACAGGAGTCGATTTTGGAAACTCATGAGTAACACAGGTGGCACAGGACACAGTATTGCAAATAAATGCGCTGGTTTCACAGATACCTCTCTTTGGTTACACAAGCAGGAGAGGGCTTTTGGATGTGCCGGCTCATCCTGTCAGATACTTGTCAAGAGGAGGGTCCAATAATCACCCTCAGAAGAGCTACACAAATATGGACCAACATAATAGCTTGTGTTTCCTGTTTCATGGTGCCCTAGCTGCACAGTGCTGCTCTCTAGTAGATAACTGCCTTCATCCGTAATAACATTTAACAGTTAAATCTAGGTCAACAGTTGAAACCATGGAGAAGCAATTGTCTAAATGACTGCAAAATTTCTTGCGCTGTGAAGATAAACAAAGACAAAAAATGCTATTTTGAAAGTCTTGAGGAATTTCTTCCTAAATGTTTCATTGCTCTTGGCACAGGAGTAACAAAAATAAGGAGAAAATTAATTTGTAAATTTGCTCAAATCTCCTCCCTAGAATTCCAAACGACTCTCTTGTCAAATTACACAACACCTTCTAAATTCTTTGCATGTTTCAAAAATGCAAAGTAATCTGCTTTGTAGCTCTTCCTGGCTAAGTGCAGTGGCACTACATTTCAGAGCACAGCTTCACAGCCTCTCCTTTTTCTGGCTATTGGGAGCACAATGTGCTTTCTGGAGCAGCAGGTAAAAAAAAAAGTTCCAGCCTCGTTATGCCAGGCCAATATATTTCAGGTTCAATGCCATGGATCAGTGCTACAGTTGAGTTATATCTCCTTCCACATCAAGCTCATATGACTGAGATGCACCGAAAATATTGAAAGGAGAGGGAGGCAATTAATGCATTTAAAAAAAAAAAAATCACTTTGCTAAAATAAGCTTTTTGGCAGATGCTAATATTCTGAGCTGGCTGACAGCCTGAAATGAGTTTGTGGGAACCAGGTAGCACAAATGTGTAGCTCAGAGAGAATGCAAAGCCTCCTGTGAGGTTCTTAAGCATTTTGCTAGTGTCCCAGGTGTCCACAGTGGGAAGAGAAGATATGATCCTTGCCCCTGGAACATAAAATCAGTTCAGCAGTGTACACTATACAAAATCCAGGTGTCATATGGAATATGAGTGCCAGAAACAGGACTCTCAGTATCATCACACAGTGCTGTCATTCTTTCTAAGTGTGCCCCTCTACAAAATCCAGTGCATGCAGAAGTCATTCAAGGGTTGGGAGCTCAGAGGGATGAGTCACAGGCATCTGGGGGGTGACATTGTGTGGGCTGAGATTTTAACTCTCATTGTTTTTCAGCATACAAAATATACGCAACATAAGCCAATTATATTGAACACTGCTATAATGAACCCCTCTAGTTGAATGTTCTCTGCAGAGGGCTTTAAAACAAAAACTATAGTTATTTAACAGTGTTTTGCAGCTCAAAGAGTGCCACTGAGACTGATCTTGACTAAAGTGCAGTTGTTTGCTGAATTTAACTTTACTGTAACTGCTGACTTCTAAAATACGTGCACCTCTAAGAGCTGTGGTCACTTCAGTAGTGACAAAAGTGTGTATTTGTGGTATTGAGTAATGCTGGGTCCCATCCCCAAGGTTCTTGTCGTCTCTGCAGTACCCAAGGATTTAGACCAGTTTTCTTCAAAGACCTAGGCTGTGTGCTAGTTAGCATTCAGGGCTGGAGCAAAAATGTCATCCTCCACCTTAAAATTTCAAGTTTGGCTTTTTTTTTTTTTGAAATAATAAAGATTTTATTGTGAGTAAGGAACCAAATCATTATACTTTCATACTCTTTCATGTTCCTCCATACCCATCACCAAATCACTTACAAGTATTGTAGGAACAGAAGCTCTTTCTCCACACCGAGCTTGCCTCAGGCTTTATATAGCATATATACCATGATATCTGAGATTAAAACAAATACCAAGGTAGTCATCTGAGCATGCAGAAAATATCTAAAAATAGTCTTAGACTCCTAAACTTACATGATTCATAGGTTAGTACATCAACCATTTTGGCTTTATTTTCTATAACAACTCCCAGAGAATTAAATATAGATCTAGCAGTTAGCAAGCATGAGCACAATAAATAATTACTGTAAGGAAAACAATGACAGAAATCTACGTCATGCCTACCATCACCAGTGAATGCAAGATGGCTTATCTTGCACCAAAAGAATGTCAAACAGCCCCATGCTTATCACGGGGTAAAATAATTCCTAGAGTCAAGCACTGTGGTAGGGCTAACACAGGAGCCAGACCCTCAGTGACCTTGCAATAACTTACCTGAGCACACATATCCTGCACCAGGTGTTTCTGTTTAATAAAATATGGACCATGAGATCTATGACTTTCTAAATTCTTTTCAGAAAGGGCAGGCTTTGCCTCTCACAGCATTTAGCAGCATAAGCCAGGTGTGCCCCTGGCATAGCATATTTCCATGTGTAAGTGCAGTATATAAGGAAGATGAATATTGCTGTTGTATAATACACACACCTTGCTTCTTACCCATTAATTACTGGGAGATGATCTAAATTCATTTAATAAAGACAGTGGTTTGTATTTATATGAGATTAATTTGCCCTTGCTTTTATTAAATTTGGAAATATGACAAAACAGCCCACACTACTACGTCTCAGATGTGTTTGAAAAGTGCTTTAAACATTTAGAGCACACTGAATGGTAAATGTTAAATATTATCATGTCAGGCTAAGTCCTGTTGGTGTAGTAGTGCAAACGGCAACATTATACCTTTCTCATTGTACTGAAACTAATCACTAAAATATTCTTGTTTGTTTCAGCATAACACAACTAAAAGCAACTGGCAACCAGCATCTAGAGAATTAAGACAAGTTTTTTTAATTACATCTGACTTCAAAGTTCAGTACTCAGGACTAAGTTTTCTTCACTGTAAAGTACTATTCAAAATTATATGCCACATTAGAGGCGCCAGGTAAGCCTCTGTTACTGCTGTGTGATACAAATGAGAAACAACGAGTTTTGCTTAGTCCTCAATCAGAATACTGCTTACTCTACTTCATATGAATTTGCATTTAGGTGTGGGAATTTTACAAATGTGGTATGACAGCTTGAAATATTATTTTTCCTGCATGGACAAATGTCAGGGAAATTATCCATCTGTATTCAGAACAACACCCAGCTGCACTGTTGCCTCCAATAAGATCGTGTCTGATGTCATTCAAACAAACAGATGTATTCATTTCTTTCCCAGGGTGAAACAAGAAATATTTGTAAGTGACAGCATATTTATCACTCTGCTAGTGCTAGTTTCATCCTTCTATCCTACTGTTTTTCTCAGACTGTTCAGGTATGTCAATATGAAACCTTGCTCAATAAACATTTATGTTCCACAGGAATTTCCACAGGAATTAAGTAAAGGAAGTGTCATGTTATTATTTGTTAATTTAGCATTCTAGAGAGCACTGCTGTCCTTAACCTGGATGAATAATTCCTCAACAAAAATCCAGGTCGCAAACAGAATGCCTGGTCAAATACAACTGTCTTCCGAATTGATTCTCCTTACCAATGAGTAAGGAACTAATTCACTAAGCAGCCTGTTAAACAGGTACTACCATGTTTACTTTCCACAGTGCAATAAAGGGAAAAACTAAGAAGCATTCCCAGAAACACCCAAAACACAATAATTGCTTTTTAAACAATCCCAAGAGCAATAATACAGTGTGTTGCATCTTTCACTATTTATACGAAATTAATGGTGCACAGCAAGCTGAATGTCAAACAAATACTGCAGATTTGCTGCTGTTTATGCCTGTGCAATGCAATCGATTCTCTGCATATGTCCCATTTCATCAGATCATATCCAATCATATTTTGTCAACCACTGTTTATTCATCCAGCCTAAATCCAATCACATGACACACACTTCAATGCACTTAGTACTAAAACAAAAGCTGCTCATAATTCCAGTTATTTTTAACTGTGCATAGATACATCCAATTACCCGGTGACTTGCATGTCAAGTTTATTGTGTTTCAAGCCCACTTTTACTTAAGGTGTTCAGCAGTCATTTAAAATACTATTCCCCTTTACTTTTAAACTGAAGCCCACAAATCACTGAAGAGCTGATTTCTTCTTTTTGTAAGAGGAGTGACTTGAGATAATTTTGATGGGAATTACTGAGGCATACCAGTAAAGTAGTAGACATCCTTAATTTTCCAACAAGGCTAAGAAGTACTGCTGTGCCTCTTACAGACTATCTTGTGAGAAGTAAAAGCTTAGCAAAGGAGTGTAGGCAAATTTTCCTTCTACCCTGCTGTGATTAAGTCTCATTTCAGTTGTACACATGGGACAACAAAAAAATTAAATACGCAAATTATGTTCTGCAAGCCTAGCTACATCCAGAAAAATGGAATAAGAGGAAAGAATGGGATGAAGAGCAGAAAAATAAAGTTGACTGATTTACCTGATACTGTACAACACTTTTCCAGTCTTAGAAATCCTTAGCAGCTTGTTGTCTGTGGTGACATCATGGAAGTTTGCTCCCTTCTCATTGGCAAAGAATAAATCTGGTTTCCAAATAGAGTCCAGCATAGAGGGGTCCAAATCCAGAGAATCATCAGGATATTCACTGTAAGCCAGGCGTGAGTCGTTCCACTGCTGTCTCAAAAAAATGTTCACTCTGTAGTCCTACAGAAATGCCACGTGAAAAGGTTACTAAGCCACTTACCAAAATTGGAAGCCCACGTTAACTTTCTTTATGCTCTTAGACTTATTACAGTACCAGTGTTACAGTAAACATTTTTGTTATCCTTTGAAAGCAAGAGTTGTCATTTAAAAAGAAAGCAGTCTAAATGTCATACTGAACCAAACAAACACAACTGGTACATTTTCCAAATCAAAATT
The DNA here is from genome assembly GCA_013399475.1 of Chauna torquata. Taxonomy (NCBI): domain Eukaryota; kingdom Metazoa; phylum Chordata; class Aves; order Anseriformes; family Anhimidae; genus Chauna; species Chauna torquata. Next base: position 33,002 of record VXAL01001358.1, on the reverse strand, counting down.
ACTTCAGTGATCAAGAAAATATTAACTGCAACCTCCAATGTTAAACATAACCCTCATTCAAATGCTACAGATTATCTCAGTGGTACTTAGAAAGTCAAAAAGCATTGTGGCTAGCTATATAAAATTTTAACAAAGATGCTGTAAAACTACTAATTTAAATAAATTGCTTCAATATGCAAATCAATTATTTCTAATGTATTCATGAATAGTTGCTAAATTCAGTGAAGCCAGATGTGTACAGAAGAAATTAAATCAGCACTTGGTGTTTACTGTCTGTATTATTTTTCTATCTACAGTATGCTTTTCTCTCTATGTTATTTCATTCACTCTTCTCTCTCTGCATCCCTTTAAAATTGTTCTAATTGCATTCTTCTGCTCAGTGGTCTGTTAGTCACAACTGGGAAGACAGCAATTATATAGAGGTTCATTTAGAACCAGCATTAACATTGTGTCGAGAACTAGCTATTAAAAAGGAGTGTAAAAAGAGCTTTTAGGTTCTAATCCAAAACCCAAAAGAGGGAGTTGAAAGCTGCTAATGCTTATTCTCCTCATCCTGAATTTCCAAAGTCAGCAAATAAGAGTATCATCTCCCCCATCTTTCCCTGCTATTATAACACATTTATCTGAAATTACCACAGTTAGCTAGCCTGTGAACACTCTCTTGGAAATTTATGGTTTAATGGTGGAGTTGGCAGTGCTAGGTTAAGGGTAGGACTGGATGATCTCGGACTTCTTTTCCAGCCTAAATGATTTTACGATTCTATGAAATACAACTATTCTTCCTCTAGAGGGAAAATATTTAATAATATTTATATAGATTATATTATCTGAAGGAATATATTAGCAAATAGTCCTGCCAACTGCACAAAAGCCTCACATTTCGGATTTGTTTTGTGGTTGCAGCAGTACATTAAAACAGCAGCACTGTGCTTTTGACTTGGAAAATGTATGAGTTGGCATAGGTTTGGTTAGGCCACTGAATCTCATAGTCTAAAGAATTTATCATCCTTGAAATGTAAACAAATATTTTCACTCTGATTAGAGCTGCAGTAAGCAGCTTCACCATTCAGTCAGTAGGTTCATGATGAAGTGTGCTGCTGCCCCGGCAGAATATTTCTAGCATCCAAACTGATGCAGTTTTTGAGACCAATGGGATGATGTTTCACAGTCTCACTAGGAATATGTATTTTCTTGCTTACTTTATCATTTCCATTTTGGATCTTGTGTAGATGAGTCAAAACATGAACATCTTCTGATCAGAGCAAGACAGACCAGATAGAGGTCTAAGAATAGCACTTTTATTAAAGATACTTACAAAAGCTTGTATTTCTTTTTCACAAGCCAATGCACTTTTTCTGATAGTGTTTTTTCATGCAGTTTAAGATCAAGTAGTCACTTGCAGCTCTGAGCTTGTAAAAATATTGTCACATCTTGTAAGAATACATCAACCTTAAGCATACTTTCCCTTGTTTCCTGGTCTTAGAAACTGCCTTATAAGTTTACATGGGATAGTTTCAGTTATAAAGACAGGAAAGCTCTTGATCCTCAGTCTACATAAAAGAAGGCAGGAACTGTCATCAGCGATTTTCGTATCATTATATAATAATATACGATTGCTATAACAAGTTGTGCAACTGCCTTTAAGTTTTCTTTGAAATTAGGTATGTAACAAAGTCAGTAGAAAGCAGAGGGTTTTTTTTTCCCCCATGACATAGAAATCATAAATCAGTCAAATCAGCAAATTGGTTAGAAATATCTAAAAATAAATGTGCTTTTATGAACTTTAGTAATTGGTGATTTAGCTAACAAAAACTAGTCTGGAAAATTCTTATTCATAGAAGAGCTTGCATATGATGATATATATTATACCAAAAGCATTAATAATACCAATAGGGTTACACTATCTTTTTCAACGTTATATATATATATATGTTA